>LR812539.1:47558646-47776146 GCA_903798195.1 Danio kyathit
CCATCTTACAGCCCATAAGAGGCTTATCAAATACCGAATAGAAATTGATGGATTATCAAATAATAAATGCCAAGACTTGACCGTTTTTTTAAAATCATTTTTATATATAGTATGTTTTTAATGAAGAGAGGGAATTTACAATATTGTTGGGGTTCCTGCTGTCTTATACAATAACAACAGAAAAATAAGTATAACATGACATGAAATAAAAAAAAAATTGCATAGTTTATTCCTGATTCCTGGAATTAAGTGCTATGTATGTTGTGTACAATGGACATATTACGCATTATAGTTCATTTCTAAATATACAACATAACATTGTATATACAGTTAGGTCCATAAAAATTGGGACAATCGACCCAATTCTAAATTTTTGGCTCTATACACCAACACAATGGATTAGAAATGAAACAAACAAGATGTGCTTTAACTGCGCAGACTGTCCGCTTTAATTTGAGGGTATTTACATTCAGCAGTGAATGGTGTATTAATTACAACATTTTGCATATGTGCCTCCCACTTGTTTAGGGTCCAAAAGTTAATTGGACCATTGGCTTCTCGGCTGTTCCATGGCCAGGTGTGGGTTTATTCCCATCATTATCCCAATTACAATGAGCAGATAAAAGGTCCAGAGTTCACTTCAAGTGTGCTTTTTTTAAAAAGAAAGAAGCCACCAGTGGATCTCAGGCAACACCAAAAGACCCGAAAGACCACAGAAACAACTGTGTGGATGATCTAAAATTTCTTCCCCTGGGGAGAAAACGCTCTTCACAACAGTTGGACAGATCAGAACACTCTCCAGGAGGTAGTGTATGGTGTCGAGTCAACAATCAAGAGAAGTCTTGACCAAAGTGAATAAAGAGGGTTCACCACAAGGTAAACCACCGTTGAGCCTCAAAACATGAAGGCCAGATTAGAGTTCTAAAAAGCCTTCACAGTGCTGGAACAACATTCTATGGACAGAAGAGATCAAGATCACTTGTACCAGAGTTATGGGAAGTGAAGAGCATGGAGGTACTGCTCATGATCCTTAGCAGTGAAGCATGGTGGTAGGTAGTGACATGACGTGGGCATCTTTGCTGTCAATGGAACTGGTTCTCTTGTATGTATTGATGATGTGACTGCTGACAAAAGCAGGATGAATTCTGTAGTGTTGCAGGCAACAGTATCTGTTCATATTAAGCCAAATACTTCAGACTCATTGAACTGTGCTTCACGGTGTCAGATGGAGAATGACCCAAAGCATACTCAACAGCAACCAAAGAGTTTTTTGAAGGGAGAAAGAAGTGGAAATGTTATGCAATGGCCAAGTCAATCACCTGACCTGAATCCTATTGAACATGTACAGTATTTCACTTGCTGAAGACAAAACTGAAGGGAAAATGCCCCAAGAAACAAGCAGGAACTGAAGACTGTTGCTGGAGAGACCAGGAGTGAAACCCGCGTCTGGTGGTTATCTATGCGTTTCAGACTTCAGGTTGTAATTGACTGCAAATGATTTGCAACCAAGCATTAAAAGTGAAAGTTTTATGATTCTTATTCTGTCCAATTACTTTTGGACCCTTAACAAGTGGGAGGCACATATGGCAAGGATGTAAATATCCTCAAATTAAAATCTGACTATCTGCAGTTACACACCGTTTTGTTCATTTACTTTCTCCATTATGTTGGTCTATAGAGCCAAAAATTGTTAGAATTGTGTCGATGTCCAACTATTTATCGACCTAACTGTATGTAGTATGTACAATATATGTTGTGTATATGTTTGTGTATGTATTTTATATGCAGGAAAAAGTCAATAACATTCATTCAACAAATAAGTCACCTTTATTTCTATAGAGTTAATGCTGATTTAGTCAAAGTAGCTTTACAGAGATAAACATGCAAAATAGTAGAATAAGTTATAGTAAGAGATTTATCTAGTTGTTACATGTTGTACTGGACAGGTTTCAAACAGATTCACAAAAGAGAGCACCGTCATTCTCCAGATCATGTCAGCATCAGTGTAAATTTTGTCAGTTCAATGTCAGTGTAACAGGATGCAATTCAACCGTAATGCAGGTCCACCAGCCCAACTAAACAAACCAAAACTGACAGTGGAAAGGATCCCACAGTCCATTTTAGTGGAGAAATCAAATCATTGGAGCAGGACTGCTCAACCCTGTTCCTGGAGATCTACCTTCCTGCAAAGTTCAGCTCCTACCCTGATCAAATCAAACACACCTGAACCAAATAGGACCTGAACAGCACTTCATAATTACAAGCAGGTGTGTTTTGATTTGGGTTGCAACTGAAATCTGCAGGAAGGTAGATCTCCAGAACAGGTTGAGGCACCACTGCATTGGAGTAACCATTTCAGAGACAAATTATTCTCTCTCTTAAACGAATAAAGCTGAAGTTTGCTTATGAGTGGCCTTGTGCATCAAGAGTGTCCTTTCTGCCCCAATTATTGTAAACTAACAATTCTTTATGGTATTTGAATTAGGTTCTGTTATGTGTATGTTAAGGTACAAACATAGGAGCATTTCTGCCTCCTCAGCAGAGCTGGGAAGACTGTTCCAGAGTTTAGGTGCTAAAGTAAAAGCAAAAATATCACCTGCAGTCGGTTCAGTTGTCATCAGAAAACTGGTAAAATGTTATCAGAATTTGTGAACATACAGTAATGGATGTAAAGGGCTGTAATACAACAAAAAACCGAGGGGCTAAACCAGGGCTATTCAATTAGTGTGTCATGGGGGCCAGTTCATGAAAAGCATCCCAAACGAAGGGCCGGAGAGATATGACTTGCAATATAAATGATGACACAACTGCATATAAGAGCCAATATGTTGTATTTTTGCTCCTTAAGACACCCACATTGTATTTGTCTACATTAAAATGTTAATATATTGTATTTTGAAACTATATAATATCACTGCATTGTACAATAAAAATTTTTTAACAAACATTCAAATGTTGTATTTCAGAGCACAACAAAATCAGTGTATTGCTGAAGTAGGCTTCTTCTACATTCAGATACATTCATATGTTTTGTTTTGAACTGTATAACAATTATGGATGCAACAATTATAGATTTTGGTTGTACGATTATATAGTGTGAAGAATAATCAGAGTTTCACAGTTATCACGTCTAATGTAAATTTAAGCTTTATATTAGCAAGATTTAGATCTGGACATCCCTAACTAATATTAAAAAACCTTTAAACACGCATTTTCATTAGTAATAGTTTTTATGCTGAAGGTTTTTCTGTGCTTATAGGGCTACACAATTTAATTATGTGTGTGTTTATAGAGAGGAACAGGAGAAAATAATATAATAATAATTGTTATGAAGGGCGGCGCCAATATTAGATTAACTGTTGTTATCATCTGCGTTCATACATACATAATCATTTTAATAATAGTTCGTCTAACATGTCTTTTGTTTACATTGCACTGAAAGCTAAGCACAACTCTCACCGCTACAGCATGAGATGTTTTCTACTGCGTGCGCCCAAAGCCGCGAGCGCGTTGCTCCGCTTGCGCCCGCATATTGGCATATATTCTTACAACATAAACTTGTGCGCGGGAAAGACGTGATATGGGAATGGCCCGCGGCTATAGTTATTACAGTGTGCGTGCGTATTACCTTCGGTGGACAAGCTCGGAACTTTAAACTAGCGCACAGTTGGCAACTTGGCGTAACTTTGTTCAGCAGTTTCGTTTCGTGCGGCAAAACAGAATTGCAGCTTAGAGAAGCCTTTATGATTAATTAAGCGTGACGAATTAAAACGCAGTTAATAGTGAAATCGGTTAATCGTTGCATCCCTAATAACGATATCAGTGCATTGTACAAAATACCTTTTCTACAAACATATTCAAATGTATTCGGCTGCTCTCGTCACTAATGTCAGGTGACTCACGCTCTGCGCAGCTTGTGCTGTATTGAACAGACGCACGTCACTTCATAACTATTGCGGCCGTTTTTTGACTGAACTAAATTTATTCTTGATGTTTTGGTCACACTATTTGGAGGGCCAGAACAAATTGCCTCGGGGGCCGGGTTCGGCCCGCGGGCCGCCAATTGAATAGCCCTAGGCTAAACCATTCAGAGCATTATATGCAACTATCAGGATTTTAACACGTTTAATAAGTCAATTTGGCATTGACAGAACTGGGCTAATGTAATCATATATTTATTTAATTATTATTATTTTTAGTTCTTTTAAACATTATAACTGCTGTATTTTGGAAAGCCTTAAAGACAACTATCTAGCAATATATGTAAAATAATCTACTCATGAGGCCATGAAGAAGAATGAACTTGTCTGCATTTGACACTGAGGTCATATGTTTTAATTTAGAGTTTTTATTTTTATTCTGTTGAATTCTTGGTTCTGATTGGCTGGAGGGTGTGCATTTTTGTTGAAACGCACCGGTAGTTCCAGTCAGTTTTAATCCCAGTTCGAAATGAATGCGCTTCTCCCAAACGTTTATAGTTATCAGCAAATGTAGTTGTAGTAGCAACTCACATGTGCTGCACAAGAAACCGATGAGGATGTTTAATGGCAGACAGGATTCGTGGAAAAAAAAAATCACCAATTATGCCACAAAATAAAGTTTTAAGAGTTTTTAAAGTCAAATTGGCAGTTTACATTTTAGAAAATGTGGAAGTCTGAGCTCCAGGCGGTCAGTGGCAGCTCCGCAAACAGCTTCCCAGTGACTATCAAATATTAAGATAATTAATCTTGTGTGTATCTACAGACCTGTAGCCAGACTGGTGAAAGTGGTGGTTTTTTTTTCTCAAACAGTGGACAGTTTTGTAGTTATACGCCTAATTTTCTATTGAATTATGAGACTTAAATTTGGCATTTAAGTAATTTTATGCACAATTTTTAGCTGCATTAGCTCGTTGGATGGTCACACTTTTTGATGTACCAAAAATATTCCTAAAGAGATTGAAAATAAAGAATTACGAAAAATACTTATTTTTAATATACAAATTTATTACTGGCGACGCAGTAGGTAGTGCTGTCGCCTCACAGCAAGAAGGTCGCTGGTTCGAGCCTCAGCTGGGTCAGTTGGCATTTCTGTGTGGAGTTTGCATGTTCTCCCTGCATTCGCGTGGGTTTTCTCCGGGTGCTCCGGTTTCCCCCACAAGTCCAAAGACATGCGGTACAGGTGAATTGGGTAGGCTAAATTGTCCGTAGTGTATGTGGAGGTTCCCAAAGATGGGTTGCGGCTGGAAGGGCATCTGCTGCGTAAAAACGTGCTGGATAAGTTGGCGGTTCATTCCGCTGTGGTGACCCCCGATTAATAAAGAGACTAAGCCGAAAAGAAAATGAATGAATGAATGAAATTTATTACTTCATATAGTATTAGAAAAAAAAAGGAATCTGTTAGTTTTAAATAAAAACAAAATGTGGCCTGTTGTCATTTATTGTGCAAATGACAAACAGGCCAGCACATTCGACTTCCCTCAAGTCACAATTTGGCATTTAAATAAAAACTAAAAATATAAAAACATACTACTACTTCTGCTACTACTAATAATAATAATGTAGAGCTTCATGATTTTTCTAGCGTCTCTTGTCAATACTCAAATCAATTCAGAAGCGAAATATGACTTATGTCAGATTGTAAAATAAAAATATTTGGCCAAAAATTAACTGAAGTCCAGCCGAAGCTACAGCCAACAGAGGATTCCGCTTGGTCTTAAAGTCTTTTTCGATGAGTAATTTTCAATATTTATGATGGCACAGCAGTCAAAATATGACAAATGAGCTCATGTATGGGATAAATTCTGGACCTTTGTCAGTGAGGGGTTGGTCTTCTGAACCACCTGATCCTCCCTGGCTGTCACGGTCACTAGTGATCCAACCTGTGCAGATCGCTGGTAAACAAAGATCACATACAACTACAGATCCGCCTTTTATGAACTACAATTCCAGTCATGCATCACGCACTCACACCGGTTCCTGATCCTGACTGATTGTAAACACACAGCTGAAGCTGCTCACGGACTGATTTCAGTACTACATACACAGCACACAAATGC
The DNA here is from genome assembly GCA_903798195.1 of Danio kyathit. Lineage (NCBI taxonomy): Eukaryota > Metazoa > Chordata > Actinopteri > Cypriniformes > Danionidae > Danio > Danio kyathit. Next base: position 47,564,684 of record LR812539.1, read on the forward strand.
AGAGACTTTGCTGAGTCTTGCTAAACTGTGAGTGAACATTACGATGCATTTCCTTGCCTTGCCGTGTTTTTGACCCTTGCTTTTTGTTTGTTTATGTTGTATGCTTCCTTCCTTTTTTTTTCTGCCTGTTATTTTGACTACGACTCTGGATTGCCCTTATACATCTGTTTGCTCCTGTGTTGACTGTTGCTTGCCTGACCATTATCTGTTCAATAAAGTCTCTGCATTTGGATCCGCACTCCCTTTGTCCAGTGTCTCTTCACATTACACTGGCTACATGTCTGATCTAACGGTCAGACTTTGGAACCTGTTATTTGTTCTGAGGTGTGTAAAAAACAAATAATTTATGACCGTAATATTACACTGAGCTGCGTGTTTGTCAAAATATGACCTTTCAAATAGCGAGTAACTCAGACAGTTAGGCAGTATTTGCTATTTTTATGAAGGAGGTATTTGGTCTAATATTAATTAACTTCATTTCGTTTGTTCATTCATTTTCCTTCGGCTTAGGCCCTTTTTTATCAGGGGTCACCACAGCTGAATGACCTGCCAACTATTTCAGCATATGTTTACACAGCAGATGCCCTTCCAGCTGCAACCCAGTACTGGGAAACACCCATACACTCTCAAGGCTGATTTATACTTCTGTCACAGATACACAGGAGACCCAAATTCATCCGAGCAACAGATCCGGATTGAAGTCTCTCACTGATATCTTACCAGATATCGAGGGTAGGGGGTTAGTGCAATGGTGCAACTCTCAAGGAAATCGACATGCTTACCAGCGGTAATAGTTCATCAGAGCAGCAGATCCAGAGTGAAGTCTCTCACTGTTGTCATCAGTGCAGGAAGTAGAAACAACATCAATGAAACAAAGACGTGCATAAAGTCCAATTGTTACAAACTCTATGATGATTCACCACCAGCGGATTTAGCGAGAGTTGCCTAACAGGAAGCAGACACAGAGATGAACATACAACGAACTGACAATCGCTATCTACAAACACTGAACATATAAAGACGCGCGGTAACGCGCAACACCTGTGGTTAATAGATATCAGCTGAGTGAGACTGAGTGGCAGCAGACACGTGACCGCTCAGCTGACGAAAGTAAACACACAGAGCCACGCGGTGTAGAAACACCCAAACAACACACCCACTTCCCACACACACATTCAAGAGAAACAGACAGATCCACAACCGTGACAACTTCTGCGTCAAGTGCACGCCTATGCTCCGGCGCAACCTACGCGTGGTCGCATAGCCCTCGCCGTGGCCATCGGCGACGTTGACGCGCACCTCTCAAAATATGTAACTACACATTGCAACGACGCATAGCACAAGCTCTGTGATTGGTCGGCTTGGTAGCTCTGACAAGTGTGTGTTTACAAGTGTGGAGTCCCCTGAAGGAGCTCCAGATGGAAACTGTTGTTTTGTGTTTACCTTAAGATCAAAGTTGTTGCACGTCCACCGATTCCAGCCTCAAAATGAGCGAGTTTGAGCCACTTGTACATTAAGGTAGCGTTCCGAAAAAACAAAACATCAGGGAAGAAACTTGACACAGAGGAACATAACCTACTGCAAGACTAGCATTTCTGAAGTGTTATGGCAGAACAACACAAACAGTGCGCAGAATTATAAATATACTACTATGCGCATTGCATGTGCCGTGGGTCACGCCGATCACTCGATGCAGAAGTATAAACCAGGCTTTACATTCACACATGCCATTCACATTCATACACTATGGCCAATTTATTCATTCAATTATTCATTTTCTTTTCAGGTTAGTCCCTTTATTTACTCTGCTGAAAAATCCAGCTTAAACCAGCCTAAGCTGGTTGGCTGGTTTTAGCTGGTCGACCAGCCTAGTTTTAGAGGGGTTTTGGCCATTTCCAGGCTGGTTTCCAGCCATTTCCAGCCTGGTCTTAGCTGGTCTGGTTGGGAATTGACCAGCTAAAACCAGCTTGACCAGCCAAAACCAGCTATGTCCAGCTTAAACCAGGCAGGTTAAGCTGGTTTTAGCTGGTTTAAGCTGGTCATTTTCCAGCCTGACCAGCTAAGACCAGGCTGGAAATGGCTGGAAACCAGCCTGGAAATGGCCAAAACCCCTCTAAAACCAGGCTGGTCGACCAGCTAAAACCAGCCAACCATCCTAGGCTGGTTCAAGCTGGATTTTTCAGCAGGGTATCTAGGGCCGCCACAGCGGAATGAACCGCCAACTTATCCAGCACATGTTTTACGCAGCGGATGCCCTTCCAGCTGCAACCCATCACTGGGAACACCCATACACTCTTTCACACATATACACTACGGCCAATTTTTTTAGCTTACCCAATTCACCTGTACTGCATGTCTTTGGACTTGTGGGAGAAATCGAAGCATCCAGAGAAAACCCACGCGAACACGGGGAGAACATGCATGGCCAATTTAGTTCATCCAATTCACTTATGCTGTGGTCACAATAGAGTTTGTGCGTGCGAAATTCTGTAGTACTGCAAAACTTTTCGCACGAGCTTGCGTTTCCGGTCTGACACAGTTGCGTGCATATAAATGGAATTCTATGGGGAGAAAAGTGCAGTGCAGCTTTGTACTGCATGTTTTTGGACTGTGGGGGAAACTGGAGCACCTGAAAGAAACCTACGCCAACAGGTAGGTTTGGGGGGATATGCAAACTCAACACAGTAATGCCAACTGGCCTAGCCGGGGCTCGAACTAGCAATCTTCTTGCTGTGAGGCAACAATGCTAACCACTGAGCCACCGGGCTTTAAATATATATTTAAGTGACTTATTTATATATTTAAATGATCTCTGAATTGTGTTTAGTGATGAGGTATCTCATTGGGCCTCAAGGAAATACAGCGTTGGGTATCATCAATGTGAAAAAAAAACTACTCTATTTTCCTTAATGACATCCATAGATATATACACTAGATGTCGCCTACCCTGCTATTGTCTATTAGAACGAATGCGTCAATAGAGCCGCCATTTTAGTACAGGATAGTGCTTCTTTGAAATGAATTCGGGACCAAGGTGAAGCGGAGGACTGTGGCCATCCAAAGCCAGAGAAATACACATATACACATATATCTATGATCGGGAGTTTTCCCCGGTGGTCAGTATGCAAATATTTTTTTCAATTACGAAATCGTATAATTTTACATCACTTTTCTACATTGATGTGATTGCACGGGCATTCCTGACAAAAAGTGAGTGTTTGTGTGCATGGAAATGCATTACCCTCCTTCCCTGTTTAATTTGATCTAATACATGTCCTGAAACACACCCCCTCTCCTGCTTTCACTTCTCATTCTGACGGAGGGAGCGATTCGTTTGTGAATGAATCTCTGTTATGAACGACTCGTTCACTTAGCTGACAATAATACAAGTTTCTAGCACGGCAGCATCTTCTTGTCATATTTCATGACATAGTTTGCTTATTTTATTCAACAAAACTAGCATAAGTCTAGAATTTAGTGCGAGTTGGTGCTACTTTGCCTTATGATGAATGCAGCAAGAGACTGTATTATCACCAATAGCATTACTTTTTAAGCACAAAAGTTCATAACATACAAAAACATAAAAAACTAAATCTTATCTATGAAATGTTCTGCCTTTGTGCTTTGTTTTCTTTGTTTGCTCGTTACTACAACGCAAACACAGCGCTAAAGTCCAGCATCTTCACATAGGCACACTGTCTTGACTAGTGCGGTTGAATGACGTTTGTCCTAGAAGCACTGTACCAATGTGGCAGCGCTATTGACGCATGGTCAGGGTCCCTATGCGATATCTAGTGTATATATCTATGAATGACATGTCCTAAATGTAGCATTGTGTGAAAAGCAACGGTCCGAGTACTCAGCCTTGTGGTACTCCATAATGAACTTGTGATTGCTATCATTTACCTCATTTACTCCTACAGATGGCAATGGTCAGATAATATCAGATATACTGCAGCCGATGCTATCAGGTGCAGCACTAAGGGCCAATGACACTAATACAGAGATTCAACCACAATCAGGTGATAAGAGCAAGTCATTTGTAACTAATGCAGGTAACTGGTCTAAACCCAGACTGAAACTCTTTACAGAAATAACTTCTCACAATTGTTTGTTCTTTGAAAGAACATCTTTTTTTCTAGCATTTTTGATAGAAAAGGCAGACACTGAACAAAATTAAATTTAAAATGTAATAGTTTTTGGATATTTAATGCATATGTAACCTACGCATACCAAATCATCCACCGCGTGAAAAGAAACCTAGGATGTTTTTAGTTTTCTTCAAATACAGTAGAAAACTATATATATTTTCAAGTGTTTGTTTTACTGTTGGCAATTAGGTTTGCATAATTGTGTGGTTTTTAGGGAATAAATTGCAGCACAGTTCCTACAAAATATTATGTGGGCATGGTGGCCATATCATAAAGATTTTTTGATCTATAAGACGTGAAGGAAGGAGTTTGCTTCCTGACATCAAGGACAAGGAAGGGTGGCAGAGCAGATCATTTCACAAGCTCCCGTTATCCAACCGGTGCAGCAGCCAGTCAGACATCAACTCCAGCTCTGCAAGGCATCAAACCGAGCAATAAGCTCTTCTGTCGTCTGCTGTGGATTTCTACTTTTATCCTTGCCTTTCATCCTCTTTTTCCCGTGCTCTGACCCTCATTCTAAAGTGATGACGCCTCTGCTGTTTCTATAGAGAAGCAATGATGGTGTGGGCCCAGCTAGGCTTTTGGTGGGGCTCTGACAGGTAATTCCCCTGAAAATCTTTTTGCCCCAGCCAGCTGCCATTAATCCCTCTTTAAACGTTTCATATGGAAGCTGTTAGCACCCCTGATGGGGGGTCGAGGAGTGAACTGTGAGGAATCTTGTTTTTAATTACAGTGCTGTTTCAAATAAAACTTATTTTATTACTTGGCACACTTCAAAAAAATTAGTTCTGCCTCATTTTAACTAAATTAACTAAGTTATTTAAACTTGCATGAATAAAAGTATTAAAATAAAAGTATTATCATTTGTAGAAGTAAAAACAGAAACTGAAATGAGATTAACTTAATAAAATAAGTAACATTAAAAGCATGTCATGACTTTTTTTGATCTTATAATCTTATACAGTGCATGTCCTATAAACTATTCCATTTCCAGTATGTCAAACATGCATATTAATTAAATAAATAAACAAATAAATAAAATAACATTTTGTGAAAAAAATATGCAATTGTAAATATTGCATACATTATTTGGTTCATATATTTTGTTTATATAATGTTTATATTTCATTAACTTAAATCACACTGGATAAAAAATGTTTCTGTCTCACATTTTTTTTTTATTTATTGGGGCCGAGAGAGCTCAACGTGCTGCAGTTTAAGAAAACACAAGCAATTACAAGAAGTTCATCTGACAGTATGTTGCAAATTTTCACAATGCAAACACATTTAAAAAATGCTGTATTTTTCCTCAACGCAAACAAATTAATAAAACGCACTGCATTTTCTCACAACGCAAATGAGTTAATAAAACACACTGCATTTTCCCACAACGCAAACAAATTAATTACCACAACACAAACAAATTATTAAAATGCACTGCATTTTCTCACAACGCAAATAAGTTAATAAATGCACTGCATTTTGTCAAAATGCAAACAAATTAATTACTACAACACAAACAAATAAAAAAACGCACTGCATTTTCCCACAATGCAAACAAATTAATTACCACAACACAATCAAATTAATAAAACGCACTGCATTTTCCCACAACGCAAACAAATTAATAAAACGCGCTGCATTTTCCCACAATGCAAACAAATTAATTACCACAACACAATCAAATGAATAAAAAGCACTGCATTTTCCCACAATGCAAACAAATTAATAAAACGCGCTGCATTTTCCCACAACGCAAACAAATTAATAAAACGCGCTGCATTTTCCCACAACGCAAAAAAATTAATAAAACGCGCTGCATTTTCCCACAACGCAAACAAATTAATAAAACGCACTGCATTTTCCCACAACGCAAACAAATTAATAAAACGCGCTGCATTTTCCCACAACGCAAACAAATTAATAAAACGCACTGCATTTTCCCACAACGCAAACAAATTAATAAAACGCACTGCATTTTCCCACAACGCAAACAAATTAATAAAACGCACTGCATTTTCCCACAACGCAAACAAATTAATAAAATGCGCTGCATTTTCCCACAACGCAAACAAATTAATAAAACGCGCTGCATTTTCCCACAACGCAAACAAATTAATAAAACGCACTGCATTTTCCCACAACGCAAACAAATTAATAAAACGCGCTGCATTTTCCCACAACGCAAACAAATTAATAAAACGCGCTGCATTTTCCCACAACGCAAACAAATTAATAAAACGCGCTGCATTTTCCCACAGTGCAAACAAATTAATAAAACGCGCTGCATTTTCCCACAACGCAAACAAATTAATAAAACGCGCTGCATTTTCCCACAACGCAAACAAATTAATAAAACGCGCTGCATTTTCCCACAACGCAAACAAATTAATAAAACGCGCTGCATTTTCCCACAACGCAAACAAATTAATAAAACGCGCTGCATTTTCCCACAGTGCAAACAAATTAATAAAACGCGCTGCATTTTCCCACAACGCAAACAAATTAATATAACGCGCTGCATTTTCCCACAACGCAAACAAATTAATAAAACGCGCTGCATTTTCCCACAACGCAAACAAATTAATAAAACGCGCTGCATTTTCCCACAACGCAAACAAATTAATAAAATGCGCTGCATTTTCCCACAATGCAAACAAATTAATAAAACGCGCTGCATTTTCCCACAACGCAAACAAATTAATAAAACGCGCTGCATTTTCCCACAACGCAAACAAATTAATAAAACGCGCTGCATTTTCCCACAATGCAAACAAATTAATAAAACGCTCTGCATTTTCCCACAACGCAAACAAATTAATAAAACGCGCTGCATTTTCCCACAACCCAAACTAATTAATAAAACGTGCTGCATTTTCCCACAACGCAAACAAATTAATAAAACGCGCTGCATTTTCCCACAACACTATCAAATTAATAAAACGCGCTGCATTTTCCCACAATGCAAACAAATTAATTACCACAACACAATCAAATTAATAAAACGCACTGCATTTTCCCACAATGCAAACAAATTAATAAAACGCGCTGCATTTTCCCACAACGCAAACAAATTAATTACCACAACACAATCAAATTGATAAAAAGCACTGCATTTTCCCACAACGCAAACAAATTAATAAAACGCGCTGCATTTTCCCACAACGCAAACAAATTAATAAAACGCACTGCATTTTCCCACAATGCAAACAAATTAATAAAATGCGTTGCATTTTCCCACAATGCAAACAAATTAATAAAACGCGCTGCATTTTCCCACAACGCAAACAAATTAATAAAACGCACTGCATTTTCCCACAATGCAAACAAATTAATAAAACGCGCTGCATTTTCCCACAACGCAAACAAATTAATATAACGCGCTGCATTTTCCCACAACGCAAACAAATTAATATAACGCGCTGCATTTTCCCACAACGCAAACAAATTAATATAACGCGCTGCATTTTCCCACAACGCAAACAAATTAATAAAACGCGCTGCATTTTCCCACAACGCAAACAAATTAATAAAACGCGCTGCATTTTCCCACAACGCAAACAAATTAATAAAACGCTCTGCATTTTCCCACAACGCAAACAAATTAATAAAACGCGCTGCATTTTCCCACAACGCAAACAAATTAATAAAACGCGCTGCATTTTCCCACAACGCAAACAAATTAATAAAACGCGCTGCATTTTCCCACAACGCAAACAAATTAATAAAACGCGCTGCATTTTCCCACAACGCAAACAAATTAATAAAACGCGCTGCATTTTCCCACAACGCAAACAAATTAATAAAACGCGCTGCATTTTCCCACAACGCAAACAAATTAATAAAACGCGCTGCATTTTCCCACAACGCAAACAAATTAATATAACGCGCTGCATTTTCCCACAACGCAAACAAATTAATATAACGCGCTGCATTTTCCCACAACGCAAACAAATTAATAAAACGTGCTGCATTTTCCCACAACGCAAACAAATTAATAAAACGCGCTGCATTTTCCCACAACGCAAACAAATTAATAAAACGCGCTGCATTTTCCCACAACGCAAACAAATTAATAAAACGCGCTGCATTTTCCCACAACGCAAACAATTAATAAAACGCGCTGCATTTTCCCACAACGCAAACAAATTAATAAAACGCGCTGCATTTTCCCACAACGCAAACAAATTAATAAAACGCGCTGCATTTCCCACAACGCAAACAAATTAATAAAACGCGCTGCATTTTCCCACAACGCAAACAAATTAATAAAACGCGCTGCATTTTCCCACAACGCAAACAAATTAATAAAACGCGCTGCATTTTCCCACAACGCAAACAAATTAATAAAACGCGCTGCATTTTCCCACAACGCAAACAAATTAATAAAACGCGGTGCATTTTCCCACAACGCAAACAAGTTAATAAATTTGCGCTGCATTTTCCCATTGCATTGTATAAAGTTTATATTTTGCATTTTCGTTTTGTTTATATTTAATTAATATTTAAAAATAACATATTGATTTTTAAATATTGAAAGTTGTTCTTGCATAATGACTATAAATTTAGCTAATTAGAAAACATTTAGGGTGGCATAGTGGGAAGCGATGTCGCCTCACAGCAAGAAGGTTGCTGGTTCAAGTCCCGGCTGGGTCAGTTGGCATTTCTGTGTGGAGTGTGCATGTTCTCCCCATGTTCGCAGGGGTTTCCTCTGGGTGTCCAAAGACATGGCTCTAGGTGAACTGGTAAGCTAAATTGTCTGTAATGATGGGTTGCGGCTGGAAGGGTATCCGCTGTGTAAAACATATGCTGGATAAGTTGGTGGTTCATTCCACTGAGACGACTCCTGATAAATAAAGGGACTAAGTCGAATAGAAAATGAATGAATGAAAATATCTAAAAATCTTGTTTGAAGAACAAAAACAAATCGATTAAATTAACCGGATGATAGTTTTTTAAAATTGAAGTGGATTCAACATAAACAATTAGGTTGTCCCAAAACAACTTAAGAATTGTGTTGTTTCAACTAATTTTAAATAAGTTGTTTGAACAAGCAGCAAAAGTCATTTAATGAGTAAAGATGAAATGTACTAGATTCATGCTGCTGTTTGCACTGCAGAACTGTTATGTTGTTCACCATTTATTTTGACATTTAAGCATTGACTACAGCTTGCCGCATGGTTAAGCAGTGCCGAGTGTGCAGTCAGTGGCTCAGATATGCACAGGTAGCCAGCCAGGAGCTGTTAGAGGTCAGCAACTGCATGTATTAAGTGGGATTGACTGGGCAGAGATGCTGCAAAGCCCCTAAATAATTCACACATCCACCACACAAAGGGCTCGGCCCGACCCAGCAACTTTTTAAGTTGAGAAAAGCTGCTTTGTCAGTGCACATTTTTCTCCTTCGTGCTCCCCCTTTCAAGGATGGTTAACAAGTCACAGCGTGACAGTGTTTCTGTGTTGTCCCGCAAGGATCTCGGAGGTCAGCCCGTAGCAACACAGCGGGATCTTTTGGATGACAGTGCAGTCTTGCTTTGATTTTGCACTGTACGGTTCGCTGTGGTAATCCCGTATCTGCCTGCAGACCATTTTTGGTGGCATTTTTAGTGTCAGTAAATGGATATTATGAATAAGCAGGTATAATGCAATGCTATTTTAGTATTACTGTAAAAAAAATGTAAAGTTCCACACAATTCATTCATGTTGTCCCATCACATAACACGATTACGTTACGCCCCTATTATGGGTTTTTGAAAATGACCTTCCATACAGTGTGTAACACAGCTCTAAGTGAAGTAAAATATCCAGCTAAGGTTTAAATCTGAAAGTGCACCGTGTTTAAAACTATTCATCTATAAAAAGAGTCGACTCAGAGTGGTTCAAATGAATCGTCGTGGTAACGAATCTTTAGCCGTGTCACAGTGACGTTGGTATGGAACTCAAGCCCCCCCCCCCCCCCCCCCCCCCCCCCCCCCACACACACACACACACCCCCACCACCATTTGTTGTGCAGCCTAACAATCCTTTAGTTATTTTATTGTAAAGTGCTACCTTTAGAAATTTGTTTGTTTTTATGTTGTTGTTTTTTTCACAGTATGTAATTTCCGCAACCCTGGCTCATTCTGAAAACGTACCTCGATACAGATTTCTGGAGACCGCCAAATACGTCCTAGGAGCTAGGTTTTTTTGCAGTTTTGTTTTTGCGAATTCACCAGAGGCCGCTGTGTACGCTTTTTGAGATCTCAAATTTCTCTCACGAGTGTTATTTGCTCCTGCTGTTCTCGCATATAGCCACCAGAGGCCTCTTATTTACTTGTTTATTTATTTTTTTTGGATTCTGTTTTTGTCTTACCTGCTTTCTGGAACCGTTCTTCATCGAACTCAAACCCTGTCGTCATAGTCAACTTCTCTCTGCATCTCAAGTCCACCAACGTACATAGCGAGCTGTTGGAACTCAATGCAAAGATGTTGCAGAAATAAAAAAAAAATCAGGCTTAGAAATTGGGCACCAAATTGTCTCATACATTGAACTGGCTCGATGGCTTACACCCTCACGATAACAGGGGGCCAATTCAGTTGACTCTCTTCCCCAATACTTTGGCCGCAGATGTTCGGGGACCCTTCAGCCATATCGTAAATGATTAATCCTCTAAACAATGAGGTTTTACAAAGTTTCGGCGGGAATTGCCTCACGAGACTTTTGAATGACCGGTCATGTGCTCGCTTGCAGCCAGATGTACAAATTTCGTATAGACAAATACATCTCTGGCAATTAATGCATACAAATGAAAGACAATCTTTTAAAATGTTAGACCTAAGGCAGATACATCTTTGAATAATATGCCATAGGTTTCCTCATGTGCTGTGTTTATTCCAACCAACCAGGTAAATAATGTGTTGTCTTAACCCTTATAGCAGATTAAAATGATCTGTATGTGTCTGAAATTTATGATGTTTGGTACTAAGCAAAAGCTAGTAAAATTTGCAATACGTTGGTGTAATTGAAAATCTAGTAGTACAAACAGTATTCGTCTTGTAACATTTGATGTAAGATGGTTACAATCTTAGAAGAGATTTTACCATGTGAAATCAACATGCAGTCTGTTAATGTTTGACCCTTTGCTACGTTGGTACTGGGCGTGGCCCCTAGCTAATGCTTTTTGCATTAGCTGGCTTGCGCTGTTGCTCTCTGCCCCCTCTCGCCTGCCCAAACTGACTCTCAGCAGTCCGTTACCCCAGCAACCCAGAACAACACCAAAGACGTCACCAGAAGCGAGTCACCACCCAATCAGGAGCGCCGTGCTTCCCGAGGGCAGCCCGGTGAGGCGAACTCTAGTCAAGACTTCAGCAAATGTGTGTACTAGAATTAATTTGGAACGGTTGTCAACTCATTTTGCATTCTCCGAACTGCCTCTGTGTGTGTATGAGTGTGTGTGTGCACGTTTGTTTGTTGTTTGCTTATTACGTAGTTAGTTTCATGTATCATAGTGTAGCTCAATAAATCTTTGTTCTCCTTTTGTAAGAACTGTAATCTTGTTTATGTGCTTCTAAATCATTGCCTCGAGCTGTAGATTTTGTTACCTTTATCATTATCGTTAGCCACGGAAATAATATAAACAAGATTGGTAAAATACGATGTCTTCTATTTGCGGGACAATTGGTAGATAAAGTGTGAATCTTTTAATCTAATTCAATCTGACTCAATTGAGTCGAATCATCAATTCAAATCTTCGAGATCCGATTCATTAATATGGGCTAATAAATCCCTGATCGATCTTATAACGTAGGTTGATCACCTACAGAGCTAACTGGACAAACTGGTAACAGCAGGAAAGCCGTCCATACGGAGGTAAGCGGTCAGCTTGTAAGAGTGAAAAGGAACGCCGACATACCGATCTCCAGAAACGTGTATATAGGTCTACTTTTCAGAATGAGCCTCTGTTGAATTTTCGTCACTAGAGCGCGTCTATTTATTTATACTATATACTATTTAACAAACAAAAGTGTAGTTTGAGTCTGGAATCATGGGAGATTCAGGGAAATTCCTGCATTCAAAACTTATTATCATTGTAGTATGAACAAAATATGGTGGTAAGCTGTCGAAGTTTAATGAGAGTGCTGAAGAAATTGCTCATAAAAGACAAATGTGGCACGAAAGCAGTAAAGCTTTAGTTATGTCACAGTCTACTACTAGTTCTTCCACTTCTGATTACTTGCACAAGACGTTTTATCATACTAAATACTCAGTAGGTTCTGTTATAATGTTGCTATGCTAATAAAACAATGTTTTAATTTGTTTTTTGTATTTCCATAAATCCAAATCTGAAATCAAGGCTGTGTGATGTCATAGCATGTCGACACAAGACACAGTCCATATCACTAGTTAAAATAGCTTTTTTTTCCCCCAAAAACATTTGGGTTAATGTAACTACAGTACAAGTCAGCATAATATATAATACTGTTCTAGTGTTTTTGGGAGGACATATTAAAAAAATTCTTACATATTGTGTAAACCTTTTTCTTTTTTGTAATTTTTATTTTAAGTATATATCAATTTTAGTCAAAGCTTTATTCATTTAATTTTTGTAATTTTGGGTAGAACTGAAGACCTGAACCGAAGTGGACCCAAACGGGTTCGGGTGGGATCGGGCTTAATTTCTATCATTTTATACGGGGTCGGGCTGGGCTAGGGCTTGCGCAGTAAATGAACAGTTATTTTATTTACCGCGAGAAAGTAATCCAATCATTGAAACATTAAATTCCATCCCTGCAAAGGTGAAACAAATGATGACGGAGAAGTCAAAAAGAGCAAATTTTTGACCGTGGTCATGACAGCCGCCAGTTCAAAAAGAACGGTCATTCTAGCCGCCAAGGTATTTCGGCAGTCGCTTATACACTGCGTATTACTGTAGAGCGCTTAACTGCAATATACAGCATGTACAGCAAGCTGACAGGGAAAATGACAAGGTCACTTGCTACATTGAAACCGCTGTCATGGAAAATGAAATGGATGTTCTTGGCTAGTGGAAGATGAACAAACAATCCTACCCAAAACTTGCAAAATTAGCCAGATCAGTACTATGCATCCCAGCCAGTAGCAGCAGTGAAAGGGTGTTCAGCGCTGCTCAGTGAGCGCAGGACTGTGCTAAAGCCATTTAAAGTGGATTCAATAATGTTCCTCCACAATAACACATAGCGTAATTTTGGTGAGTAAAGGATTTTCAAATTATAACTAAATAATTATTAAACCATAAATGCATAATGTAGCCAGAGTATATAGGCTAATCTATCTATCTATCTATCTTTTTTGGATTACTGGAAGTTTACAGTATTTACCAGATGTACACGTTTTAAATTTTTTTTTTTTAATTAAATAAAATACATTTTTGTTTCCCAGAGATGGGTTGCGGCTGGAAGGGCATCCGCTGCATAAAACATGTGCTGGATAAGTTGGCGGTTCATTCCGCTGTGGCGACCCCCAGATTATAGTTTTTCTCAGTGGCTTTGGTGCATTTCTCACAACATTATTTACATTTGCACAACAGTTAATGCATTTATCAAAACAATTAGTACAAATTGCAAAACCTAGTTGATAACCTACAAAAGAGCGTCACTTGCTTAAAATGGATAGCTCATTCCTCAAAAGGCAAGTATTCGTGTCAATGAAAGTGTCAGTGTCATCAAGATGAAAAGTCCTGACACCATTGTTTAAGAACAAGATAGTCAAATGGCTTTGTCATGCTTTCATTAGGACTGTTTGTAAATTTTTTCCAATGCAATAAAGTCAAGATTTTGGTGACACTTCCTGAAAATGCTCAAGACAGCACTGTATACTATTTGCACAGCCATTCAAAAACAACAGTAAAGTTAGACATCACTGCATTTAGTGAGGTATCTGAGTACAAGACACTGAATATGTATGTTTTACATTTTTACTGCATTTGCTCTTTGTAATTCTAATTTATTCACAGCATTGTGCAAAATAATAAATTCACCCTTATTTACAACAAACATAAACTTCCTTTGGGTAGAGCTGTGCACAAATGCAAACAATATTGCAGTACATATTGGAACTGAACCTACAACATACACAGGTCTGTAAATTATTCATGAAATTGTTCAATTTAGAAGACATTTTCAGGAAAAATATTTTCAATTTTTTTTTATAAAATTTCTTGACAGATTTGACAACTAATTCAACATTTTTGTATGTAATGACTCAAGTAATGCAATGAGGACTATTAGTTTTATATGGATTGACTATTCAGCATTCACAAGTTTAGTTCATTTTGACTGACATTAGCAAATGATAATGTTATAATACAGCAGAGAGTTGTATGAAAGCAATTGGTGCATGTCCAAAAGCATTTGCACTTTGTTGGAAGGAATGAGAAACTGCTACTATGATGTGCACAAATGACTAATTGTTTTGAGAAATGCATTAACTGTTGTGCAGATGTAAATAGTGTTGTGAGAAATGCACCAAAGCGACTGAGAAAAACTGTAATAAAGGGACTAAGCCGAAAAGAAAATGAATGAATGAATGAATTTTTGGCACCATCATCTTTGCACAGCACAAGCAGTTTTGTTGTGAGTATTGATTTTTGTGAACAGTAAAACAATAATGCAAAAATGCTGCTTTTTGTGCGTTTGTGGTAGAAGGAAAGACAATGAGTCAATCAAGACTCTGATGTAGTATGTAGGGGTTCACAGAGATGTCAGCAAAGGAAAGAAAATCAAACACTATCACATATCCCATATACAGTAAATGAGGTGGTCAGGAAAGCCTCTAGCACCAAAAAGGTGATCGCGAAGAACTTCATCAGAACGCAGCTCCAGCTGATGAACGGGACTGTAGTAAATTGATCTATTTATATGGCGTCCTCTACAAAAATAATTAGCAGGGCTGCTGCTGATGACCTTCTCCATCTCTATTTGACACAATTTGCCCTTCAGAAATAAACCTGACCAATGACAGGCATTAAAACATGTATGACTTTATAGAGGACATTCAATGTTCCCGGCATAATGTATTCATGCATTGCTACTATGTACAGATAAAGCAAAGTAATATATATATATTAGGGTTGGGCGATGTTGACAAATTTGGCATCGTACGATGTCTAATGTGAAAATCGGCGATGGACGATGGTATCGTCATCGTAGGCGGGGTGGGGGTGGTTGTTGTTAAATATCAATTAATTCATAATGAATTTAATAATTGTAGCCTATCGTTTTCACTACCTGACCCACATGGTCTTTGCTTTACCCATGACCAAACCATAAATAAATAAAGTTATACACAAATTACCATCTGTCAATCACTTTTTTTCCGCGGGACTCTGGCATGATCAGGCGGAGTGATCTGTGTCCTTATATATTGGCTTTTCCCCACAGCTGGTGGCGGAGACCAGACGAGAGTTCGTTTGGAGTTCACTGTAATTTGTATTGTGATTAATGATAACTTCCTTATTTTATTATTATTATGAGGACATAATAACAAGTAAAGATGCTAGAGCTCGATTGTTTTGGTCACACTTGCGCCTGATATTTTATGCGACCTAAAATATGTATTTGAAAGCATTTGTGCTAGTGCATACATTTTTACCGTGCGACCTGTTTTCACTGCAAAATCCTCACCGCGTGCGCGGATTTAGGAGACATTTATGCAGAATGCATCTTTGCACCTAAAGACCAAATGCAGCGCTCAGGAACAGATTAAAACAGTTGTTATGTGAATTTACTAAAGTAAAAAAGCCCGCAATGCTTGCCCCGCCTTTGTGCTCTTCCTATTGGCCCACTGCGCTAGAACTGAACGCGAATGGATTGGTTAATATCAGCTGTCAATCACTCACTCAATGCCTTCTGCCTTCACATGACAGGAGCTGCAACCGCTGAAATGTGACGCGCTGAAGATGAGAGAATGAAAATAACACTGACAGATTTAGTTTTAGAAACCACCTAAAGTTAAATAATGGCACATCTTATTAGTGATCATGTGCTGAATGTTAATCCACCATTTACACTTTTCCAAGAGTGGATAAAAGACTTCCAGTGGCTTCAAGTCCGCTATGAAAATAACTAAAGTCATTCACTGTAAAGTCTGTGGGTCGGGGTTTACAGGTAACAGCGTTTGCCACTGAATTTACACATTTTAAGCGCGAGAGGTGCTGTATAATCCTCACGATGTATTTAATCCTCTTGATGCTGTCAGCCGTGCAAACAGCAGCTATAAGTATAATATAACACAGCTCATGAAAAGACCGTTATTGCTATTAGGATGACATGCAAATAATAAGTTATATATCAATATACATATGGGGCGAGGCGATGGATCACGATGCCGGCTCAGCATCATGAAGTTTATCAGCCATCGGCGATGGACGATGACATCGTCTATCGGCCCAACCCTAATATATATACACACACACACACACACACACACACACACACACACACACACACACACACACACACACACACACACACAAACAAAAATACAAAAATGAAAAAATACAGCACTCGTCCAGCCCCTTCACCCTTGTGTATTACTTCACCAACATACAGCAACAAGCAGAGGACACTCTACAGTTTGTCAAATATTGCTGCTGTTGGACAACATAATGTACTTTTGAGGCTTTTTTTTGTGGAGAATGTAGTTGTTTAGATTGCAACTATGTAGTTTATTTAAGGATAGTGCCTATTTTAAATATTTATAATTTCGGAGATACAGGTCCATCCAAAAGATTGTAAAAGAGACCGCATAAGCCCTCTGAAAAACCGAGCATAATTTTTTAATTACAGCTGATCAAATCATTATTAAACGGGTAACGGGTGACTTTGTGAAGTTGATCTCTCTTTTTTGTATGTTGTAGGGCTGTATTTATTCCATAGTAATTGTAGCGTGTTGAGTGTGAGATGGGACTCACATATTAGGAATGTGTGTTGGCCATTAGTTTGTGCTTTGCCCTGAGTTACTTTTTGGTTGGCCATCTGTTTGTTTGTAATGCGTCTCTTGTTTTCATTATTGCAGACTAGTTCAGTGAATAGACAACAGTAATCTGGACGTGTTTGTTCTGCTTTGGCTTTTTCAGGGTTAATTATTGTGATTTCCCGATCGCACCAGAGAAATACTGGAAAATATCTCTGTAGACTGATGGCATTTCATGCCGTTCAGCCTTATAATCTTAAATCGTCAGCAAAATCACCTGTTTTGTCATCACTTTAGATATTACGCTAGAGAATCATTCAAATACTAGCTCTAAAGTGACGTTTGTGAAGTAGCAATGGTTTCTGCTCTTCTGATGTCAGCTGCAGATGTGAATGAATGGCGGAAGAAAGTAGTTCCTCATACAAAAGGATTTTGAGACTCTCTGTGTTTGATTTTCTTTTTTATATATATGATTATCCCGTCAAACTGTTGTATAAATGCAATATCACACTCGCAGCAGTGCGATATGGCTGTATATCGTCACTGGTGGGACAATAAGGCACTCTTTACACCAGTGCCAATATACAGCCACATTGCACTGCTACAAGTGTGTGATATTGCTAATATATATATGTATATATATATATATATATATATATATATATATATATATATATATATATATATATATATATATATATATATATATATATAGTCATGTAAATGTTTATTTTCCTTAGTAAACACACAACAGATGAAAATTTGACCTTCATGATAATATTTTATGATAATTAAAGCTGAATGTGTGATTCAAGGCAGAGAGGGAATAGGTACAGTGGGTTAGGTCTTTAAATTAATATTTTCAAGACAAAATGTCCCATACAAACATTCTTTTTAGAGATGTATTGTAACAATCTGTGTTATTATTCAAAATTGTTTCCTTAGAATTTCAATAATGGTTTATCTGAGCCACAAAATGTGCCTGCAATTCTATAATAATCTATTTGGTGAAACGTTTGAAGTTGCTAACTTGTTCTCTGATAATTAATTGTTTTAATAATTGTTATAAATCGGAGTCAAAAGTTTTGGTCTAAATGTTTAGATGAAAATTTTCCCACATTCAAGAATTGATTAAAAAAGAAAATAAGAAAGAGAATAAAAGAAGCTTAATAAAATAATCTCAAGAATAGAAAATAATCTATTTAATAAAATGATCCCTCTTTTTCTTTATTTCTTTTTAAATATTAATTGTGAACATGTCGAACACAATATGGGGACCATGAAACATTTGTAAATGTAATTAAAAATGGTGCTGACAACTTAAAAACACTTTTGGAACTGATATTGTTTACCAGCGAAGGGAAAGAGGTAATGATTTATTCACGAATTGAAATTGATTGATGTAAATCAGGAGTTGAACTCAATGGCTCAGTGATTTAATAACAGCAGTTAATAGCTGATTATCGTTAAATGACTGCAGCGTTGGAAATCCAGATGGCATGATTTTTATTGCCTAGTTTTTTCTTTTCATTTTAAATAGGTATAGTGTAGACATATTGCAATCAATGTTTAATACTGTATGTAAAAGAGACTCTGAGGTTGAACAAATTGATTATAACTGTAAAAACTATATTTCATTCATTCATTCATATTTTTTTAGCTTAGCCCCTTTATTAATCAGCTGGAAGCGGATGCCCTTCCAGCTGCAACCCAGAAAACGTCCAAACACTCTTACATTCACACACATACACTACGGCCAATTTAGTTAATTCAATTCACATATACCGCATGTCTTTTGGACTGTGGGTGAAACCGAAACACCCGGTGGAAACTCATGCGAACATGGGAAGAACATGCAAAGCCCACACAGATATGCCAACTGACCCAGCCGGGGCTCAAACCAGTGACCTTGCTGTGAGGCGATCGTGCTACCCACTGCACCACAGTGATGCCAAAGCTGTATTTATAGGAATTTATTTCTATTTTAAAAGTCTAGCTGTCCTTCCTTCAATGGCACAAGTAGGGATTCAATATTAACTCATTTGAAAGCAAATCTTGTGAGTGGGATCTGTTTAATTAATCCATTAATTCGTAATGAATCATTAACAAATGCATTTAATGACTTGTAAAAAAAGATCTTAGGATTTTTGTCTTGTTTTTAGTCCAAATGTCTAATTTATACACATTTCTAGATCAAAAATGGTTAAAATCAAGAATCAAGTAAAAAACAAAAACAAATATTGTATCGTTTTTGTGACGCAGTAGGTAGTGCTGTCGCCTCACAGCAAGAAGGTTGCTGGTTCGAGCCTCGGCTGGGTCAGTTGGTGTTTCTGTGTAGAGTTTGTATGTTCTTCCCGCGTTCACGTGGATTTCCTACAGGTGCTCCAGTTTCCCCCACAGTCCAAAGACATGCGGTACAGGTGAATTGGGTAGGCTAAATTGTCCGTAGTGTATGAGTGTGAATGAGTGTGTATGGATGTTTCCCAGAGATGGGTTGCAGCTGGAAGAGCATCCGCTGGGTATAACATGTGCTGGATAAGTTGGCCTAATGAAGGAATTGTGTGGAACCCAGCATTTTTTGCAGTTTAAGTAAGTAATAAGTCAAAATTAAGTGGCTTTTCCCTTAAAACTAGTAAAATAATATAATCTTTTTGGTTTAAAATAAGAATATATTTACCTAACCCGTACTGTCAGATTATTTAGCTTGAAAAAGAAAAATTTACTTATTTTTTCTGAAAACAAAACAATATTAGTTACTTGTCTAGAAAATGCTTCCTGATTAAAGAAATCTTAAACATTTGGCCTAGAATTAAGACAAAAATAAGTAAGAACTTTGTTTTTGCCGTTAATTAAATCTCATTGCATCTTTAAGAAGTCTGGTCCCTGTAATATGGATCTTGGCAATTAGTCCAAGTCATACATTTAAATAATAAGATTAAGCAGCTGTTCAAAGGCCCTGGCGGAAGGGCATGACTAAGTACTGAATGTGGTGGCAGAAAGCATATGTAATGCCATCATCTCTGGGTAGGTACCATCTTGCCCCGAAAAGGAGGTTTGACTTTGTGAAAGCTGGGGAGGAACCCTGCCAACTGCAAAGGACAAGGTCAGGCCTGCTCCACTCAGCCTCTGACTGGACGTTGCAAGTTGACCTGGGGAAGCAGTTAAAGTTCCCACAGCACATAGACACAACATCACTCCGACCAGACATAATTATCATTTCTGAGACAACAAGACCGTTAATTAGGCTTGAACTCACAGTGACATGGGAAGAGTGGATGGAAGAGACAAATGAAAGAAAACACTCGAAGTACCAGGAGCAAGTAGAGAAGTGCCGGGAAGGGGGCTGGAAGACCCACTGTGAGCCAATAGAGGTGGGCTGTAGAGGGTTTGCAGGGCGTTCACTCTGTAAAGTCTTCAACCAACTAGGCCTAGCAGTAGCAGCTAAGAAGAGGGCCATTAAGTCTGTTTGTGAAGGTGCAGAGAAAAGCCACAAGATGGTGGATAAATAGAGCTCATCCGTGAGTGCGCTGACCTCAGCTGGGTTACCTGGGTGGGGGTGTCTGATGTTGAATGACCCGAAACACCCAGTGACCCCAGGATACATCACTGATGATGCGTCCCAGTGCATCTAGATCAGGGATCACCAAACTTGTTCCTGGAGGTCCGGTGTCCTGCAGATTTTAGCTCCAACCCTAATCAAACACACCTGAACAAGCTAATCAAGGTCTTGCTAGGTATACTTGAAACACCCAAGCAGGTGTGTTAAGGCAATTTGGAGCTAAACCCTGCAGGGCACCGGACCTCCAGGAACGAGATTGGTGACCCCTGTTCTAGATGATGTATCTTGGACACATTCATTCATTCATTTTCTTTTCAGCTTAGTCCCTTTATTAATCCGGAGTCGTCACAGTGGAATGAACCGCCAACTTATTCAGCACATGTTTTACGCAGCGGATGCCCTTCCAGCTGCAACCCATCTCTGGGAAACATCCATACACACTCAGTCACACACATACAATACAGACAATTTAGCCTACCCAATTCACCTGTACCACATGTCTTTGGACTGTGGGGGAAACTGGAGCACCCGGAGGAAACCCATGCGATCGCAGGGAGAACATGCAAACTCCACACAGAAACGCCAACCGACCCAGCCGAGGCTCGAACCAGCGATCTTCTTGCTGTTAGGCAACAGCACTACCTACTGCGCCACTGCGCCACTGCGTCACCATCTTGGACACATACCTCAATATTTTTCAGAAGAATCGGTAGGCTATCACCTAAAGAACCATTTTAGAGTGCAAAGAACCGTTTAAACCTTTTGTGCATTGAAAAAGTTCCATGGATATTAAATGCTCTTTGAAGAACCATCTACACCATAGGTCTCAAACTCAATTCCTGGAGGGCCGCAGCTCTGCACAGTTTTGCTCCAACCCTAATCAAACACAGCTGATCTAGTAGTGTCTAGTAGTCTTGAACACCTTGATTAGTTGGATCAGCTGTGTTTAATTAGGGTTGGAGCAGAACTGTGCAGAGCTGCGGCCCTACAGGAATTGAGTTTGAAACCTGCTGTATGATCTACACCAGCAAAGAACCATTTAAGAATCTTTATTTTTAAGAGTGTAGCTGAATAATTGAGAATAATTACTGAAATTGTATGTTTTTTTTAGATTTCTGAAGACTTGGAATATAACACCATGCGAACAACTATCTAATTTGTTTGTCTTCACGGTTCTACAGAGGTGCTAGAAGGTTCTAATCATCAGCAAAATAAGGTGAAGCTATAATAATTGGATATTGATGAAATGCTAAACTTTCACTTTGTATCTCTGGAGAACACTAGTTGCATGGTTTTTTGCAGCGTTAAGCAAAGCAGCCAATCACAGAAGCAGAAGTGTTTAAATTACAGTGCAATTATACATGCTCGCCAATCCTCTCATTAAAAAGTGTAGACACGAAGTAAATTAGATATTCATTGTGAAGTACTGAGAGCCACGTTGATTGTATTATAACTTGGTGAGATTGCAATGAATGAGGTGACTAAAAGCTTTAGTGATTATAAAGGGAGTGCAATTTCAGTCTGCTTTCGTCCATTCACTTCTTTGAACAAAAGCTTTGTTTTTTTAATGCTACTAAAAGGACAAATTGTCACATGTACGTTGGAAAGTTTTGACAGGGATGACCTCAGATAAATATGGGATTCACTTATGAAACTGCAATGACTGACTTATGATAACCTATAGCAATTACACTTTATAAATTATTTATTAAGCATTATCAAATAGTTCATCATTAACTTCACATTAACAAACATTAATAACAAGTTTATAAATAAAGCTACAAATGATTCATTTTTTTGACTTAAAAACACATCATTTGTAAGCAATTTTATCACATTAATTACTAAATAAAGCATTGCATTATTTACAAACCAGTTATTTGAGAATAGTGGGTGGTTTTTAAGATAATTCGGAATGAGTAACTAAATGATTAATAAACTATTTAACATATTAACATTTACACATCTTATTTTTTAGGCATATAATAATATATATATGCTAAGAAATGCGTTATTAACACAAATCCCTACAGTTTTGTTAGCTCACCTATAAGCATGTAGCAGTATTTGGCTTTTATAAAATGGGTTGGGCACCAGGGGAAAACCCCACTACAGTTTCTCAAATAATTCAATTAAATAAATAAAAAAAAAAAGTTTCAACAAATGCATGATTTAATCAAGTAAACCAAAATCAAATGTTCAATCGAACAAACAAATCAATATATTAATAAAGGGGAAAACAAAACAAAAAACAAAGCAAACAAGCTTTAACTTCAACACATTTTAGTTTAACTCATCAAACCAAACAAACTTAACTTTCCAGGCCCAGGCACAATAAAACCTTTTACAAGACAATCAACGGGTGATAAATTAAACTACTATAAAAATATAAATCAAGTAAATCACTTCAGAATGTACAAAAACCAATATTAATCAAATTTACCCACAAATAATAATAATAATAATAATAATAATATTTCAAGGCCAAAATCATCACACATTAACGGACTTGTATAACTCAATCTTACAATTCTTTACATAAGAGATTTTCCATTTGTGCACACTGAATCAATCGTGTACTCAATGCACTTTGAAATGTTTCTCAGTTCGTATACTTTAAAGTAGATTTTCCATTTGTGCACGCTGAAACAATCGTATACTCAATGCACTTTAGAAATGTCTCAGATCGTATACGCTAAAGTAAATTTTCCATTTGTGGACGCTGAATCAATCGTGTACTCAATGCACTTTGAAATGTCTCTCAGTTCATATACGCTAAAGTAGATTTACCGTTTGTGATGCTGAAACAATCATGTACTCAATGCACTTTAAAAATGTCTCAGTTCATATACGCTAAAGTAGATTTTTCCATTTGTGCACGCTGAATCAATCGTGTAATCAATGCACTTTGAAATGTCTCAGTTCGTATAAGCTAAAGTAGATTTTCCATTTGTGCACGCTGAAACAACCGTGTGACCAATGCACTTCAAAATGTTTCCTCATGTTCTCAACTAATCTTTTGAACATATACATTCCCAATTTAGCATATAAACATATTAAACAAGTTTATTTATAGGCAAGTTTATTTATATAGCACATTTCATACACAGTGGCAATTCAAAGTACTTTACATAAAGAAATAAAGAAAAAATAAAAACAAATAATAAAAATTATTTAAAAAAAACAAACAAAAAAACCCCCAGATAGAAACAGATAAAAATGTGTTAAAACGGGTTCTAAAAGAATGAAAAAGAAGAGAAAAACATAATAGTGCGATCTGTCGGATGTAGCACAGTGCTCATTCAGTAAAGGCACAGCTAAACAGATGTGTTTTCAGTCTGGATTTTAATGTGCCTAATGTTGGAGCACATCTGATCATTTCTGGGAGCGAGGGGCGTAGTAGCTGAAGGCCGATTCACCCTGCTTTGACTGAACTCTTGGAATTTCTAGTTTATATGATCCTAAAGATCTGAGCGATCTGTTAGGTTTGTATTCAGTGAGGATATCTGTAATGTATTGAGGTCCTAGGCCATTTAGTGATTTATAGACAAGTAATAATACATTAAAATCTGTTCTGAATGTAACTGGGAGCCAGTGTAAAGACCTGAGGAGGTGTGATGTGCTCTGATTTTCTGCTTCTGGTCAGAATCCTGGCCACAGCGTTCTGGATAAGCTGTAACTGTCTGACTGTCTTTTCAAACAAAGCTCATAACATCACTTAGTTTAAAGAACAAAAAAAAAAACATTTGCTTACCCGATCACCCGTTGATACTACTAGACCCAGAAAACTGCATAAAACAAATCCTGATCACAGCAGTGATCAAACATTCAAACAAAAAGGAAAAACCCAAAACAAATAGGCAACTCGAGCGCCAAAACACGCACCTCACTCAAATCAAACCCAAACGCATAATACGTTTAACACGCAACATAAAATAAACAAAACCTCTGCCAAAAAATTTAAAATTAAAAACACTCAGATTCCTAAATGTTGCCGATTCTACGTCTGCATCGAAAAAGTACTCGTACACTCACACTTTTGATACCGCACCTAACTCCAAGGAACGCCGCCACTCTTTCAGAATAAGACCAACCAACACGAAAACACAATTTTTTTTTACAGCAACCGGACTTGAAACAAGCAACCGCGCTCTCTGCAAACACACAGCTGACTGCGTGCAAGGAATGAATGAGACACCGAACCACCATCCAAGGCGCTCTAAATAACTCTGTATCAGCTGACAGTCGTGATCCAATCACACATCGCCCATATAATAATAGGAATAAAAATATAATGACGACTGTTACAAGCAGTGTTGGGGGTAATGCTTTATAAGTACGTGCGTTACGTAATAATATTACTTTTCCAAAGTAAGGAGTAAAGCATTACTTTTAAAAATAAGTAATATTATTTTAGTTACTTTAAAAAAAAAATGTAATGCGAGTTACTTTTTACCTTGCTTAATTGGCTTTTACAAAATATATTGCGGAATAAAAATTACTTTAGTCAGGTTGAATCACACACTCAATGAGAGAGCGTGCTATGAGTGAACAGACAGTTGGCTCGCACTCATAATCACCACCGGGTCACTTTTTTGACAGCAGATGAATCAGTGTACTGTTTAATAACTGAATAACTCAGGATATTGGTTTATTTCGAGTCAGAGGGGGTATCCGGTTTGTTAGTACTTACTGAAGACTTAAACCGTTTCACGACAACTTTCGTTCAAGTTAATGAACTGGTTCGACCGGTTCACTTAGAAGATCCAGTTAAAACAAATGACTCATTTGCGAAACGCCTGTTATCACTACAGACAGTCAAAATGACTGGCCGGAAACTTACATTTTTGCAATGGATTCTTGTTATTTTTAACTCATTGAAGAAAAAAAGTGGATTGTCGTTAAGTGTAGATTATGTGCAAGTAAAAGTCTTGACAACTGCAAGAAACAAGACAGAAAAAAAACCCCAAACAAAAAACAGGATGCAAAGCACTACACCCGCACCCCACCTCCAGCTAAACAACAAATGATTGACATCAGTTCACGTTCTCCGTAAAACAACTAATTCGACTAAACAACAACAACAACAAAAACATGATTATTGCTTTTATTGTTGAGGAGATGCGGCCACAGTCTAACGTTACTGTAAAAGTGACTATGTTTTGTAATATAGGAAGATTTTTTTCTCTCTGGGCTCAGAAAGTTCTCAAATTATAATTTTATCCTACATTTTTTAAGAAAAATTAAGGTGTAGGTTATATAGGTGGCTGTTAAATGCAGAGCTTCTCTATAAAAAATATGAAAAAACACCTGCAAGTTTTGAAAGAGATCAAACCTCAGACAGGTACGGAAAAGCAACACAAAATAACTCAAAAGTAATATAACTCATTACTTTCCACAAAAAGTAACAAAGTAACACAATTAGTTACTTTTGGGAGGAGTTTCTTGATATCGTAATGCACTACTGTTAAAAGTACCTTTCCCCAACAATGCCTATAAGTGAGATATATTTATGCTTTGTAAATTCTTTATAAATAACAGTTAAATGCTACAGTATTTAGCAGTTTAGATTAATTTAGAGTAATTTAGTACAAAAAACTAAAAAATCCAAATTCCAAGATACAAAAATTAAACTGTACAACTATATCAAATAAAGCATTGCTGAGTAACACTGAAATGTGTTTGCATATTTTTATATTGTTAAATTATTATACAGTTGTTTTATATAATTTTATATTTATGTATTTGGTCACACTATTTTGATGGTCCGTTTGTTAAATTTAACTTGCATTGCATCTAAATGTCAACTAATTCTCATTAGATTATAAGTAGACTGTTACGTTAGGGTTAGTGTAAGTTGACGTACTTAAAAAGTTTCAGTAACACTTTATAATAACTACACACTATCAATCATTTACTGAGCATTAGCATCTAGTGAATTCATTATCTGTTAATCATTAACTCTACATTAATAAGCGTTAGTAAGCAGTTTATAACTGCAGCTACAAATCATCTATTCTTGACTTACAACCACATTTATAATGTGCTTAATACTTGTACTTTCATACTTTGTTAATGATTTACTTTTCATTACTAAATTAAGTATTGCTTTATTAACAAACCAGTTGTATTTAAGAGTAGTCGATGGTTTTAAGATAATTCAGAATGAGTTAGTAAATGATTAATAAACTATTGAAATCAACGTTTATATATCTTAATATTCAGGCATATATTAATAGTTAATTTGTATGTTAATAAATGCTTTATTAACTCAACTTCATGCAGTTTTGTGACCTAATATAAAGAGGACTGTTTATGCTTTATAAATCCCTTATAAATAACAATTAAAGGCTCAGTATGAATAATAATCATTGCAATCTTATCTAAAAAGTAAAATGATTGTAAAGTTTAAACATTGCAGAATAACAGGAGTGTCAAAATACGACATAAAATTGGATAAAACAACAACAATATAACAATATAATAAGATGCAATGTTTAAACTGTACAGTAATTTTATTTTAGATAAGGTTGCAAAGAATATATTTTTTTTAAATACAGTTTGATTTGTGTATCTTCAAACGAATAGAAATGAATAATGTCGCTTGTGTTCTTTTTTCCTGTTTAGAATTTAACTGAGCTTTTAATTGTCATTTATAAGGGATTTATAAAGCATAAATAGTCCTCACTTTAGATTAGGTCACAAAACTGGATGAAGTTGAGTTAAAAAAGCATTTATTAACATACAAATTAACTATTAATAAATGCCTGAATAATAAGATTTATTAATGCTAATTTTAATAGTTTAATAATCATTTACTAACTTATTCTGAATGATATTAAAAAAACACCAACTATGCTTAAATAACTTGTTTGTAAATAATGTAATACTTAATTTAGTAATGAAAAATAAATCATTAACAAAGTATGAAAGTACAAGTATTAAGCACATTATAAATGTGGTTGTAAGTCAAGAATAGAGCATTTGTAGCTGCAGTTATAAACTGCTTACTAACGCTTATTAATGTAGAGTTAATTCTTAACAGATAATTAATTCACTATTTGCTAATTATTAAAAAATGGTTCATAGTGTGTAGTTATTATAAAGTGTTACCAAAGTTTCTTATAGTCAGTTAAATGTCTGTTCAGCAACAGTATGAACAGATACTAAGCTGACAGTCTACTAATACTCAAATGGACCATCAAAATAAAGTGTTACCATGTATTTTTAAGACTCCTGTTATTCAAATTTTCTTTGTGAGAAGAATTACTTTTCATCACCGATTCAAATCTCAAAGTTGACAGTTTAACAGCTGAACAAAAGCCTCTGTTACTAATTTGAAAATGTTACTTTATAACTAGTAAATGTATGTTGTGTCCTTTCATTAATTGCTTATTTTAGTAGATATATTTTAGTAGAATAAGAGTATAATTTATGAGAGAGAGAGAGATACCAATTGAGGAAGTCTACCTTATGCATTCATTCTTCCAATCTTGCTCAAAATAAAACAATAATTTAAAGGTCTCCTGTGGAAAGTGATCTTTCTAATTATAAATTACTCATGGTATACTCATGTTACAGTGCTGGTCAATGCCTTGGTTCCATCTTGTTGAAAATAAATCCTTGTTTTACACCCTTACATCCTGTCTTCTGGTAAAAAAGTGCTTGGTTCTTACTCTTTTATGCATAAAGACAGTCTCTTGAGGTTCATCCATTGAATTCAATCACCTCCGAACAGACGCACATGCTAGTTTTATGCCAATGTTAAAATTGCACACAAAATATTATGTTTGCGTTTTGTTCAAACTACTTAAATAAAATAAGCTGAAATAACACAATTCTTGAGGTTTATTTTAGGACAACTTAATTGTGTTAGGTTCAATCTACTTAAAATTGTGAGAACTAACTTAATTCCTTCATGTTGTCCCAACACAAATCATTTGTTCAGAAGCAGACCAATCACTCTCCCACAGTGTTAACACTTCAAAAAAGGCTGGTTTACACACAATCAATTTGAGTTGGGACAACATGAAGAAAGTAAGCTAACTTATTAGTTTTCACAGATTTACGTTGCGTGAACATAAAACTGTTAAGTTGCCTCAAAAAAAAAAAAACCTGAAGAACATGTTGTTTCAGCTCATTTTAAATAAATAACTTGAACAGGCAGCAAACATCATTTTTTTTGAATGAAGAGACAAACGTTAAACTTTACACTGAAGGATTTTTTTACAGTGTATAAACAGAAATATTACTTAACAAATAATTCTAAATAAACTATTTTAAACGCTATTTTAAATATTGCCAACCAGTTTAGACTGAGGCAAAGACTTGAGATGCAGCATTAAAACGACATCATAATATATTAACTTCAGCCACAACTGCATGCTGGCTCTGGAACAAGCCTCGGAGTTCACATCTCTGAAATCTACAGGGAGTGCAGAATTATTAGGCAAGTTGTATTTTTGAGGATTCATTTTATTATTGAACAACAACCATGTTCTCAATGAACCCAAAAAACTCATTAATATCAAAGCTGAATATTTTTGGAAGTAGTTTTTAGTTTGTTTTTAGCTTTAGCTATTTTAGGAGGATATCTGTGTGTGCAGGTGACTATTACTGTGCAGAATTATTAGGCAACTTAACAAAAAACAAATATATACCCATTTCAATTATTTATTTTCACCAGTGAAAGCAATATAACATCTCAACATTCACAGATATACATTTCTGACATTCAAAAACAAAAGAAAAACAAATCAGTGACCAATATAGCCACCGTTCTTTGCAAGGACACTCAAAAGCCTGCCATCCATGGATTCTGTCAGTGTTTTGATCTGTTCACCTCAACATTGCATACAGCAGCAACCACAGCCTCCCAGACACTGTTTAGAGAGGTGTACTGTTTTCCCTCCTTGTAAATCTCACATTTGATGATGGACCACAGGTTCTCTATGGGGTTCAGCTCAGGTGAACAAGGAAGTCATGTCAATTGTTTTTCTTCTTTTAGACCCTTTCTTGCCAGCCACGCTGTGGAGTACTTGGAAGCGTGTGATGGAGCATTGTCCTGCATGAAAATCATGTTTTTCTTGAAGGATGCAGACTTCTTCCTGAACCACTGCTTAAAGGTGTCTTCCAGAAACTGGCAGTAGGACTGGGAGTTGAGCTCGACTCCATCCTCAACCCAAAAAGGCCCCACAAGCTCATCTTTGATGATACCAGCCCAAACCAGTACTCCACATCCACCTTGCTGGCATCTGAGTCGGACTGGAGCTCTCTGCCCTTTACCGATCCAGCCACGGGCCCATCAAGACTCACTCTTATTTCATCAGTCCATAAAACCTGAAAAATCAGTCTTGAGATATTTCTTGGCCCAGTCTTGACGTTTCAGCTTGTGTGTCTTGTTCAGTGGTGGTCGTTTTTCAGCCTTTCTTACCTTGGCCATGTCTCTGAGTATTGCACACCTTGTGCTTTTGGGCACTCCAGCGATGTTGCAGCTCTGAAATATGGCAAAACTGGTGGCAAGTGGCATCTTGACATCTTGGCAGCTGCACGCTTGACTTTTCTCAGTTCATGGGCAGTTTATTTTGCGCCTTGGTTTTTCCACACGCTTCTTGCGACACTGTTGACTATTTTGAATGAAATGCTTGATTGTTCGATGATCACGCTTCAGAAGTTTGGCAATTTTTAGAGTGCTGCATCCCTCTGCAAGATATCTCACTATTTTTGACTTTTCGGAGCCTGTCAAGTCCTTCTTTTGACCCATTTTGCCAAAGGAAAGGAAGTTGCCTAATAATTATGCACACCTGATATAGGGTGTTTATGTCATTAGACCACACCCCTTCTCATTACAGAGATGCATATCACCTAATATGCTTCAAGCTGTATAGGCTCGAAAGCCTACTACCGATTGAGTAAGATAACATGCATAAAAAGGATGATGTGGTCAAAATACTTATTTGCCTAATAATTCTGCACTGCCTGTATAATACACATTTCAGACACTATTAGAGCTATTGTCATAAATAAACTGCACATTTGAAATCTAAACAAGTACGTTTTTGTCTAAAGGGTTCTTTAAACCGCATTCCATGACACAAATGCAGTAGTTTTTGTCAATTTCTATTGAATTTGGTCCTCTGCTGTTATGAGGGTGAGAAATGCTGCTGGTAAAATGATACAAATTGTGAACCCCTCACTGATTTTATTGTAGAACTAGACTTTGTGTTCATAAAGGTTTGGAATGTCTTTTGTGAAAGAATTGCCATGGAATTTGAAGCGAAGCATAAAGCTTAGTCTTTTGAACGGAAACATCAATTAGCAAAAGCTTGTCATTTTTAGAGCGAGTGAAAACTCAAATATTAGGTCAATTATTGTCAACATAGGCTCATTCTGAAAACGTAGTACCGTGGACGTTTCTGGAGACCACGAATTATGTAGCAGGAGGTATGTATGGCTGCATTTAATTTTTTAAACGAACGCTATGGGGCGGTATGACGCCATTCCTTTTGGCGCTTACCGGCTGACCGCTCACCGTGTGGAGGCCTTTCCTGCTGCAACCAGTTTGTCCCGTTAGCTCATCGTGTACGTTGCCGGACTTGAGACGCAGAGAGGAGTTGACCACGATGACGCCCGGGTTCGAGTCCGGGGAAGAGCGGTTCCAGAAATCAGGTAAGACAAAAACAGAATAAAAAAATAAATAAAAAATTAAAGCGTGAACAACAGGCTGAGAATGTGGTAAAATCCGAAAACGTGGTAAAAATCAGACGAGGGCTTTTCTTTTTCTGGACGGCTTTTGTAAACAGTTGGTTGGGTTTAGGGAAGTATGGGGGTCGGCAGGTCAATCTGTAAAATTGGTTGGGTTTAGGGAAGGAGGAGGGTGGGTCAGTCGATTGGCCGGTCGCCCAGTCAATCATTCAGTCAGACAGACAGACAGACAGACAGACAGATAGACGGTAGGTCGACAGCGGCCTCTGGTGGGTTTACGCGAGAACAGCGCGGGCGCAAACAGCACTCGCGAGAGACATTTGATAAAGGAAAAAAGCACAGCGGCCTCTCGCGGATTCGCGAAAACAAAAACTGCAAGAATACGTACCTCCCGGGACGTATATCGCGGTCTCCAGAAACGTCCACGGGACGTTTTCAGAATGAGCCTATTGTAGATCATGATGAATCAGTGAATGCCCTTTTTTACTTGACAGCTCTGATACACTAATTCACGCTGCATGGGTAATATACAGTGGACTTGAATATTGGTATAGATCAGTTGCTTGTAATAATGTAGTGGATGAAATGTGATGATTTTGCAAACTAGCTGCAATTATCCTAAATAAAGGAAAATATGCATTCTTTCTTGATACAAATGGAGGCAGTTTTTATTTTATCTCTATGAATTTCAGGTTGAAGAATTCCACCACATGGCCGCATCAACTTGGGTGTATATTATTTTCTAAAACTTCACAGCATGTCATGAATATTTGTTAAATAAATAATTTCATTGGGTCTTTGGAGGGTTTTGTTTTGGAATATTTAAGGTTAAAATTTAACAGTTTAAAGTTTAACACTTTTCCAACTCTAATATGTAAAGGATAATGAGCATGTAGCCGGTTGTTCTTGCAGAATAAAGGCTGCCAGGCTTATCAGCAGGCTTATCTGGTGTTTACGACTAAAGGGCTTTATTCTGTAAAAACAGCTAGATATAGCTTACATTATCCCATTTATTAGATGGCTACTTGCCACTGAAGTAAACAATTAGTCAGACAATCTAATCTGAGTGGTAAAAAAAAACAAAAATGGTTAGTGTATGCTCCATTTAGTCATTCTTGATTATGTCAGCTTTGCCTTAATGGAATAATTAAGAAAACCCACGCGAACGCGGGGAGAACATGCAAACTCCACACAGAAATGCCAACTGACCCAGCCGAGGCTCGAACCAGCAACCTACTTGCTGTGAGGAGACAGCACTATCTACTGCGCCACCGCATAGCCCAGTCTCAAAAATAATACATTTAAAAAATCCAATTTGTAAATTCAAAACAAAGTACATAAATACAACACACATTGTGTATTCACAAGTAAAAGTCATTTTACATTTGTATTTATGAATTGTGTTTTGAATTTTTCAAATTGGTTTTTTGTATTTATGAATTGTTTTACATTTACGAAATGGATTTGTATATTTTTGAATCATGTTTAGTATTTACAAATTGGATTTTTGTATTTTTTTATCGTGTTTTGTATTTATGAATTGGATTTGCGTATTTATGAATCACGTTTAGTATTTATGAATTGAATTTGTGTATTTATGCATCGTGTTTAGTATTTATGAATTGGATTTGTGTATTTATGCATTGTGTTTAGTATTTATGAATTGGATTTGTGTATTTATGAATCGTGTTTAGTATTTATGAATTGGATTTGCATATTTATGAATAACGTTTAGTATTTATGAATTGGATTTGTGTATTTATGAATAACGTTTAGTATTTATGAATTGGATTTGTGTATTTATGCATTGTGTTTAGTATTTATGAATTGGATTTGTGTATTTATGAATAACGTTTAGTATTTATGAATTGGATTTGTGTATTTATTAATCGTGTTTACTATTTATAAATTGGATTTGTGTATTTATGCATTGTGTTTAGTATTTATGAACTGGATTTGTGTATTTATGCATTGTGTTTAGTATTTATGAATTGGATTTGTGTATTTATGAATAACGTTTAGTATTTATGAATTGGATTTGTGTATTTATTAATCGTGTTAACTATTTATAAATTGGATTTGTGTATTTATGCATTGTGTTTAGTATTTATGAACTGGATTTGTGTATTTATGCATTGTGTTTAGTATTTATGAATTGGATTTGTGTATTTATGAATAACGTTTAGTATTTATGAATTGGATTTGTGTATTTATTAATCGTGTTTACTATTTATAAATTGGATTTGTGTATTTATGCATTGTGTTTAGTATTTATGAACTGGATTTGTGTATTTATGCATTGTGTTTAGTATTTATGAATTGGATTTGTGTATTTATGAATCGTGTTTACTATTTATAAAGTGGATTTGTGTATTTATGCATTGTGTTTAGTATTTATGAATTGGATTTGTGCATTTATGAATCACGTTTAGTATTTGTGAATTGTATGTGTATATTTATGAATCGTGTTTAGTATTTATGAATTGGATTTGTGCATTTATGAATCACGTTTAGTATTTATGAATTAGATTTGCGTATTTATAAATCACGTTTAGTATTTATGAATTAGATTTGTTTATTTATGTAGAGTGTTTTGAATTTTCTAATTGGATTAGAGTATTTTTGAATCATGTTTAGTATTTATGAATTGGATTTGTCTATTTACACATTGTGTTTTGAACTTACAAATTGGATTTTGTAATTGTGATTTGTGCTGTGCATGTATGAATTTTATTTTGTTATTGTATTCTTTTTGAGACTGATCTGGCACCATAAAAGAAGCCGAGAACTGGTGAACATTTTAAACATGTTAATAATCCAATAATCAAAGCAAATGAGTGAACTGAACTGCCCCTAAATAGAAACCAAAACTAAACCTAAAATGTCCCAGCCCTGGTTCTCTCATCTTTCTCTGTCATCACTCCTCCTTTTATCCTTATGAAGCTCCTCTCCATAGGACTCAAGTCCAGGTGACGCTCATAAGCATCTGCTCTTAGCTCCAAACACTTATCTCTACTCTTAATATATTAATTTTTCTATTTCATATTGGTAGTGTACTAAAAAAGTTGGGTTATTTTAACCCAAATTTTGGTAAAATATGGACAAACTCAGCAACTGAGTTTAAGTTTTAATTGCATCTTTAAACCAGTCATTGGGTTGGTACATGATTTACTCCAATTTATATGTTTTTACATTTGCTTGGAGTATACTGTTTTTGACATGGAACAGTAGGTGTAGAGATATTCAAAACAGAATATCTAAGCCATGTATAAAATTCATCTAGACTGCATGCTTCTACCACGATTGCTACAGTGTATTCCTTTGCCCCAAATGTCCTTCTCCTGTTTAAAAACTCCAGCTTTGCAAAAAAAGTGATCAATCCAAGGGCTCCTGGAGATGAAATGACATGAGTTGTGATCCATGGAGTTTAAAAAGAGCAGCTCCCTCGCCTTGCTGCTTTTTTGCCAGACAAAAATCCTTTGAAAATTCTTGGGAAATGAGTGTGTAAGTTAACTGTACATGAATTCTTAACCGGTATACATACATAATTGAAGTCAAATCCTGTGAATGTTCTGTTAGTAAGGACAAAAGTTTGAACTTCTCTGCTTGAGTTCTCTGTGAGGTTTTCTGCAGTGACAGCTGTGTGTTTGACAAGCATCCTACACTAATTGCAACCTGTCAAAGTTGGAAACAAACAACAGAGAACATGATTAAACAAGCTAGTGTCACTTTTTTTCTGCAAACAAACAGTCACTTATACTGAAAGTAAACTCTGGGATGCTAATAACATGCTCTACTGATAAATGGTTGAATTAATAAAAAATGAAGAAAAACCCAATGTTCAAACTGACAAATTTACATTTAGATGCAATGGAAATGTTTTGCAGATAGTTTGGCTCATTCTGAAAAAGTACCAATATATAAAGTACATTTCTGGAGAGCACCAAATACGTGTTTTTGCAGCTTTTGTTTTCACGAATCCACCAGAGGCTGCTGTGTATGCTTTTGCAGATCTCAAATTTCTTTCGCGAGTGCTATTCGCACCTGCTATTCTCGTGTAAATACACCAGAGGCCGCTGTCGACTGACTTTCGACTGACTGAATGACTGATCGACTGACCCACCCTCCTACATCCCTAAACCCAACCAATAGTGTTTTCAAAAGCACCGATTGACCCGCCCACTCATTTCCCTAAACCCAACCGACAGTTTTAAAAAGCAGTCCAGAAAAAGATAAGCCATTGCCTGATTTTTACCACGTTTTCAGATTTTACCACGTTCTCACCTTGTTATGTAGTTGTTTATTTTATTGTTTGGTGTTTGTTTTTGTCTTGTCTGCTTTTTGGAACCGTTCTTCACCGGACTCAAAACCCTGTCATTGTGGTCAACTACTCTCTGCATCTCAAGTCCACCAATGTACTTGGCGAGCTAACTGGACAAACTGGTAACAGCGGGAAAGCAGTCAACACGGAGGTAGCTGGGAAGCACAATAAGGAACGACAACATATCGCCCCGTAGCATTCAGTTTAAAGACAAAATGCAGCCATACGTACTTCTGGCTACATAATTTGTGATCTCCAGAAATATATATATATAGGCAACGCAGTGGTGCAGTAGGTAGTGCTGTCGCCTCACAGCAAGAAGGTCGCTGGTTCGAGCCTCGGCTGGGTCAGTTGGCGATTCTGTGTGGAGTTTGCATGTTCTCCCTGCGTTCGCGTAGATTTCCTCCGGGTGCTCTAGTTTCCCCCACAGTCCAAAGACATGCAGTACAGGTGAATTGGGTAGGCTAAATTGTCCGTAGTTTATGAGTGTGAATGAGTGTGTATGGATGTTTCCCAGAGATGGGTTGCAGCTGGAAGGGTATTCGCTGCGTAAAACATGTGCTGGATAAGTTGGCAGTTCATTCCACTGTGGCAACCCCGAATTAATAAAGGGACTAAGCAAAATGAAAATTAATAATTGAATATATATATATATATATATATATATATATATATATATATATATATATATATATATATATATATATATATATATATATATTCATTGTTTTTATTTTTTTTTTAATGTACAAAAAAACCCAGATTTTTCAGCAACCAATGTTTTATTATTCAAAAAAACATTTCTTATTAATAATTCTAATTAATAATTATTCTTATTCCTTAATAATTTTGAAATCTGCTTAATGTTAACGTTGCTGCTTAATGTTTTTTTTTTATATTCATTTTAACAACTTGCATAAAAAACATTCATTCATTCATTTTCGGCTCAGACCTTTTATTAATCTGGAGTCGCCACAGCGGAATGAACCGCCAACTTATCTAGCATTTGTTTTACTCAGCGGATGCCCTTCCAGCTGCAACCCATCACTGGGAAACACCCATACACTCTCATTTACACACAAACACTACGGACAATTTAGCTTACCCAATTCATTATACCGCATGTCTTTGGACTGTGGGGGAAACCGGAGCACCCGGAGGAAACCCACACGAACACAGGGAGAACATGCAAACTCCACACAGAAATGCCAACTGACCCAGCCAAGGCTCGAACCAGCGACCTTCTTGGTGTGAAGCGAGATCACTACCCTCTGCACCACCATGCTGCCTGCATAACAGACACATTGAACTTATATTGATACACTAATGACTTTAGACTTTGTTTAAATTTAGTTTTACCCTCAAAGGAATAATATATTTAAAAATACACAATATAAAATGAATAATTTTGAATGTTCTTGCTGCAAGAAGACCATACTAGCCATACAATTCTTGTTAATACTTTATACTTTTTATGTTATTGGCAATAACCATCACATGGTTATTGGCATTGAATAAAAATGAAGCTAGCTAGCTAGCTAGAGAACTAACCAACTAAATAGCTAAATGGCAAGTTATTAAATATCCATTGTTCAATTCAATTTAATTCATCTTTATTTCTATAGCGCTTTTATAATGTAGATTGTGTCAAAGCAGCTTAACATTAAAGTTTTAGTAAATTAAAATTGTGTCAGTCCAGTTTTCAGAGTTGAAGTTCAGTTTAGTTCAGTGTGGTTTAATTTTCACTGCTGAATGTCCAAACACTGAAAAGCAAACCCATGGATGCGCAGCTACACAAGTCCCAAAACCAACCAAGCCAGTGGCGACAGTGGCGAGAAACAAAACTTTACCAATTGACGAAAGTGAAGGAAAAAATAACCTAGAGAGAAACCAGGCTTAGTTGGGCACAACCATTTCTCCTCTGGCCAAACTTCTTGTGCAGAGCTGCAGTTTAGGTGCCCGCGGCTGGAGAATGCTAGATGTCCATCGTGGATGTCATGAACATTGGGTGTTCAGGCTGGCCCACAGGATCAGTGCAGAGATTCGTCTGTCACTGGGCTTTTTCATAACAGTAATATTGAAAAAAAAATAATAATAATAAATATATAGATGTTTTTCAATTCTATAGTTAAAATGTACAAAAAATCAGATTTTTCAGCAACCATTGTTTTATTATTCAAGAAACATTTCGTATTATTAATGTTGTAATATGTTTATTGTTTTTGCCATTGAATAATCTGATAAGGTTTTAAAAAAATGTTTTATTATTTAAACAACTTTACTTGTATACAAAATGAGCACATTAAAGTAACAACTTTTAACTTTGCATACATTTAGTTTTTAGCCATCAAATTAATAAACTATAAAAAAAAAAATACACAATTTAAAATGAGGGCAACCCAGTGGCGCAGTAGGTAGTGCTGTTGCCTCACAGCAAGAACGTCGCTGGGTCGCAGGTTCGAACCTCGGCTGGGCTGGGTCAGTTGGCGTTTCTGTGTGGAGTTTGCATGTTCTCCCTGGGTTCGCGTGGGTTTCCTCCGGGTGCTCCGGTTTCCCCCACAGTCCAAAGACATGCAGTACAGGTGAATTGGATAAGCTAAATTGTCCATAGTGTATGAGTCTGAATGTGTGTGTGGAAGTTCCCAGAGATGGGTTGCGGCTGGAAGGGCATCCGCTGCGTAAAATCATGCTGGATAAGTTGGCGGTTCATTCCGCTGTGGCGACCCCGCAAGGGACAAAGCCGACAAGAAAATGAATGAATGAACAATTTAAAATGAATAATTGTGAATGTTCCAACCCAGGCTCATTCTGAAAACATACCTCTATATACATTTCTGGAGATTGCCAAATACATCCCAGGAGGTACAATTTTTTTGCAGTTTTTGTTTACGCAAATCTATGAGAGGCCACTGTGTACGTTTTTTGAGATCTCAAATTTTTCTCGTGAGTGCCATTCGCGCCTGCTGTTCTCTCGTAAATCCACCAGAGGCCGCTGTCGACTGGCCCACCCCCCTTCCCTAAACCCAACCAATAGTATTTTAAAAAGCAGAGAAAATAAATTTGTTGGTTAGGTTTAGGGAAGTGGGTGTTTCCAACACCCACTTCCCTAAACCTAACCAACAAATTTATAAAGCAATTCAGAAAAAGAAAAGCTCTCGCCTGCTTTTTATCACACTTTACCACATTCTCACCCTGTTATTTAATTGTTTATTCTATTTTTTGAATTCTGTTTTTCTCTTACCCGCTTTCTGGAACCGTTATTCACCAGACTCAAACCCCGTTGTCGTGGTCATCTCCTCTCTGCATCTCAAGTCCGCTGACGTAATTCGACAAACTGGTAACAGCCAAAAGCCGTCCATATGGAGGTAAGCAGTCAGCTGGTAAGCTGGAAAGGAACGGTGTCATACCGTCCCGTAGCGTTCATTTATAAAATGAAATGCAGCCATACGTAATTCTGGCTACATAATTCACGATCTCCAGAAATGTATATAGGGCTACGTTTTCAGAATGAGCCTATGTTGGAATGTTCTTGCTCTGAGAAGACCAAACTAGCCTTACAATTCTTGTTAATACTTTACATGCTTTATATTATTGACAATACTCATTAAATAGTTATTGTAATTAAATAAATATGAAGCTAACTAAATAGCAAGTTATTAAATATCTATTGTCTCCATTTACTTACAATATACTATATTTAGATTTAATTTAATCACCATTTATTTTACATTAATTTGCATGGTTCTGTGTTGTAACAGTTTAGTGAAAAAAATAATGTAGTGTTGGTGTCCCAGTCTGGTGTCTTCATTGTGTTATGTTATGTGATGCCCCATGTGTAGTGTTTCCATGTGCTTGTGTTTATATCATGTGATTCCCCATGTGTAGGCCCACACGAAATCTGCAAGCGCAGAAATGCACAGATTTCCACAGATTTTTAGCCCATCATGGAGTCTATTCCAACGAAGGCTCATTCTGAAAACGTACCTCTATATACATTTCTGGACACCGCAAAATACGTCCTAGGAGGTATGTTTTCTTGCAGTTTTTGTTTTCGGAAAGCTACAAGTGGCTGATGTGTACGTTTTGAGACCTCAAAATACTCTCGCGAGTGCCATTTACGCCTGCTGTTCTTGCGTAAATCCACCGGAGGTCGCTGTTGACTGACTGTTTGACTAAATGATTAACTGACTGACTGACCCACACTTCTCCTTCGCCAAACCTAACCAATTTTATTGATTGACCTGCCCACCCACTTCCCTAAACCCAACAATTTTCAAAAGCAATCCAGAAAAAGAAAAGCCTTCGTCTGATTTTTACCACATTTTCAGATTTTACCAAATTCTCACCCTGTTATTTACTTGTTTATTTTATTTTTTGGATTCTGTTTTTGTCTTACCTGCTTACTGGAACCGTTATTCCCCAGACTCGAACCCCATCGTCGTGGTCAACTCCTCTCTGCATCTCAAGTCCGCCGACGCACATGGTGAGCTAACGGGACAAACTGCTTACAGCAGGAAAGCTGTTCATACGGAGGTAAGCGGTCAGCTTGAAAGCACGAAAAGGAATGGCGTCATACCGCCCAGTAGCATTCATTTAAAAAAATGAAATGCAGCCATACGTACTTCTTGCTACATAATTTGCGGTCTCCAGAAACGTATAGGACTACGTTTTCAGAACGAGCCTATGTTGGGCTATTCATTTACTTGTGTAAATGTGTGTAAATTTATATTTATTCAGTTTTTTTATTAATTTCAGTAATATTATTGACTATGTTCGTATGATTTATTTACAATACTGTTTGTAAAGTAATATATTCAGTCTTTTAGTAGATATATTATATGAGGGACTTGCTTTGTTTACCAAATAAGAGGGTCTAATTGGATTGGCATTGTAAACATTAAATAAAAGGTATTATTTTTTATTTAATATATTAAGTCTTTAGTTATGATACTCGCAAAGTCATTCATGTAAATTCGCAATTTTTTTTTTACAAAATTCTCTGCAGAAATAGCAAAAAAATGTCCGCAGATTCTGTCTATGTGCCATGCTCCATGTGCTTTCTGTTTGCTTGTGTATCTATACCCCTGTTTGGTCTCTGTCCGATATTGTATTGCCACACTCCCTGTCCAGCGTTTGATGTTTCCTGTTCCTGTTGTGAGTGTTAATATTGTAAATAAATACGTGTTTATTGATAACTCCTGCGTTCTGTGTGTTTGTGGAGTGAGCAACCTGTGGCAGTTGGCAATATTATGAGATAAACAAATGCATGTTAATAGTAGTAAAATAATCAGAAAAATGCTTTTTGCAGGACATCCAGAATCCCTTTTTGCACATATCAGAAGTATTACACGTTAGCTACCCACACATATAATGTAGAATAATAATAAAATATGAGTTTTTGCTATCATAGCTAAACTAAATTAAATTGAAAACCCACACCAAGACCAGCAATGCACAAATCATACTAAAAATGTATCTGTTTATTATTCCATGTGTTTATCAGTAATTGCTTCTCAATATCATGTAGAGCCTCAAGGCTACTTGAGCTGAACAAAACAAGTGTATGGAATATCAAATGCCTACAAAAAAAATAAACACCAGAAAGCACCCTGGAGCTTTTTAGTTCATTTGTAAGATGAACCGAATCCACATATAGTATAAAAGCAGGCATCTTTGCATCACATAACCTCAGCAGCTCAACCGTTGAGCTACAATTGTGGTTCTGCCTGCATTTGCTGTTGCACTTTCGGACTAATTGGCTGACTGAATTAGACCAACTGTGAAGTGAGTGATTTCGATTGTCTCAATCTGTTTGTTTTTCAGAGAAAGGCTTTTAAGTGAAGATTCTCTTCTAAATTTACTTCTGCAAATGAACTGCAGGAAAAAAAAACACTTTGCGCAACACAAAAGCAAGCTCATTTCATTTCAACAGGTGTTTTGTTTAACAAAAAAGCACATTACTTGTTACTTTCAACTCAGCAGAAGTTCCCTCAATCAAAAAAATAAGTCATTTTTATTTAATCTAGAGTTTGTAAAAAAGTGATCGAAAGTTAGAGAACCGCAATGACTGTTGCTCAAAGAAAAGGTTATATCTACATTTTCTGAAGGCTACAGCAATCAAACATTGAGAAAAAAAAAAAATTATGGGCCCTTGCTTTGAATGGCAGAGCATCACTGTTCTCTCACATCACATTACTAGTCTTTTAGGGGCAGTTTGCAGAAATGCGTTTTCATTCTAAAATGTATACGTTTTATGGTTACCTGGGATCTTTGACCTACAAAAATATTCATATTCAATATCCATTTACATTTGGAAATGCTGGTGTTTTGCTTTAGTGTTGATGGAACAGAAACTTTGGATAATGGCTGCAGCTATCTACCGATTTATATCTCTATCTATCTACTTTCAATAAGGTGTAGGTTAGTACACTGGGAAGGCTATTTCATTATTTTAACATTTTCCGCTTCTTTACTGCTTCTGTAACTGCTTTTCCTGCTGTGTGACAGGGAATTTGTCCTACATGAAAATTGCTGTCTGATTGGTCAATGAATAATTGCTGCATTGTAAAACCCAAAAAGTTAAGGTAACTCAAACCATTTGAGGAAACCGATTGCAAAAAACAATATGTTCAAAAACTAATCCTAAAGAGTACTGTGAACTTAATCCATTTGAGTAAACGAAGCAATTTGAGCACGGTAAAACCTAATAAATGAAGAGAACTCAAACCAACTGAGTATTGTAAAACCCAATAAGTTAAGGCAACTCAAACCGTTTGAGGAAACCGATTGCTACAAACAGATTAGTTTGTTAAAAAAACGAATCTATATGGGTACTGTGAACTTACTCCATTTAAAGGGCCACGAAACCCCCCTGTCTCAGCAGGGTGTTTTCACACCTCTAGTTTGAAAAAAGTCAGTAAAGTGGGCGTGTCCCGCTCTGGGAGTGTGGGAGTGTCGGGGGAGGGAAAGAGGGAAGGACTTGCAAAGAAGGGAGTTTCCATTTGGGCACGTGCTGATTTCACAGGCAAAACATACACACAGACTCAGTATGTTTGATACCGCACGGCTAATGGGAGAAAAAAATCCTCCGCATTTCTCTGTAACTTATGTACTCGGTAGGTAGCGTCAGAAAGCCGTGTGTGTATAGACTATCCTGTCACAAAATGCGGCGAAAATCCTGCACGACGGGAATAGTTTGTGTTAACATGTTTACACTCGGAGAGCAGCATTTACAGCGGATCTTTCAGTCTATAATATCGTACTATAATGTTGCAGTGATATTAACATACTGTAAACTTAGTAACTAAATCATTTTGACTGAGGTATGTCTTTAAAAACTGAAAGAGCACTGCTGACGATACGAAGTAACTTTGCAATCTGGGTTAAACAAAGAGCACTGATCGCATACGCTTACCAAATCTGTAGACAGACAATCAAACTGGAGCTGTGTCTTTTATTAAAAGGAGACGAGCGGCAAATCCGGATTTCACTATTTCCAGATGCGAAAAGCTCTCGGGTAAAAAATGTTCCTTACCAACGCATTTCTGTCGCGTGCACTGTAATCTACACGTGATTCCAGCAGCTCTCTCATAGAGGGAAAATGAAAAACCTTCGTTGCAGCACACAAATAAATGCAAGACCGACAACTCTTGTCTCCAAATTCTAGTTCTTTCACTTGTTTTGGCAACACAACGTGGCGTCTCTCTGCCGTCTGAACACTGTAAACAGGTAAATGGTCTCCGGAGCTATCATGCATATTAATGAAGTTTCACGTCATACACAATAGAGCACGCTGATTGGTTTGAAGCACGTCTTTGTCATGAATTATTGCCGCACACTCAGATACGTCACAATGTTCTCGAAAAGACAGACAGCCACTCTCCAGGCTTGTATCTCAGTATCTCATGATCGTGACGTAGCTTCAAAAATTGTTTTTAAACCGGAAGAATGAATTTGCTCAAAATAACGCAAAAACAACCAATTTTCACTTTCTAGTGCAATATATGTGTCCTAATAGTGTTTATAGCAGCGTGGGACACATATATGATTGCCAACAGCTCAAAAAATGTGTTTTGGTGTTTCGTGACCCTTTGAAGATGAAGTAATGAGGTATTTAACTCATTACCTTAAACACTGAGTTCAAAACTCTTTTCAAATGAGTAGAATTAACTTTCAGTCAATTTTTAGTTAACTACACTTATTTAATTTGATAAAGTTGACTGTTGGGTTTTACAGTGTGGGAAAGAATTGCATGGTGCGAAGGAGCTAAACCTTTCCATTCCTTCTGCCATGTAGCTGTAAATAAAAAGGCACAAGTCTCGCTGCAGACAAAAATCCCCAAATCATAACCCTTCTCTACACATTTTGTGTTAAAGCTTTCCCTTCCTGGTGACAAACATGTTTCACATTGGACCAAAATGAATTAAACTTGCTTTCATCACTAATCTTTGGAACAGTTCTCTGTCCACCCAACATGCTCTTCAGCAAAGCTTATTCTAGTCTTTTGCTACCACCACAAACAATATTAACACCAATAACTTAACAGTTCTTCATTTTAGGTCATTTTTTCAGTGGTTATGTTCTCCACTGTGTGTTTGTATGTATTAAGGGTGTCAAAATTAATTGTTTTTTCAGTCCACCGTGATGCAGACACGGACAATTCGGTATTGG
The DNA here is from genome assembly GCA_903798195.1 of Danio kyathit. Taxonomy (NCBI): domain Eukaryota; kingdom Metazoa; phylum Chordata; class Actinopteri; order Cypriniformes; family Danionidae; genus Danio; species Danio kyathit. The sequence continues at coordinate 47,609,018 of LR812539.1, forward strand.
TTCAGTAATAATCATAACCAGTTATTGTGTACTGACGTCATTAATCTCATATGTGCTATGTTGCCGTAGCTTACTATGGCGAGGGAGGCGAGCGCGAGTATTTACAACGCTCCAACTACTTAAAAACGCAGAAGCTGTGCACAATTGCACTGCATGTGTGTTTGCTGGACAGTCTTTCACTGACACTTACAGCAGAAGCCCCTATTTCACTGCGATTGAGAGAATGAAAGTAAACTCCATTTGTGGCCCATTTGACCGGCTGGCATGATTTTTCCTCTCCTCTCGGCTGTTACAGCGATACTTCTGGATACAGACAGGAGCGCGTGAGTTTTCTCCACCATGTCTATCATGGATCAACTGGGATCGACGCTGCAGTGTTGCCAGATGTAGCTGACTAATTCCAGCCCAAAAACTATCCAAAACTCCCGAAATGCCTATCCAAAACCGCCCAATTGGCAACACTGCGCCGCTGCCGTTTATCAGTTTCACTCATCGGTGAACAGCACCTGTAAAGTAAAATATAAAATTGTGTATGAAAAGCATCGTCAATGCACCGAGATATCGAATTGAACCAAATCAATGGCATGATAATCGTAAACGAACCGTGAGACCAGTGTAGGTTCTTACCTCTAGTATGCATTTACACTACCTGATAAAAATCTTGTCGCCTATCCAAGTTTTAGGAACAACAAATATTAACTTGACTTCTAGTTGATCATTTACTATCAGAAGTGATTTATATGAAAGGCAAAGGTCTCTAGATTACGCTTATTTTACCAAAATAAAATAGGATCATACATTGATTATTAATTATTTAATTAGGACAGTAATTAATAATTAATATTGTGTATGACTCCCATGAGCTTGGACGACTGCATCCATACATCTTATTAATAAAGTCATCTGGGAGTCATCAAGAAAGTGTTTTATCTCCAATGCCTCCTTCTTTATATTACCCCAGACATGCTCAATAATGTTCATGTCTAGTGACTGGGTTGGCTAATCCTGGAGCACCTTGACATACTTTGCTTTCAGCAACTTTGATGTGGAGGCTGAAACATGCCCCTATACCCAATGTAACCCCAAACCATGATTTTTCCTTCACCAAACTTGACTTATTTCTATGAGAATCTTAGATCCATGCGGGTTCCAATAGGTCGTCTGCAGTATTTTTGATGATTGGGATGCAGTTCAACAGACTTTTCCAATGATCAAGTAGAAGTCATTATTTGTGCTCTCACAACTGGGATTGACGACAAGACTTTTGTCAGGTAGTGTATGTATATCAGGCCCGTAGCCAGCCTGGTGAAAGGGGTGGTTCTTTTTTCTCAAGAAGTGGACCTTTTTGCAGTTATACGCCTCAGTTTCTATGAGATTTAAATACTGCATTTAGTGACATTTTAAGCAGTACTTTTTTTTAGCTGGATTAGCTAGTCAGATGTCATCATAACCACACTTTTTGATGTACTCAAAATATTTACTAAAAGTTTGCAATAAAGAAAAATATTTTTTTTAAATTATATAACAAATATATAATATTAAATTACATAAAATAATAAAAAAGGACAAATTCTGGACCTTTTGGCTGTGGGGGATGGTTCATTCGAACTCCTCGACCCCCCCCCCCCCACCCCCGAAATATACACACTGCTACCATTAAATGTAGAAATTGTCTATTTAGAAATTGATTTGCTATTTTGAATGGAACGTTAGGTGCGTTCGACATGAAGCACGGCTACAGCCGGCAATCAACGAGATTAGCCGAGCGCAAGCGGGGCGGATTTGAAAACGGAGCCATCAAGCCGCATACTTCAGAGCTCAAAGTTGCTGCTGTCATGATGACCGATCACATGGCGGGATCATTTATTTATTTGTTTATTTATTGCAATAACAACAAAAGATATACAGTACACATAAAACAGAACACAGTCTCTACAAACTTTAGTTCATTTTTAAACAATAAGGGAATTATGAATTAAAAGTAGCCTATATAACAAACGCATGAGAAATAAGGGGAAATTGAGAGAGCACATAATAAGTAAATAAATATCAACGGATAGGCCTATTAAACAAAACAATAAGCACAAATTCTTGGTGTTTAAACATCAGTCTTTGGGCTACTAGATGTTGAATGGGATGTCAATACTGTTCCAGTGCTTGTTTGAATATGCTAAAAGGGGTTTACATTTATTTACTTTTACAGATATAAAACTTTCCAATATATATTAGTGTAAAACCCAAAACAAGGTGTTTTGATTAAGTCTTAAACAATGATTAAGATTATTTTGGATAATAAAAGCATTTTTTAAAAAGCACTTTAATTCAAAAAGATTGAACAAAAGGACCAAAATAAATGAGCTACACTTAGTAGAAATTTCCCAGAAAGAGCAGGTACATCAATGACACTTTTAACATTTCTGCATAAATGGTTTAACAGGAAATAAATTATTTTATAATCATATAATTTTATATTTAATAAAATATTTTTTTACTTAATTTGTTATGAAATCTTTATAGGGGTGTCAGGATCAATGATGATAATTATTTTATTACAAGTCTGTAAGACTTGAGTTAATATTTAGGTTATTTATTAAAATATATAATTTAAATTGTTTATGGAGCTGAATACAGTAGTGTGTAAAAAAAAAGGCTGAATAAACCTCTGCAAACAATCTAGTCATTATGAACAAATTATTTAACAAAAGTTGCTGCAGTAAAATATTTGTAGTCTTTTAATAAGCATGATATAAACAAGATAGAGAGGGTATGAAAAGTTAATTGTTTGTTTTGAAATTTGTGAGATGGATGTTGTCCAATAATAAACCTGAAACACACGTGGTTGTTGTCATGCTGTGAACTCGGCCAATCGTGTTATATTAGTGTCGTCATCTTAGCTCCAGCAGGCGCTTTTCAGATGCTGCACGGGCTGAGTCAGTCGTCTGATCTCGGAGCGCTGTCGCGGTACTTTGATGCCACATGTGACAGTCACATGGCGTCGGCGCAGCGTCAATCCGGCCAAAATTTGTAACCGGCATGCACCGCTTTAAGACAGATTTCGATCGATCTGCATGAAGTCGAACGCACCTATTGACTTACTGATTCAATTGAATCAATCAAAATCACCACTGGAAGAAAACATTATAGTGTTGCTCTGAAACAGAGAACCTTAAAAAAAGTTATCTGCTTTAAATGAAAGTTTTTGTTTTCTAAACTCACTTTTGGAAATGGATTTTGGAAAAAAAAGAAGAAAAAAAACTCAACAAAAGCCAGCTAATTTAATTTCAACAGTTTTTCTCTCTCTCTCCTCGATATGTAGCTGTACGAGGGACATTGAAAATTGAAGTCAAGGGTCAGGAAGAAACCGGGTTAGCAAAATAAATTGTCCCAGGAAGCGAGACAGACTTAACTGATCCGAGGCTTTGTAATGCAGAACGCTATTTTTCTTACCCCTTAATCTGCATGTCCTTGCAGCGTTTGCATAATCATAACAGTTTCACTTACATCCAGTAAACCACAACGGGCTCAATAGCGACACATCCCTACTCAAAGCAAGGACAACGCTTATGTAATGTAGCTTGCAGTGTGCCAGCTGAGCCCTCGTGTACCTTAATGAAAACCCCACGGACATGTTTATTGTTTATGCTCCTGATCACAGGTGTTGCAGTTATTTTCCTGTTTTTCTCAAAGTAGTTATTGGCTCTGGGGAAAGTGTAGCCCTGGACACATGCAAAGTTAGGATGATTTGCGTCAATATCGTTTACAGTACAGGCCAGAACAACAATTCAGAGCTTAAAATGATAATTAGTTGTTGAAAAGATGACAAAACCAGAGTTATTAGTTCATAAACATCGAGGACAGTTTATATTGTATAGTGTGTATTCATCCACCTAAAGCTGACAGCAATACAGAGGTTTGGTGAAATGCGTTTCCAGTAATCCTTCAAAGAGAGTCTTCAAAAGCTGGGTTTGAGTTATGACTGCATATAAGTTTACAATAATGCCAACAGAGGAAACTGTGCTTGCTTTGATTTGTAGTCTTTGTATGCTAGTGCACCGAGCAATTCATCATTATGGGAAATGTTTCTCTGTCTCTAGACTATCTCACATCCGCACAGCTCTGTAATGGAGGAAATACGGATGAAATATTTTTTGCATGTAGGCCATATTCGTGTTTATAGGTGAAGTGTATCATTTTTTTGCACTACTGGTAAGACAAGTTCCCGCAAACTCATATTATTGGTTGTGATACTGTGTCAGGCTGGTCGGGGTGTTAAATGAACAGAGTGAATTTAAATAAATACAAATTATTAATAAAAATATGATTATTTAACATAGATGGATGGATAGCTGGGGGGATGGACAGACATGGATGGATGTGCATAAAGTAATAATTTTTTTTTTTCTATTTTTTGATGGATAGGCAATAAAACATAAGACAAGTAATTGTTGAATGAATGATTAACTAATGAATGACTGAATGGATGAATTTAATGGAGAGAAGATATTTTCAACACATATTTAAACAATATTTTTAATAAGTAGTTTCTACACTTTAAAAAATATATATGATCAATATGGTCCTGACCGCATATGTTTTTAGGTCATTGTAACTTAATGAAGTTAATCATGTTCGAACTTACTTTTATAAGTTACTCAAGATACTATAGTATTCAGCTTGAGGTGCAATTTAAAGGCGTATAGGTAAATAAGGTTAACTAGGCAAGTTAGGTAATTGTGCAACTCATTGGACAACAGTCGGTGGTTCTGCAGCCATACTAAAAAAATCTTAATAAAATCTCAACGAGGTTGTAGTATTGACCATTTAAAGTTTTAATAAATTTATTATTTAAATATCTGCAGAAGAAAATTGTAGTCATTCATTAATTTTATTTTCGGCTTAGTCCCTTTATTAATCCGGGGTCACCACAGCGGAATGAACCGTGAACTCATCCAGCACATGTTTTATCCAGCGGATGCCCTTCCAGCTGCAACCCATCTCTGGGAAACATCCATACACACTCATTAACACTCATACACTACAGACAATTTAGCCTACCCAATTCACCTGTACCGCATGTCTTTGGACTTGTGGGGGGGAAACCCACGCGAACGCAGGGAGAACATGCAAACTCCACACAGAAACGCCAACTGACCCAGCCGAGGCTCAGACCAGAGACCTTCTTGACGTGAGGCGACAGCACTACCTACTGCGCCACTGCGTCGCCCAGAAAAATATAGTATATAATTATAGGTAATAATTATAGGTGGGCATAGATTAATTTTTTTAATCTAGATTAATCTAGATTAAAATGGCTCATTTGAATTCTGCCGAAGGCATTCAGAATATGTGTGCTACCCAAATTATACGTCTTTGAGAACGGGTTTCTCAAGCCGGGTGTGGCATTAGACTAGGGGCTCATCTCCTGTTTCCAAAGTGCATCACAAACTGCTTGAGAAACTGTTCTACTATGATAATTGGTGATGAAAATAAATGATGTTCAATAAGATGTGTTTACTAACTGTTTATTCAGTTAAACGTGAATTTTGAACTGTAGGCCTACATAAGCTCCAAATAGCAATTTTTGATTACCTTAATCCAACTAAAGTCAAAACTGAACTAAACAGAAATGGAATTAAGACATGTGGAGTATGCAGATATTAGTGGCATTATTGAAGTAAACACTGCGGTCTTTAGGACCTTTCACCATGTTTTCCGACAAGATCCACACGCGTCTGTCAGTAAAGGACCGCGCACACACACATACACAAACACACACACACATCGCGAAATGCAGAAGTTTTTTTCTTACCATTTGGCGTGCATTATTAAATTCCATGACACTCTTACCAGTCATTACTCCTTATTTGCGTCTAGTACCCCAGTTTGTCACGATGGCATGAATGAAATGTTCGTGAGTTAAAGTAAAACTGCCGAACTGCAGTTAGAGTCAAGCATCCTGCTGATTTGATTTAAAAGGGCACTCTTTTGTCAGACAGTTCACCGCTCAGGTATACATCCGCGCTAATATATCAGGATGAAAGTCATCATAGCTTGCATAAAATAAACCCAGCTCCCACCCCACTTTGAGAATAGATTAACGGCGATATTTTTTTATTGCGCGATAAGAGTCTCGCGTTAACGCAGCACGTTAACGCCGATAACGGCCCAGCACTAAATATAATACTGTGTGGGCAGCACGGGGGTGCAGAGGGTAGCACAATCGCCTCACAGCAAGAAGGTCGCTGGTTTGATCCACGGCTGGGTCAGTTGGCATTTCTGTGTAGAGTTTGCATGTTCTCCCTGGGTTTTTTTCTGGGTGCTCCGGTTACCCCCACAAGTCCAAAGACGTGGTATAGGTGAATTGGGTAAGCTAAATTGTCCGTAGTGTATGTGTGTGAGTGTGTGTGAATGAGTGTGTATTGATGTTTTCCAGTGATGGGTTGCAGCTGGAAAGGCATCCACTGGGTAAAACATATGCTGGATAAGTCGGCAGTTCATTCCGCTGTGGCAACCCCAGATTAATGAAGGGACTAAGCCGAAAAGAAAATGAATGGATGAATAATACTGTGTGAAAAAAAAATCCTCCGTCAAAAATCACTTTCCAAATATTTGCGGTAAAAAATATTTTCACTGGAGAGCTAATCATTTTGACTTAAACTGTAAATAAACTATATATTATACTACATACTATATGCAATTCTCTGAATTTCCAGTAATCTCTTTAATGTTCTCAAAAGTCAACAATCTTTGGTAAATACACTCTAAAAAGTATAACATATACATTTAAAAAAAATTTGATTTATTTGATATTTGAATCTTTATATGGTAAACAGTATTCATTACAGTCCTATTCAGTTCTGTTTTTTGATAAATCAAATTCTGCCCCCTATCTATTATGATAAAGTCCCACTGTGAAATATTAAGTTTCAATTATAAAGCAAACAAACAAAAAAACAAGCAAAATTCTAGTCACCCTGAAGCAGCCTACTTGCAGTTGAGTTTATTTATTTATTTTATTATGTGTATTATGTAACTGGTGTCATATCATGTGACAGTACAATGAGATACAATGAAAATCCCATCAGCTCATTCTTATAGTCTTTTCAATATTTTGCAGGGGCATTTTTCTTTTTTTTTATTTGTGACCACCGGAAAAAGGTGGTTTGCCATCTCCAGGTTGGAGGAACGTCCTTACCCCAGGTGGAGGAGTTTAAGTATCTCTGGGTTTTGTTCACGAGTGAGGGAAGGATGAAACATGAGATTAACAGGCGGATTGGTGCAGCAGCAGCAGTAATGCGTTCGATGTACCGGTCCGTTGTGGTGAAGAAGGAGCTGAGCCGAAAGGCAAAGCTTTCGATTTACTTGTCAATCTACATTCCTACTCTCATATGGTCATGAGCTTTGGGTCATGACCAAAAGGACAAGATCTCAAATACAATCGGCTGAAATGAGTTTTCTTTGAAGGGTGGCAGGGCGCACTCTTATGGATAGGGTGAGGAGCTCTGATACTTGGGAGGAGCTCGGAGTATAGCCGCTGCTCCTCCATATCAAGAGAAGTCAGCTGAGGTGGCTCGGGCATCTGTTTCGGATGCCTCCTGGATGCCTACCTAGGGAGGTGTTCCAGGCATGTCCCACCGGAAGGAGGCCTCGGGGAAGACCCAAGACACGCTGGAGGGACAATGTCCCTTGGCTGACCTGGGAACGCCTCGGGATCCCCCCGGAGGAGCTGGAGAAAGTGTCTAGGGAGAGGAAAGTCTGGGGTTCTCTCCTAAGACTGCCACCCCCGCGACCTGGCCCCAGAAAATTGGCAGAAAAGGATTGAATGAATGAATATTTGTGGCTTTATGGCATTATTTCTTACTTATGGCATTATTTTGTTCAATTCTTTAGTTTTTCTGTGGAAATCTTGTGATGCATGACTCTGCAGTGGTCCTTGTGATCAAATATATATCACATATCTATAGATAAATATATCGTCACCATGGAATTATAAGACTCTATCTGCATTCTGAATGATTTTGAGATATTGAGCTTCAAAGTTTTTGCATTCCACATCAAACAGTATGTGTGTAACATTTGTTTTTGTTTTTTAAAAAAGTCTTAAAATGTAAACAACTTATAAAAAAAAATCCCATAATGTAAATAAGTTGTCAATTAATAAGAATGTCAATATTGCATATGAGCAATATCACACGAGTAGGAGGCGTGCCTCCCACCAGTGCTGATATACAGCCATGTCGCACTGCTACGAGTCTGATATTGCATTTATACAACCGTTTGACAGCACAATCGTGTATATAAAAAAAGAAAATCAAACACAGAGGGTCTAAAAACCCTTTTGTATTAGGAACTACTTTCTTCCACCATTCACATCTGCAGCTGACGGCAAAACAGCAGAAGCCGTTACTAATTCACAAAAAAAAAGACAAAACAGGTAATTTTGCTCACATTTTAAAATTATAAGGCTGAACTTGACATGAAATGCCCTACGTCTACAGAGATATCTTCTAACAGTGTTACACTCTACAATATTTCTCTGTTGCAATCTGGATATCACAATAATTAACCCTGAAAAAAGCAGCGCAATCACTACCAGACTGCTGTTGTGTTTGCGATAAGGAGGGGGTGTTCGGGGTGAGGTCTCTGAATAACACTGTTGAGAACCAGGATAGGAAAGTAACTGAATTAAAATAGGCACTGTCCTTATAAATAAACTGCATAGTTGCAATCGATACAAAAGAGAGAGATCAACTTAGAATATCACTTACCAGTTTAATAATGATTTGATCAGCTGTAGTTAGAAAACACGCAGTTTTAATCTTCTAAGCAAGGGCTTATTATGCGGTCCTGGCACCATCTTATGGATAGACAGCGTCAACCATCTTTGGCTAATGAACGCAGACGCGCTGTCTCTCAGAAATTATAAATATTTTAAAATAGGCACTATCCTTATAAATAAACTGCATAATTGCAATCTAAACAACTACATGCTAAAAAAAACCCTCAAAAGTACATGATGTTGTCCTATAGCTGCAATATTTGTCAAACTGTAGTGAGTTTATTGATCTGCTGTCACTCTATGTTGGCGGATTAATACACAAAGGAGAAGAGGCTGTACAAGTCCTGTTATTGCAGAATATCACACTACTATCAGCCAATCAAATTATATATATATATATATATATATATATATATATATATATATATATATATATATATATATATATATATATATATATATATATGATCACAAAAACCACTACAGAGTCATGCATTTAAGACAATAACTAATTATTTATTATTATTTTTTGCTAATGACAGTACATAGTAGTTTACTAGCTAATTTGCAAGAAACTAGTAATTAGCTTAAAGTGCAATTTAAAGGCATATCTACGTTAATTAGGTTTACTAGGCAAGTTAGGTTAAACAGGCAAGTCATTGTATTGTACAACAGTAGTTTCAAGAGTTCACACTAGCTGATGATTAATTATAAAGCTTGTTTGGCATGCTGTCCCGAGAGAGCCCTGAGCTCATGAGATCCTCGAGCCCGGGGCTCCCTCCCGTTGCAAGGCGAGAGGGGAGATCGAGCTCAGGTAGATCTCGAGAACTCCCCCTTCGTAGTGTTGAAGAGCAGATAGTAGTTCTCTTTAACGAGATAGGTACTACATAGGGAGCAAGTCTATAAAGTTGATCAATCAATAATTAGGTTGCATGTTTTTAATTGGTGGGAGGAAACCGGAGGACCCGGAGAAAATCCACGTGAACACGGGGAGAACATGCAAACTCCGCACAGAAAATGCCCGCTGGTTTGGTACAGCCTAGAACCATTGACATTCTTGCTGTGAGGCAACAGCGCTAAGCGCTGGGCCACCGTGTCACCCATCTAGAAAAGGGAAGGAGTAGGGGTGGAAGGGGGGATTCTTCAAAGCGAAGATAGCGGTGATATGGAACCCGGGATATTTATAGAAGTTTAGGGATCATCTGATTGGTGCATGGTGATTTGGATAATGTGGGTCCAGCTGCTAGCAATCATAAGCACGTGATCCTCTCGAAATTAGTTTATAAATAAACTTCACTTGTTCTGTTGATATTATTTCTTGTTATTAATGTTGACCTTTGCCATTTTTAAACTTGTTAAAATATCCATATTTGTTTATTCAATGCAAAAAATAAAATAAAATAAAAATGATTGCAATAAGAAAAAAATATTACAGGAAATACTATGTAAAAAATCTCCTTGCTCTGTTAAACGTAAGATCTTTTGTCACAGAGATTTTGTGATGGCTTTTTGTCAAAATGAATAACATTATTAGCTTCAGTTCTGGTACCTTGCTTTAAAAGCTTGTAAAAATGTCTTTCTTTGATCTTGAAAACCATTGGACTCACATTGTCCACAACCAGAGGTGTGGACTCGAGTCATGTGACTTGGACTCGAGTCATGAATTTGATGACTTTAGACTCGACTTGACAAAATATCAAAAGACTTGCAACTCGACTTGGACTTGAACAGAAATGACTTGGACTTTCACTTGGACTTGCGCCCATTGACTTGTGAAGACTTGCTGCTTCCCATAAAAAACCCAGAGATAAAAAGTATGTTGACACGGACCACTCTGCGCGCGCTCTCTTTTTATTTTATTTTTTATTATTTTTTTTTTATTTCTGCGCGCGCTCTCTCTCTCTTTCTGTGCGTGTGTGTGACAGCATGCGCGTATTTGGCACGACATCCAATCAAAGCACCGTAGAATGTTTTGATTCGACAGCGTCCAACGTGACTATATGGCGCCGGAGTGGACAAAAGTCAAGCGAACGCAGAGAGACCGAGCCTAGTTAACAGTCATTGGACCGAGCCAATACTCGCGCGCCAATACTTGGTCTTTCTCACGCGTACATACAGTCTCTCACGCCTGCGGCACGTACAATAGGTCTCTCGCGCCCGCGGCGCGTACATTCGGTCTCTCGCGCCCGCGGCACGTATATTCGGCCTCTCGCGGCCGCGGCACGTATATTCGGTCTCTCGCGCCCGCGGCGCGTAGCCTACATTCGGTCTCTCGCGCCCGCGGCACGTATATTCGGTCTCTCGCGCCCGCGGCACGTATATTCGGTCTCTCGCGCCCGCGGCGCGTAGCCTACATTCGGTCTCTCGCGCCCGCGGCACGTATTTTCGGTCTCTCGCGCCCGCGGCGCGTACATTCGGTCTCTCGCGCCCGCGGCACGTATATTCGGTCTCTCGTGCCCGAGGCGCGTAGCCTACATTCGGTCTCTTGCGCCCGCAGCACGTATATTCGGTCTCTCGCGCCCGCGGCGCGTACATTCGGTCTCTCGCGCCCGCGGCACGTATATTCGGTCTCTCGCGCCCGCGGCGCGTAGCCTACATTCGGTCTCTTGCGCCCGCGGCACGTATATTCGGTCTCTCGCGCCCGCGGCACGTATATTCGGTCTCTCGTGCCCGAGGCGCGTAGCCTACATTCGGTCTCTTGCGCCCGCAGCACGTATATTCGGTCTCTCGCGCCCGCGGCGCGTACATTCGGTCTCTCGCGCCCGCGGCACGTATATTCGGTCTCTCGCGCCCGCGGCGGGTACATTCGGTCTCTCGCGCGCGTATTCAGTCTCTCTGCGTTCGCTTGACTTTTGTCCACTCTGGTGCCTCATACCATTTGTGCTTTTGCTCTCCAGAGATCATTCTGTTAAATTGGTTATTCCAATAATGTTGATATGGTTTATATATTGCTACACTATTTAATAACAATACACGAAAAACTTGAAAGGTAAAGGTAAATTCTATAATAAATTCTAGTGTTTTTGAGTGTTGGGTATACTGCCTATGTTTTAGGCTAGTATTATTTACAACTTGTTAATGAATGCTTCAGCATACTGTAGTATTAAAGGTGCAGTATGTAAGTTTGACACCCAGTGGTTGAACTAGGTATTGCACTCCTGGATCATAATAAAAGTACGCTAGGATGCCAGATTGTGTACAGGAGCGAGTGATTTAAACTGTGTTCTAAATAAAAGCAACGACACGCGATAGAGGGAATATTTTCCATATTAAAAGGAGTTTTTGTCCTAACCAACACCTCGAATTGATATATTAGAAGTGGCTTCTATTTCTCACAGCTGAACAACAGAAACCTATGACAGCTAGATCACCTCAGGTAAGCCTTGTGTGCTTTATTCTGTGCTAAATGCTAACAATGCGAGTTTGAATGCATTTTACATGGCATTTGTTGCCATATACTGAAAGCAGAAAGTTCACCTCAGATCTTGAAAATACAATAAACCGTCTGAAATTGAACTTTAGAACTAAACACATATGAGTGATTCAGCATCTACATTGATGTTAAAGTGGGTTAACATGTATTAAATAGATTCTAAACCTTACCGTTTGGTGAGCGAGTGCATATTCTGTGCTTCTGAAAGGCTGTATTTACATTTCTGCCGTGTTTCGTCTGGTGCAAACAGCCAAATAGCTGGTCACTGCCTCTCTCGTCACAGCGTGTTGTTAGGACACGCGGTTACAATGTAACCTGCTCACCTAATGTTTACGTTCGTAATATTTATGTAATTTGCTAATTAATAACCTCATGTGGAACTGCATCTGTCTCCCATACTGTTCTTTTTGGTCACGGACGCATGCTTTCAGAGTCTTTCTGAATGAATGAATGAAATACGCTGTTTTCCAACAAGGCAACCCGGAGTGCTGACATATAATTGGCTAAACTGGCATCGTGCATATGAAATTTATCTAAACAAAGACAGCGTTCCGGCACGGAAAACCCATTTTCAAAGCAGAATATCTGACTTCAGCATTGTTTTTCAGTTAAACAAGTATGTTCACTTGGGATGTTTCTTAAATATCTGCACACATATTATGGTATTTTTATGCTTTAGAAGAGTCAAAAACTTACATACAGCACCTTTAAGAATAGTGAACTCATGAAATGAACTACAGAGTGTAGTTTTAATACAGTAAAGTGGTGAATTGGAATATAATATACCCTATAGTGTGAAAAAAAAAACAGCACTGGGTAATTTGTTTATATTACACTTCTTGTGTTACTGGCAACGCAGTGGCGCAGTGGGCAGTGCTGTCACCTCACAGCAAGAAGGTTGCTGGTTCAAGGCTGGGTCAGTTGGCGTTTCTGTGTGGAGTTTGCATGTTCTCCCTGCGTTCGCGTGGGTTTCCTCCGGGTGCTCCAGTTTCCCCCACAGTCTAAAGACATGGGGTGTAGTGTATGAGTGTGAATGAGTGTGTGTGTGGATGTTTCCCAGAGATGGGTTGCAGCTGGAAGGGCATCCGCTGCGTAAAAATGTGCTGGATAAGTTGGCGGTTCATTATGCTGTGGCGACCCCAGATTAATAAAGGGACTAAGCCTAAAAGAAAATGAATGAATGAATGTTGTGTTACCATAAGCCACAATAAGACTTTATTTTAGTTGCCATGATAAAATGGGATTGATAGTGACATTTATGTTAAGAGTGAATAGTACAGTAGGCTTAAGTTTTTCCTTATTTTTTATCACAGTTACATTTCTGCTTGCGTTAGTTATTGTTTAAATGTTTTTTATTTGATTAGTATGGTGCACCTTTAGGATGTTTAATAAATGTTTTTAAAATAAAATGTATTCTTTACATCCAACGTCTATTCCAGCGGCGCCTTTTTGTAAACTCTAGCCACCCCTGTGGCCACCCCAATATGATTTTGCTGTTGACATTATTCATTTAAATGTACTTATGTAAAAGGACAATATTTCAATAAATAAATAGCAGCCACTAAATTATTGTGGATTGATTGGCGCCACTGATGTAGGTGATTCACTTCCCAACCCCCCTCCCCGATCGTCGTTGACAGCACGCACACACCTTCAATATAGACAGCAATGGCAATTTATTATTTACCCTAAGGTACATCAATAGAAAAAGCTGTTTTAATAATAATGTGGCTCAGAAAGGAATATGGATGAATGATATTATTAGAGTCTGTATAGTGAGTGTGTGCATACAGTTGCAATCAGAATTATTCAACCCCCTGAATTATTAGCCCCCTGTTTATTTTTTTCCCCAATTTCTGTTTAACGGAGAGCAGATTTTTTCAACACATTTCTAAATATAATAGTTTTAATAACTCATTTGTAATAACTGATTTATTTAATCTTTGTCATGATGACAGTAAATAATATTTGAATAAATATTTTTCAAGACACTTTTATACAGCTAAAAGTGACATTTAAAGGCTTAACTAGGTTAATTAGGTTAACTAGGCAGGTTAGGGTAATTAGGCAAGTTATTGTATAATGATGGTTTGTTCTGTAGACTATCGAAAAAAATATAGCTTAAAGGGGCTAATAATTTTGACCTTAAAATGGGTTTTAAAAAATTTAAAACTGCTTTTATTCTAACCGAAATAAAACAAATAAGACTTTCTCTAGAAGAAAAAAACATTATCAGACATACTGTGAAAATTTCCCTGTTCTGTTAAACATCATTTGGGAAATATTTAAAAAAGAAAAAAAATTCAAAGGGGGTTCAATAATTCTGATTGCAACTGTATATAGTAATGCCTTTTGTATATTTGTTTGTTTTATTAATTAATTCATTATTCTTCATTAATTTTAGACACGGCATATACCGTATGCTGTACAATAAAAGTATGTGAAAACAACTGAAAAGTTACTTATATATATGAAACTTGTTTAAAAACTAAATGTTTTTTATTTTACTGAATTTGAATTTCTTGATTTTTTGGGGGGAATAAATTGCAATGTTTCAAGAGTAATTAATTAAATGAATTAAAACCACATTATTTCATTTACCAGAAACAAAAATATAACATTACACTGAACTCATTAATATATTTTTTGTGTGCCATCCCAAGATTTGGTGCGGCCTCTTCTAGCCACCCCTAAGAAAATTTTCTGGGGGTGCCACTGGTCTATTCTCTGTCTTAAAGTGTTTGAAACTGGAAATATTTTATCATATAACACAGCCAAAAATTTTATGATTTATTAGATTAAAAATGTAATATGTACGTTTATTTTAGTATATTGGTTGTTAATAAACTGCACCAATATAAATCATATCGAAAAGCACAAAAGGAAGAGGAAAACACAAGACACAAATTGTGAGTCTGCATATAATCTCTGAGAACGTGCAAGAAAAATTGTGCGTGAGCAGTGCATATTTGAGAGAGTGACAAAATTTGCACACGAGCAGCGTATATTTGAGAGCTCACAAGCAGTTTTCTCTACAAATAGAGGAAATCGGTGCACGAGCATCACACAAGAGAGCGTAGAGACAGTTCTTCAACGTTATGTGAAGAAAACAACGTTATTGTTTGTATGAAGTAGCCTACTTCATTGAGAATATGTGCTACCATTTTACATTGCTGCTAGACAGATTTGCATCTTAATCTCTTCAGCACACACACGAGATTCCATTGACAAAATACCAATTTCACTCAATTTTACTTTGCAGCATACAGGAGTTGTTGGTCTACTGCTGCCTCATTGAGGTCGTTTATGTAATTTTCGTTAATCACAAGTTGATCACCGAAGACATAACATAGCACAACTAAAACTAATGAATTAGACAGCAGCAGACCTGCAAATTCTGTGTGATGTGAGGCAAAATGGACTCTATTGTGGTGGAACTCGTTCTTGTGCAATATGCTGTAGAGACGAGACGCAGCACTGTTCAGCACTTTTTCAGAAAATTACATTTGTATTTTATTGTATCTGAGCAATGTTCTTTCATAAAAAAAGTTTGTTTAATAGATACAGATCTTACAACCATACATAATCTGTATACATTTTATTTTTCTGTTAAAAAGACTCGAAAGTAAAACCGTAGGACTTTGGACTTGACTTGAGACTTGTTGGCCTTGACTTGGGACTTGACTCGGGACTTGCCTGTCTTGACTCGGGACTTGACTCGGGACTTGAGGGCAATGAATTGAGACTTACTTGTGACTTGCCAAACAATGACTTGGTCCCACCTCTGTCCACAACAACACCGAATTCTACACATATCGGCACCTTGGTCTAGCTGAGGATTGAACCATCACATCACACAGACAGAACATGTATAATTCAATTCATCCTTACTTCTTGCTTTTTACAATGTATATTGTGTCAAAGCAGCTTAACATAAATGAAGAAAAGAGAGTAAAAGCCATCCTATTTCAAACTCTCGAACACTCCAGCAATTTAGGCACATCCACATCCTACATGTGCTACACAATTTTAACAAGTGACATATTCTATGTGCGTGCTTTTTTTTAAATTGCTTTATTTTGATGTAAGCCTGATTTGCTTTAATTAAAATAATTATAACGGCTTGTTTGAACTGTTACAAAATTGATGAGACATTCAAAACATGAATGTTTGTTTGTTGCTTTCAGGGTGCTAAAGTGATTTTTTCCCCCCTCATCGCTTTGGTAACTGATGATCCGAAGCATGACACCTGTTTATCCAAACATTTGGTCTGATGTGGAATATATGATAATGAAATTAATCTGCGGTGACTTCGTTTAGTTGAGTGATTTCACAGTTGACATCATGCATGACGTTCATGCTAAATTGATTTAATAACTTGGGCTGCCATCTACTAATTTGCTTTGATGAGATATCACTTCATTCAGGGGTGTGAAGTGCATCTGTGCAAATTAAGTATTTACGTCCTCATTATAATTACAGGGCTCCAGTTTCAAGCTGACCCTGTAAATAGGAGTTATCTGTGTAATGTTTTACAGCAGATTGGCAAAGGAAATGCTGACAAATCTGCGAGATTATGAGAACAATATTTGATCATGTATAGCAAGGACTGTAAGCAGCACTGTTTATATTTTATACCCCCGGTTTCACAAACAAGGTTTAAGGCTAGTCAAGATTAAATTGCATGTTTGAGCTGTCTCAACTCAAAATAACTTGCAGTGAGATGTCTTAAAATATGTCAGTGTCATTTTTTTTGTCTCCAGGTGCACACTAGTGATATATTTTTCTAAGGCTATTTTATAAGTGTGGCTTAAATAGCCTAATTTATCGAAGACCTAGTCCTGGCTTAATCTAAGCGCTGTTTGTGAAACTGGGCCATAAAGTTGTAACACATAAACAATAAATTAGGTATTAACATATTATAACACCAAAAAGGAGACATTGTTTCATCGTAGTGCATTTCATAAAAGTATAATAATTAAAAAAAGATAATAAATAACTAAATAATTATATGAAGTTCAGTTTACTTATAGAAACAGTGTAAATTGAATAAATGTATTTAAACCTATATAGTATATGCTGCAAAACATGTTTAAAGATGATTCATTGACTGGAATGGCATCCGCTGCGTAAAACATATGCTGGATAAGTTGGCGGTTCATTCCGCTGTGTCGACCCCTGATGAATAAAGGGACTAAGCCAAAGGAAAATGAATGAATATATGTTTTTATATTTGTAACCGGTTCTGCGTTGTGTCGTTTTCTTTTTAATGTGGGAATAACCAGACGGATATCAGCAGTTGTGATGGCTCTTTAAACACTCCTGATGTAAACAAATGCACCAATTTTACAGTGTCTTTGCTTTCTTATAACTCTTCTCTCCCATGTGCAGAAAGGGGGAGATGGAGAGAGTAGAGCAAAGAATAAAATTCCTAATAATATCAACTTCACAATAAGTGACAAAACATACCTGATGTAAACAAAAGCACAGATTTTACAGTGTAAAAAAAATCACATGCTTTAATTAGACAAAAATAAATCAAAACCTCTAAAGTGAAAACAAAAATAATTAAACAAATGTGAAAAAATAAAGGTATAAATATAATTTAAACATAAAAACTAGCTTTAAACGTGATTTTTAAAGTAAAGATAATTTAAGATTAATTAGAGCAGACATTCTCAACCGTGGGCCTCAGCAATCCTGCAGGTGTGCCGCGAGATTGAAATTAACTCACAATATTATACTATATTTTTTGGATTTCATTATTAATATTAAAATGATCGAAGTGATGCACTTTCTTCTGTTCTCTGATTGATTAATTCAAATTCATGAGGCGCAAAAACAGCCTCATGATTGCGTCTGCAACTAGTAGCCTACACATTTACAAACTGCATAAAGTGAAAGTTAAAGTCTCTCTTTTTTGTGAACTATTTAATATGTCCGCATAGTTGTCCAAATTAATGTCCTGTGAGTGTTTTATAACGGACGCGCGCCCATACAGGAGGTCTAGCGAGGCGTGTTTCGGCCATAGACCGTAAAATTATATATATATATATATATATATATATATATATATATATATATATATATATATATATATATATATATATATATACAGTTGAAGTCAGAATTATTAGCCCCCCTTTGAATTTTCTTTTCTTTTTTAAATATTTCCCAAATGATGTTTAACAGAGCAAGAAAATTTTCACAGTATGTCTGATAATATTTTTTCTTCTAGCGAAAGTCTTATTTCTTTTATTTCAGCTAGAATAAAAGCAGTTTTTAATTTTTTTAAAAAACATTTTAAGGACAAAATTATTAGCCCCTTTGAGCTATAATTTTTTCCGATAGTCAACAGAACAAACCATCATTATACAATAACTTGTGTAATTACCCTAACCTGCCTAGTTAACCTAATTGACCTAGTTAAGCCTTTAAATTGCATTTTAAGCTGTATAGAAGTGTCTTGAAAAATATTCAGTAAAATATTGTCACGGTTGTGGATCTGTCTGTTCCTCTGGTGTATGTGTGTGTGCGTGTGTGTGTGTGTGGGTGTGTCTTCACCGTGTGGCTGTCTGTTGTGTTTACATGTCATCAGCTGGGTGGTCACGTGCTCTGTTGCTATCAGTAACCTCAGCTGTTAGCACTCCACAGGTCCAGCATTCCTGTTTATCGTTGTCAGTTCGTTGTGGTTCACGTTTGTGTCTGTTTCCTGTTAGGCAGCTCTCGCTGAATCCGGTGGTGGTGAGTCATCATAGAGTCTGTTGCCTATGGACTTGTCAAGCACGGCTTTGTTTCATTGATGTTATTACTGCTGTTTGCACTGATGACGCTAATAGTTCTGACTTTAACTGTACACATATATATATATATATATATATATATATATATATATATATATATATATATATATATATATATATATATATATATAGTTTTTATATATATTATAGTTTGTTTTATATATAATTACATTTAAATAAAATTATATATATATATTATTATTTTTTTTTTTATAAAATGCTGATAATAGAAATAAATAGATGAGAATATATATATATATATATATATATATATATATATATATATATATATATATATATATATATATATATATATATATATATATATATATTATAGGTAGGCATAGATAAATTTGTTTAATCTAGATTAATCTAGATTAATTTCAAAATTAATCTAGATTTATCTAGGTTAAAATTGCTCATTTGAATTCTGCCGAAGGCATTCAGAATATGTGTGCTACCCAAATAATAAGTCTTTGAGAACGGGTTTCTCAAGCCAGGTGATGCATTACACCAGGGGCTCATCTCCTGTTTCCAAAATGCATCACAAACTGCTTGAGAAACTGTTCTACTATGATAATTGGTGATGAAAATATATGATGTTCAATAAGATGTACTTGTGTTTACTAACTGTTTATTCAGTTAAACATGAATGTTGAACTGTAGGCCTACATAAGCTCCAAACAGCGATTTCATACTTGCTTTTGATGTACGTACATACAGAAAATGCTGCTTCGCAAAGGCAAGTTCACAGAGCCCTGACGGTGTCAAACATTGAGTATGTTTACATGGGCAACAATACTTTAATACGATTTTAATATGATTAAAACAATACTCTGATTAAGAGTCTACTATGTAAACAGCGATTTTTGATTAATGCGACTAAAGTCATAACTGAACTAAACAGAAATGGAATTGAGACGTGGAGTATGCAGATATTAGTGGCATTACTGACAAACTATTCCTGTCATGTAGGACTTTTCGCCATATTTTCCGACAAGATCCACATAGGCGGCTGTCAGTAAAGGACCGCACAGACACACAGACGCACACACACATCGCGAAATGCTGAAGTTTTTTTTCTTCTCATTTGGCGTGCGTTATTAAATTCCATAACACTCTCACCTGTCCTTACTCATTTATTTGCGTCTAATACCCCAGTTTGTCACGAAGGCATGAATTAAATGTTCGTGAGTTCAAGTGAAACTGCTCAACTGCAGTTAGAGTCAGGCATCCTGCTGGTTTGATTCAGAAGGGCACTTCTTTCCCAGACGGCTCACCAGTCAGGTATACATCCGCGCTAAACTATCAAGGTGAAAGTCATCATAGCTTGCGTAGGAAAGACCCAGCTCTTACCCAACTTTGAGAATAGATTAACAGCGATATTTTTTTTATCGCGCAATAAGAGTCTCACGTTAACGCAGCACTTTAACGCCGATAACGGCCCACCACTATATATATATATATATATATATATATATATATATATATATATATATATATATATATATATATATATATATATATATATTAGTGAATTAACCACTGAATTAACCACTAAACTGACAAACCGTACAATACTTATGTTTCCTCTTGAGATCAGGCTGTATATACATATATATATATATATAAACTTAAAACATTTTCTTAGATTTTTGTTGACTACTTAACTTTTTTTTTACTTAACATTTTTTTTGCAAAAATAAGTTTTCACATATTTGTTAACCATTGAATGCATTGTTTTTTTAAATATTTTTTCTGTCACACAGAGAGTAAAAGTTGATGAAATAAAACAACAGCTGGGAAAAAAGTGACTCGTTTAAATAGTTCATTCATTCATTCATTCATTCATTCATTTTCTTTTTAGCTTAATCCCTTTATTAATCTGGGGTCACCACAGCAGAATGAACCGCCAACTTATACAGCATATGTTTTTACGCAGCGGATGCTCTTCCAGCCGCAACACCCACACACTCTTATTCACACTCATACACAACGGAAAATTTTAGCCTACCCAATTCACCTGTACCGCATGCCTTTGGACTGTGCCGGAGGAAATAGTTATATAATTATATATAAAAATGTATACACAAATCACTTATTAAAATATAAAAATAATCAAATAACAAAAACTCACTGCAGATATTTGTTTACTGTATGACAGAAGAAGTGAAGCCATGTGTACAACCTTTGATAGTTTTAGTAAAAATAAATGAGAAAAAACAAGAGAAAATAAAACACTTTTGACAATACTTTGAAAAAAAAAGTCTCTAAAGTCAATTTACAGCTCGACTCAACTTCTCAAATATTATTTTTGTTGCAGTTAATACACTCAAAATGACTTGAAGAGAGGCTGAATGAACAGTATCAGCTGCCAGCGATGATTCTGTCCTTCACAAGTTCCTACCTTTATAACTTCTTGATTGGTTTGGTATTAAACAGAGATGAAACTGAGTTGAGAAGGAAATGACTTTCTGATGAAGTGTAAATACTTCCTCCAAATGCTGCACCTACCCCAAGCTTGGCTTAAATTTTCATCTCAAAGTCTGGATGATGAAATAAACATAAAACATATGGATGATAAAGCCGCTGCTTCGCTTAATTGATGCTCCGTTCATCCTTGAAGGATCTGATTTAAACACCAAACAGGGTTGATGATTGGCTCTGCTTCACTCTGCAAGAGTGAACATTAAAATTGTTACAATCTTCACAATAGCAGTATAAAGACGCCTTCAGGAGTGGCGAAAAATTTTAGTTCTCAGGTGTCAGATCTTTCCAAGATGTTCTGTAATTATATGCTTGTCTTATGTTCCATTTGAAGTCAGCATGTTTCTATGGTAACTGAAGAGTGAAACAAATTACATAGCAGACGTTTGTTTTTCTTTTTATTTCTCTTCCAAACAGCTAATAGCCTATCAGTCTGAATTCAACACAGTGTTGATTATCTGACAGTGACTTCAATGCATTGTTATGGTGGCAGAATTAATGCTTTTCACTGTCTATTTCATTCATTTTTAGCTGAGTTTATAACTTATACACTCACCGGCCACTTTATTAGGTACACCTTACTAGTACCGGGTTGGACCCCCTTTTGCCTTGAAAACTGCCTTAATCCTTCGTGGCATAGATTCATCAAGGTACTGGAATTATTCCTCATAGATTTTGGTCCATATTTGAGATTTGTCGACTGCACATCCATGATATGAATCTCCCATTTCACCACATCCCAAAGGTGCTCTATTGGGTTGAGTCTGGTGACTGTGGAGGCCATTTGAGTACAGCAAACTCATTTTCATGTTCAAGAATCCAGTCTGAGATGATTCGCACTTTGTGACATGGTGCGTAATCCTGCTGGAAGTAGCCATCAGAAGATGTGTACACTGTGGTCATGAAGGGATGGACATGTTCAGCAACAAAACTCAGGTAGGCTGTGGCGTTGACACAATGCTCAATTTGGACTAATGGGCCCAATGTGTGCCAAGAAAATATCCCCCACACTATTACACCACCACCACCAGCCTAAACTATTGATACAAGGCAGGATGGATGCATGCTTTCATGGTGTTGACGCCAAATTCAGACCCTACCATCCGAATGTCACAGCAGAAATCGAAACACGAGCAATGTTTTTCCAATCTTCTATTGTCCAACTTTGGTGAGCCTGTGCAAATTGTAGCCTAAGGCCGTACTCACACTATGTACAGTTGCCTTGAATCGGGGCAAAGCACGCTTGTCCTCCCTCCCGTCTCCCCCGACGTCCCGCACTCACATTACATTCGGGCCTGGGCGCGCTTCCGTCATTGATGACGCGCTGCTCAGTAAGCGCTCTCGCTCAGCACAGTGGATATTTCTTTAGTTATATCGTTTAAGTCGTTTGATATGCGGTGACACGCAGTCTAATATTTCGCCGAACAGATCAGCCACTTTTGACGCTCATAAACAATCATAAAGTCCTCGTGCTGCAGGAATTACGAAGTTTGCTGAAGGCGCAGCTGACGTGCAGTGAGGGGTTTGCGTCTTTAATAATCTACGACAGTTTGCGTTCATTGAACAGTACAAATGATTAATTAATCCATATGAAACAGTCCTTTAAAAGTCACGTCTCGCTTTCAGTTTCGGGCTCAAGCACGATTGCACTCACACTGCAAGCGTACCGCGCCTGAGCCTAAGTGAACCGTGCTCTGGCCCACCTCTTCCAACCGGGCCAGGGCCACCCAAGTGTTCAGTGATTCAGAGCACCCGATTCAGAGCACTCACACTTCTCAAACGATCCGGGAAACGGGCCTGGGCACGGTTCGAATAGCATAGTGTGAGTAAGCCCTAAGTTTCCTGTTTTGTTAGCTGACAGGAGTGGCACCCGGTGTGGTCTTCTGCTGCTGTAGCCCATCTGCCTCAAGGTTTGACATGTTGTGCATTCAGAGATGCTCTTCTGCATATCTCGGTTGTAACTGTCACAATCACCAGCGATCTAACCACCAGAGAAAGCTGGAATACATTTACAAACACATAGGACTACAAATCTGCTGGTAAATGGACTACAATAACCAGTCATGCAACACACACACAACCGGTTCCTGATCCTGACTGATTTCTAACACACAGCTGATGCTGCTCAAGTACTGATTACACACACATATATACAGCTCACCTTGAGACACTCATTGCTGAGTCTTGTTATCTGTTTAGTGACATTACAACGCGTTTCCTGGTTTGTTTTTCTGTGTTTTGATCCTCGCCTTGTTCATCCGTTTATCTCTGTCTGCTGCCTGCCTTCTGACCATCTGCCTGTATATCTGACTACGTCTCTGGATTGCCTGTACACATCTGTTTGCTCCTGTGTTGACAATTGCTTGCCGGTGTCATGAGAAATCGGGTCCC
This sequence comes from Danio kyathit, assembly GCA_903798195.1. Lineage (NCBI taxonomy): Eukaryota > Metazoa > Chordata > Actinopteri > Cypriniformes > Danionidae > Danio > Danio kyathit. Next base: position 47,632,911 of record LR812539.1, read on the forward strand.
CCCTGCAATCGAGTCCGCTTAGGACCCCGCTTAGGTCGTCTGCATTTAATGCCTGATCAAAAGTGCTTTTTATAGTCTATTCTCAGTCTTGAGATTTTAACAACACTTATCATATTAGTAACTTTATTTTAACAACACTTATCATATTAGTAACTTTATTTTAACAACACTTATCATATTAATAACATTATTATTGGTAAGTACAAGTTAAAAACATGCATAGTTAAAATAATTGAATTTAATGAAGCCTTTTTGATGTTTTTATGTACTTATATGTAACATTATATATTTACATAAAAAATGGTAGCAAGTTTATCTAAAATAAAAGCACGAAAGACGAATTCTCCATGCCACAACACATGCCACATTGTATATATATATATTAATCAGGCGCTACAAACTATACCTAATACAACTCCAGTGAACCAATAGGATCACCCAGGGTCCTAGGCGGACCCAATTGTCAGGGGGGACCCGATTTCTCATGACACCGGACCTCTCTATTAAAACCCTGCATTTAGATCCTCACCTCTGTTGTCAGTGTCACATCCCCGGTTAGAGTAACGAGTGGTTTTTTGAGTTACTGCTGCCTTTCTATCAGCTCAAACCAGTCTGACTATTCTCCTCTGACCTCTGGCATCAACAAGGCATCCGGGCCCACATAATTTTCTTTAAACCCTATAGTTAGTTGTGCGTGAAAGTTCCAGTAGATCAGCAGTTTCTGAAATACTCAGACCAGCCCATCTGGCACCAACAACCATGATACCTTCAAAGTCAATTAAATTACCTTTCTTACCCATTCTGGTGCTTGGTTTGAACTGCAGTAGATCGTTTAATTGCTGCCAAGGCTGATTAGAAATTTGTGTTGACGAGCAGTTGGACAGGTGTACCTAATAAATATATAATACTAACAGTACTTTAGTAAAAATACTTTTGTTTAATTTCTATTTAACAATTTAGTGATGCTTACTTAAAGTGATAGTTCATCTAAAATGTCAATTCTGTCATCATTTACTTACCTTCCAGTAGTTGCAAACCTTCATGATTCTCTTTTCAAGAGTTCACACTTAGCTAACGATTGATAATAAAGCGTATTTGGCATGCTGTCCCGGGAGAGAGCCCTGAGCTCAGAATATCCTTGAGCCCAGGGCTCCCTCCCGTTTGAAGGGCGAGAGGAGAGTTTGAGCTCAGGTGGGTCTTGAGAACTCCCCTACTTGTGAATTACTGAGATATATCTGACTAAGAGTTGCCTTAGGATTCTATTTTGAAGTAGTCAATTTACTTATGGTGTATGTCTTTGGACGGTGGGAAGAAACCGGAGAACCCGGGGAAAACCCACGCGAAACACGGGGAGAACATGCAAACTCCGCACAGAAATGCTGAATGGCCCAACCAGTAGCGTTCTTGCTGTGAGGCAACAGTGCTACCCACTGGGCCACCATGCCGCCTTATCAGAGAAGAGGAGGAGTAGGGGTGGAAAGGGGGATTCTTCAAGACGAAGATGACTGGAGTAGAAAGCTCTGGTAATTTATAGTGTGTCGGTATTCATCTGATTGGTACAAATATACGGAGCTAATGCGGTACCAGCTGTGTTCAATCATAAGCACATGATCCTCTCGAAGTTAGTTTATAAATAAACCACACTTTTTGTTGTTCGCATAGTAGGAAAAAACAAAAACATACCATGGAAGTCAAAGGCTACTGACATTTTTCAAATTACCTTTTTTATGTTCAACAGAAGAAACTCAAACAGGTTTGTGAAAAGTGTAGGGTGAGCAAATAATGACAAAATTTACTGTCATATACTGCATTGGTTCAATAAATTATATTGTTCTCTGATATATACATAGTAGGTATCTGGCTTAGGTAAGTATAAAAAAAGTGCAGAAATGGTTTGATATGCTCATTTATTTATTCATAAAATATCCCTAGAATAAGAAGGAATGAGAATTCAATTCAATTCACCTTTATTTGTATAGCGCTTTTACAATGTAGATTGTGTCAAAGCAGCTTCACATAGAAGATTATAGCAAATTGAAACGGTGTCAGTTCAGTTTTCAGTGTTTAAGCTCAGTTCAGTTTAGCTCAATTCAGTGTGGCTTAATAATCACTACTGAGAGTCCAAACACTGAGAAGCAGTCCCATCGATGCGCAGCTCTACAGATCCCGAACTGTGCAAGCCAGTGGCGACAACGGCGAGGAAAAAACTTCACCAATTGGCGTAAGTGAAGAATTTAAAAAACCTTGCGAGAAACCTGGCTCAGTTGGGCACGGCCATTTCTCCTATGGCCAAACGTCTTGTGCAGAGCTGCAGTCTAGGCGCCGGAGGCTGGAGAATGCTGGACCTCAGCGAACACTCGTCTGTCCTTGGAGCGTCACAGGAATCAGTCTCATGTTCTCCACTCCTCCATGACCACCACAGCAGCTGCTCAGGATACGGCCTGGTCCAGGATTATGAAAACCTTGGGATCATCTCGTCGCTGGTCTTGAGTGTGTCTGAGCCTCGGACATTATCAGGAAGGCTATTCCAGAGTTTAGGGACCATACATGAGAAGGCTCGACCTCCTTTACTCGACTTTGCTATTCTAGGTACTACCAGAAGCCCTGAGTTTTGAGATCTTAAAGAGTGGGTTGGATTGTAGCGAGACAGAAGGTTGGTTAGATAAACAGGAGCTAGATTATTTAAGGCTTTATAGGTAAGAAGCAATATTTTATATTCAATACGAAACTTAACAGGCAGCCAGTGTGAGGAGGATAAAATTGGGGTGATATGATCATATTTTCTAGACCTAGTAAGAACTATGGCAGCTGCGTTTTGTACTAGCTGAAGTTTGTTAATAGAGGATGCTGGGCAGCCAGCAAACAGAGCATTACAGTAATCCAGCCTAGAAGTCATAAAAGCATAAACTAGCTTTTCTGCATCTGATATGGATAGCATACTTCGTAACTTTATATTAATATTAATATTTCTCAGATGAAAGAAGGCAGTTTTTGTGACATGGGAGATATGATTTTCAAAAGTTAAATTGCTGTCTAATAGGACACCCAGATCTTTTATAGTAGAGCTGAATGTCATAAATGACATGATTCAGCAGTCTACATGTGTTTGTTGAAACATACTCATCAAATTTCACAATAGACACGATAAATTAACAAAAGATACAATTAAACATACTTTATGCCTCTTTGGGGTGGAGCTGAATAGATTTATGATCCATATATCCTACATTTTGCATTCTAACAAGCATGCGGCTCATGGAGTCATTGCTCAGTAACATACAGTAAACAATTAGCGTCTCCCGTTTTTAAAATAAAAGTCTCATGCATATTAAGTTATATATAAAATTAAACGAACTTAAAAATAACTAAGGGAGGAAAATGATCGTTGTCTCACTGGGAAGCGTTGTGGCTTATCAAACACAGCTTGATGTGTGCATATTAATGATCCTGTTTGTAATATTCCAATTTGTGTTTTGACTAGTGATCTACTAATGATGTGGCTGCTTGTCAGGTCCGGATGACACAGAACCTGACCTAATGTACATGCAAATGCTGAGGGTGGACCTTGTGGGTGCTTTCACACTTGGTTCAATTGCCTGGACCGTACCCAAGTTCGATTGTCCCCCCTTGCCACCTTCTCGGTTGGTTTGTGTTCACACTGTCTTTTTTCCTTCTGAACCCCGGTACGCTTGCGTCATAGAGCTGCTGTTTTGTTTACGGCTGTTGCTAGGTGACAGTCACAAAAGCAAAGCGCCAAAATGGAGACTTCCGCACATCGCGGTCGATTTGCTTTTACTGAATCATAAGTTTTGGACATACAGAAAGCGACTCGCGTCTGTCTGCTGCAAAAATATTATAAACATTCAGAACATCACACAGTGTCTGCAGAAGCTGTTTCTGGAGGAGACAAGCAGACATCACTGTGTATCACTGTGCTTGGTACAATACGTGGCGCACATACACACACACACACACACACACACACGAATGAACGTTATGAACGATAGTTTGTTGTACAGTTGCCGGTTCACTTCCGCTATTTGGTACGATTGCATTCATACCAGAAGTGAACCGTACCAGAGTTCGCATGAACCGTACCCCAGACCACCTCTTTCAGGCGGAACACGGGTACGGTTCACGGGTGCGCACCCGAGTTCAGAAGACACGTTCACACTAGCTAAAGGTACCATACTATGACGTCAAACGAACCCGGGTGTGGACCAAAAGTGCTAGTGTGAAAGCACCCTGTAAGTCACGCAACAGTCTGCTTTGTGTTCTGATTGGCCTTTTGTCCTCTGGGATTTTACATTTGTACAATTTACATGAAAACAAGGAAACAATGGTGACTAATGCTTATGATATGGACATTTCCATATACTGATTCCTTATTATTCAACTATGCCTAGGTATACCCATGTTTTCTTTATAGGGCACCTTTACATCTCAAGACCTTTACATCTCCAAGGACCTCTGCAAGGATTCAATTCTCTGGCACAGACAAAATAACAGCACACTGACTGTTACTTTTAATTGGAAATTCTCACTTTGTGCAGTTTCATATATTAAAATCTGAGATGCTTTGTTTGAAGTGCACTTCTAAAAATGCTCAGCAAGGCAAAGGGATTTCAACATGACAAGCATAAGAAACTTCAGCCAATACCTGTCATGACATTATTGCTCAGTAAGTTGCGATTAGCCTTCCAATGCAACAGTAGTCTTGAGAGGTGAAATGTGTCTTATTCTGGGGTGCAGCTGCCAAAACACGGTACTTGAGATAAGAAGCCTAATAAACACAAATAAGCACTTATGGATGGCCTTGTGTGAAGTTTGAAAGGTCAGTACTGAAAACTCAGTGGCACATTTACTTTAAAAGGTTTGGTCTTTGCAAACTTTGAATCACTATTGGACGTATTGCTGTTTGCACTTAGACAAGCATGTTAAGAGAGCAGTCTTCTGTTGCCTAGCTTTTATTATTATTATTATTATTATTAAGACAGAAAAATGTAATTCTTTTATCTGTGAGAGCCATGTGATTCTTGAATATATATATATGTCATATGTATATATATGTCGAATATATATATCGTCACCTTAGAATTATAAGGTTCTATCTGACATTTTTGTCAAAATTGAGTTATTGTGACATCTTCTTATTAAATTACAAATTATTTACATTATGTGTTTTTTTTTTAAAGTTGTTTACATTTTAGGACTTTTTTTTATTTAAAAAACAAAAACGGTTTATCCACAAAGTTGAACTCTAGCTTGGCTCTATAAGGTTCTTTCTGTTAGCCAATCAGCATTTTAATGCATCCACGAGGACCAATCAGGATCAGCTTTCTTTGTTATTTCGCTGGACTGCTCCAATGACAGCGGGAAAGACAAAATCACACAAAATCAGAGTCGACTAAATAATGCCGCCATACCACACAAAATTGACAACAAACCTGAAACTAAAAAAGATGAGTGTAAATGTGTTGATTTAGAAGCATTTTATGACATTGAGATGAAATGTTAAATTTTACATTGTTGAAAAAGAAACTAAAAAGTTATTAAAAAAAATTTATATATTATATTATTAATAAATGAAAACTTTTTTCAGTGTTTATTAAACTCATTTGCTCATTGTCTGTTTTCTTTTAAAGTCTTTAAATTTGATATTAAGCCTTGAAGGACAAATACTTAATTTAATTCATAGGGCAAATAATCCAATAAATATAATTCAATAATTCAAATAAAGCATAACATTTGATAAATATTAACATATTAATTTGATAAAATTAACATCTGCACTGGACAAAATACTTAGCCCAGCCTTGTTTGATTAATTTAAACTAGAAAAAAATATTCATCTTAAAACATTAAACTAATGTTATAGAAAGCAAAAATTTAACTTTCTCAAGCATTGATTGTATTTCTTGATCTGCCAGATAGAACCTTATAATTCCAAGTGGAAAATGACTTTTCAGAATTAGAAGGTTCTATCTGCATTTACCGTGGTTTATTTACTCCAATTTGCAAATGTAAGAGAACTTTGATAATTTACATGTAGAGTACATTTAGGGTCTCTGTATGTTAATGTATGAAAGAGAACTGTTACACATATTGTTTGATATATATATATATATATATATATATATATATACATATATATATATATATATATATATATATATATATATATATATATATATATATATATATATATATACATATATATATATTCTGTCACTCTCCAAAGATGTTCCTCAGAGGTTTGTCCTGGGACCTAATTTATTTTCCTTGTATATCAATAACTTATGCGATACCATTCCAAACGCTAAGTACCATTTGTTTGCAGCTGTCACTATTACTAAACACTGCTGTGCTTCATCAGTTTTACAACCACTTCATTATTTACAGTCTGCTTTTGACATTGTTTAGTCCTGTTTGTGTCTACTAACACTTGTTTTAAACACTGACAAAGCAAATGCAATTTTCAATTCATTACTGGTTGTATTATCAAGCCCATGATTGTACTTTACATGAGAGAGCTGAGTGACCATTGTTGTATAACCGAAGAAGTTTTAATTTTTCTAATTCAAATTGATACTAGATACTACAGTATGTTCAAATATTCTGTTATATTTTAAAGGCTAAAAAGGTAAAACGTTTTTGAAATATAACTACAGCTTGGAACAATTTACAAAGCATTATAAAGGTTACCATGCTTCCATCATTACATATGGTTAAGTTACTTTTAACATGCTGTGCATTTTATCCCTTGGTGAATTGTTGCTGTGATCTTTGAGAGATGTTTTTGGGTAATGTAATTTCTATTTTGTTAATTGTTGCTATTTTTCTTGGCCAGGTCACTCTTGTAAAAGAGATTTTAATATCATTTTTTTTTATTTGGTTGATACAAGAGAGAAGAGAATGATATAGTGAGGTAAAATAAGTATTGAACATTATTCAATTATGCAAAACCCAAACAATTCCAACATGCAAAAAATACAAAATACAATACAAAATTATATAATAACAATATAATGACAAAAGGAGAAGGTACTGAACTACTGAAATGTACTTAAAACTCACATCTAAGAGCCACATGCATTGCTCTGGTGTGATTTTAGCCCCAGAATTCATTAAAGTCTAAAAATATTGACAGTTCTGTGAGTCTCTTCTATGAAATGTGATGTTTAGTTTTTAATTTTTATTGGATTCAGATCAGGTGATTGGCTGGGCCATTCTAGCAGCTTTATTTTATTTGTCTGAAACCAGTCAAGAGTTCTTTGGCTGTGTTTGGGATCATCATCTTGCTGAAATGTCCACCCTGGTTTCATCGCCATCATCCTAATTTAGGTATTGGGACTGAAGCAACTATTCATTTACACTGACATCTGACAAGGGTCACTTTCTAACTACTGAGAGATTGAAGCCGCGGTCACACTGGAGTTTTCCCTCCATAGACTTCCATTCATACGCACGTGAATGCGTCAGACCGGAAACGCAAGGTCATGCGTCAGATTTCGCAGGTTGCTGCGGTGCAAAGTTCAAACTTGGTGAACTCTGAACTGCGAAATCGCATCACTTGACTGCGTGAGACCAATCCAGCATCAAAACATGACCTCTCTGAACTGAAATTTAAAACATGGAGCAATCGCTCGCTTTTTTAATGTCTAATCATCTTGTTTAATCCCGCCCCTTTTCGCAGCGTCATACGACAGAATTTCGCAAGCTCAAACTCTAGTGTGACCGCGGCTTTAGGCTGCTGTCTGGGGTTTCCATGCCTTTTTACACCTCCCTTTCTTCATGTGTTCGATACTTTTTCATTGTGTCATTTAATTTCATTACAAATAACCTAATCTCTGAACTAATTAGTTTAGTTTTCTTTGTATGTATGAATTACTTTACTTGTTGCTGACATATGGTTAAGATTTTAAGTCAACAGCACCTTTAAAAATATGTTTTCTTTTTACCCACTTTCTTTATAAATGCTGCATCCTGAAAACCGGGGTTTTGGATCTTCCTAACAGCAGTATTTATCTTTATCATGAGCCCCATTTATCTTCACAAGCCATCTTTGAAAAAAGGCTGTGGATATTATCCAAACATTTAAATCCAATGGGAAATGGGTTACTAAGATAATGTTGTGCTGACACTAAATGGAATGGCAGTGTAAAAAGTCTATTTAAATTCAAGCAGCTATAGGATTCATTTATATATGTCACAAGAAAAGCAGTCTGAAAGTCTATTCCAGAACTCTATGCCAGACGAAGGAGCTTGATAAAATATGTACTATACTAATGTTAAAGGAAGGAGGGATGACATTAATTGCAACATTGTGGCTGTTGAGTCATTTGTTTACTGAGCTTTCAGTACTGCAGTTCTGTTCTCATGCATGATTTTCCTCTTTAATTTATTAACAGAATATCTATCAACTTTGTTATAGACACAGAGAACTTCTGTCTTTTAATCCATGAATTCATCTTTAATCCCAATAATTTGTAGACTTTTTGATTTTGAGTTAAAAATATCAGCACCTTTAACTGAAAAGTTTATATACACAGTTGACAATTGATGGTAAAAGAGTTGAAATCAATAACTAAGTTGACCACCCATAAGATATAAGACCAAGAACACAAATAATGAAAATAAGACTTACTTCAGTGTGCAAGATACATCATCTAGATCAGGGGTGTCCAAACGCGGTCCTGGAGGGCCAGTGTCCTGCAGATTTTAGCTCCAACCTGCCTCAATACACCTGCAAGGATGTTTCTAGAGAGCCTAGTAAGAGCTTGATTAAGAAGTCCAGTGCTGCGTCCCAATCCGCATACTATCCGTCCTAAATAGTATGTTAACATAGAATTAGTATGTCCCAAATCGTAGTATGTTGAAAAGAGTATGCCAAAAATTCCCGGATGGTTTACTATTTCCGGTCAAAATTTTAAGTGTAGAAGCGTCCATACTCTAACCGCTGATATTGCCCACAGTACATTGCGCGTTGGATGTGAATTCGATTAGAACTACAAAAACGCGGGTGAAAAGTGTAAACAAACTACAAACACGATGGACGCGCAAGACCAACCGTCAAGCAGAGAGGCTTCAGTAATGACTGTTAGTTAATATCTAACCCACTGGAGAATATTTAAATACCGCTGTCTGTGTTATATTTCATCTGCAACAACAATACTGCACTTATATAAAGACGTGTTTGGACATTACCGTCTGAATGCAGAATTATCCAAAGACCTGAGGAGATTTCTCTGCATGAAAGACTCTTGAATGCGAGATTATCCTGCTGCTGCTTCTCCAATAAGGTAGGAAATTAAATACGACAGAAATGTGGATGATTGACAGGGCTCTTAACTAAGCAACACAGCGATCTGTGTAACGAGGAAGTAGTATGTCCCAAAGCTTGCATACTCTTCTGTCACACACTCAAAAGTATATAATTTTCCTTCACAAAAAAGTACATACTTTTAGGGCGTAGTATAAGTATGCGAATTGGGACGCAGCTCAGGTGTGTCTGATTGGGGTTGGAACCAAACTTTGCAGGACACTAGTCCTCCAGGACCGAGTTTGGACACCCCTGATCTAGATGCACTGGGATGCATCGTCAGTGATGTATCCTGGCGTCACTGGGTGTTTCGAGTCTTTCAACATCAAACACCCTCACCCAGGTGACCCAGCTGAGATTGATTAAACCCCAGCTTGCGTCCCAGTAGACATCACCAACGGATCAGCCCTCTTTATGCATAGCCATCTTGTGTCTTTCTCTGCAGCTTTACAAACAGACTTAACGGCCCTCTTCTTAGCTGCTACCGCTAGGCCTAGTTGGTTGAAGACTTTACAGGGTGAACGCCCTGCAAACCCTCTACAGCCCACCTCTATTGGCTCACAGTGGGCCTTCCAGCCCCCTTCCCTGCACTAATCTACTAGATCCTGGTACTTTGAGCGTTTCCTTTCATTTGCGTCTTCCATCCATTCTTCCCAGGGCACTGTAAATTCAAGCAAAATCAACTGTCTTGTTGCCTTAGAAATTATAATTAAGTCTGGTCAGAGTGATGTTGTAACCATGTGCTGTGGGAACATTACTGCTTCCCCAGGTTGACTTGCAACTTCCAGTGGAGAAGGTCCGACCTTGTCCTTTGCAGTTGGCAGGGTTCCTCCCCAGTTTTCACCAAGTCAATCCTCCTTTTTGGGGCAAGATGGTACCAGAGATAATGGCATCACATATGCTTTCTGCCACCGCCTTCAGTACTTGGTCAAGCCACCAACGTTAGCACTCTTCCGCCAGGGCCTTTGGACAGCTGCTCAATAGGTGTTGTAATGATCCCCTACTAGAGCATAACTAGCATGCTGAAGTCTCATTCTTGCCCAACACGTAAAGGTTGGCTGGACTTGGTAGTGTATTGTACACAGCCTGGATTAGGAAGCGGATGTGCTGGAAGTCTGCCTGCATGTTGTTTTTCCAGGTGATCTTACGTTGTAGGCTACCCCTTACATTGTAGGCTACCCTCCCACTTTGTCCATGCCCTCTGCTGCCTCAGCCCCACTGTCCTGATCACTCGCTCTTCCTCCACGCCAGCTCGAACTTCTTCCTGAATTAGCTGGTGTCTCTCTTTTTCTTTGGCCTTGCCCACTAGAGAAGGGTATAAACGGAGGTCGGAGCCAGCTCCAAGTGGGTGGGACTTGAGCTCCAAGTGGGCTGTACAAACCTGGAGTTTTTCTGTGTAATCTGTGTTGGTGAGTGCTTCTCCTATGCCAAGATAATCCGTCCACCTCACAGGTGTGGCATATCAAGATGCTAATTAGACAGCATGATTATGTGTGCCTGAGGGTGGCCACAATAAAAGGTCTTTCTAAAACGTGTAGTGTTATCACACACCACAAATGTCACAAGTTTTAGGGGAATGTCCAACTGCTATTCTGACTGCAGGAATCTCCACCAGAGCTGTTGCCCATGAACTAAATATTAATTTCTCTACCATATGTCGTCTTCAAAAGTATTTCTGAGAAATTGGCTGTACATCCGACCGGCCACACAACCGCAGACCACATGTAACCACACCAACCCAGGACCTCCACATCCAGCATCTTCACCTCCAAGACTGAACTTGTTTTCTGTCCACACGACATGCTCCTTAGCAAAGGTTAGTCTGGGGTTTTGATTCACTTCTCTGCTGATGAGAGGTTTGATCCCTGCATAGACAGTCAGTCCAAAGTCAAGACCTGTATGCAGAGGTGCAGATCCTTACCCGGGGGAACAAATCTAGATGCTGTGTTGAACCCTATTTCCCATTGAGATCCTTTGTGTTATCCTGTCCTCTCATGCATTTGTCTTTTGTGCCCAGCCAGCCTTTTTGTGAAACTTGAATAAGTTCTGACTTTGTAAAGATGCAATAGCCTAGAAATCACACATTTGGAACAACTAACTTCTCTTGCTTTGGCTGAAAGGGTGATCGCTCCGTCCTTCATCTGGACAACCTGCTGTGGAGGTTTCAGTCCCTTTAGAACAGTTCTCCATCTTGCAAAGTCAGTGAAAATTGAAAAGTTGGGCTGAAAGGACTAAGCAGTAACCCTGAAATAAATTGTAATTTGTCCTTTAACCGCAGACTAGAGATATGTTCCCACTGTCAGAAAAAAGACATTTTCTCTATACTTTAGGGCAGTGTTTCTCGACCATGAACACTGCATGCTTTGGATATCTCCCTTGTCTGTCACACCCATTACAGGTCTTTCAGTCTCTGCTAATGAGCTCATTACTTGAATCAGGTGTGTTCGGTGAAGGAGACTTGGAAAATGTGCAGAATTTCATTATCACACGGTATGTTTATTACCTACTTTCTTTTGCGTAATGTGGTTTAATTATCATTTTTTACAATAACATTGCTTTAATGGGAGATTACTCCCCATTTATGTGTAGGAAACTGGTGATCTGGATCCTTTGGACAGATTACTGTGCACATGTTTTGTTAAATAAAAAGTATAGTAAACCGCTATATTTTGTTTGTTTTGACACATTTAAAATTTGTGGCTAAGAAATAATTAATTGTTTATGTTTAGTGTGGTCAGAGATAAATTTCGTAAGTCCTTCATTTTGAGCTCTGAAAATTATGTGAAATAAAAACTAATTGTAATACTATGAAACCATGACCCATTTGCTCATGAACATTTAGCAAGCTCACAAAAAGTGAAATGAATGAGGCATGAGGAGATAACGCAAAGTCTAAATCAAGTTATTTTAGCATATCAAAGTCATATTTATGTGGATAAAATATATTTTCCCAACAACAAAATTGTGGCTAGGGAGAATGGCAAGTGGCTAGTAATGTTGGAAAACTAGTGGCTGGTGATCAAAAAAGTCAATGTCAAGCCCTGTGTGTATATATATATATATATATATATATATATATATATATATATATATATATATACAGTGCATCCGGAAAGTATTCATAGCACTTCACTTTTCCCACATTTTTTTGTTACAGCCTTATTCCAAAAATTGATTACATTCATTTATTTCCTCATAATTCTACACACAATAACCCATAATGACAATGTGAAAAAAGATTTTTTGAAATTGTTGCAAATTTTTAAAAAAAAAAAAAACCTGAAAAATCACATGTACATAAGTATTCACAGACTTTGCTCAATACTTTGTTGATGCACCTTTGGCAGCAATTACAGCCTCAAGTCTTTTTAAATATGATGCCACAAGCTTGACATACCTGTCTTTGGGAATGTTTGCCCATTCCTCTTTGCAGTACCTCTCAAGCTCTATCAGGTTGGATCGGAAGCGACGGTGTACAGCCATTTTCTCCAGAGATATTCAATAGGATTTAGGTCGAGGCTCTGGCTGGGCCACTCAAGGACATTCACCGAGTTGTTGTGAAGCCACTCCATTAATATTTTGGCTGTGTGCTTTGGATCATTGTCCTGCTGGAAGATGAACCGTCGCCCCAGTCTGAGGTCAAAAGCACTCTGAAGCAGGTTTTCATTCAGGATGTCTCTGTACATTGCTGCATTCATCTTTCCCTCTATCCTGACTAATCTTCCAGTTCCTGCTACTGAAAAACATCCCCACAGCATGATGCTGCCACCACCATGCTTCACTGTAGGGATGGTATTAGCCTGGTGATGAGCGGTGCTTGGTTTTCTCCGAACGGAACACCTGGCATTCACTCCAAAGAGTTCAATTTTAGTCTCATCAGATCAGAGAATTTTGTTTCTTATGGTCTGAGAGTCCTTCAGATGCCTTTTGGCAAATTCCAGGCGGGGAGTGGCTTCCGTCTGGCCACTCTACCATACAGGCCTGATTGGTGGATTGCTGCACAGATGGTTGTCAGAAGTTTCTCCTCTCTCCACAGAAGAACGCTGGAGCTCAGACAGAGTGACTATCGGGTTATTGATCACCTCCCTGATTAAGGCCCTTCTCCCCCGATCACTCAGCTTAGATGGCTGGCCAGCTCTAGGAAGAGTCCTGGTGGTTCCAAACATCATCCACTTATGGATGATGGAGGCCACTGTGCTCATTTGAACTTTCAGAGCAGCAGAAGATTTTCTGTAAGCTTCCCCAACCTTGTGCCTCGAGACAATCCTGTCTCGGAGGACTATAGACAATTTCTTTGTCTTCATGCTTGGTTTGAGCTTTGACATGCACTGTCAACCCTGGGACTTTATATAGACAGGTGTATGCCTTTTCAAATCATGTCCAATCAACTGAATTTACCACAGGTGAACTCCAATTAAGCTGCTGAAACATCTCAAGAATGATCAGTGGAAACAGAATGTACCTGAGCTCAATTTAGAGCTTCATGGCAAAGGCTGTAAATACTTATGTGCATGTGATTTTTCAGGTTTTTTATTTTTAATAAATTTGCAACAATTTTAAAAAACCTTTTTCCACATTGTCATTATGGGGTATTGTGTGTAGAATGTTGAGGAAATAAATGAATTTAATCCATTTTGGAATAAGGCTGTAACACTTTTTCCATAACATGTGGAAAAAGTGAAGCGCTATGAATACTTTCCGGATGCACCGTTTATATATATATATATATATGGGCAACGCAGTGGCGCAGTAGGTAGTGCTGTTGCCTCACAGCAAGAACGTCGCTGGGTCGCAGGTTCGAACCTCGGCTGGGCTGGGTCAGTTGGCGTTTCTGTGTGGAGTTTGCATGTTCTCCCTGGGTTCGCGTGGGTTTCCTCGGGGTGCTCCGGTTTCCCCCACAGTCCAAAGACATGCAGTACAGGTGAATTGGATAAGCTAAATTGTCTGTAGTGTATGAGTGTGAATGTGTGTGTGTGGAAATTCCCAGAGATGGGTTGCGGCTGGAAGGGCATCCGCTGCGTAAAATCGTGCTGGATAAGTTGGTGGTTCATTCCACTGTGGCGACCCCGCAAGGGACAAAGCCGACAAGAAAATGAATGAATGAATTATATATATATATATGTATGTATGTATGCATATGTGTATATATATATATATATACATATATATAAAATATTTTAATAAATTTTTTTCTGCCTTTTGATTAAATGACAAATGTCCAATATATAGATTAAATGTTCATAAATAAATAAATAATTAAATAAATAAATTGACATTTGATGGAATGGACACACGGTCAGAAGGGGTTCATTTTGATTACCACTATGGAATAAAAGTAAACACAAATACAAAATAGTATGTTGTATCATTAACTATTTCAAATAAATAAATATATATTTTTTTTTCTTTTTTTTTGTAATTTAATGTATGTTGCATCGTTAATTCATCACACTGAAAATGCAATGTCAAGCACTGTGGGATACAGTTTTTTTTCAGCATTTCAACTGTTACTGTATGTACTGTTACTGTTACTGTATGTAGTGGACACTCAATATACATCAAACACTTACATTTTCCTTACAACATGCCGCGTGATGTTTCAGATCCAGTTCTGTGTATTTTTCAACCTCTCCAGCATTAGAGCTGTCAAAAGTGTGTGCGTGTATGCGTGTCTTTTATCTTACACAGTCAAATATTCACATTAAACACAATTAGCTGGTGTTTTATGTAATCAAGTGTAATTAATTTGAGCATATTGAACGATTCAGGAGAAATCTGACCAAGCCATTACATTTAATTAACATTTAAACCGGGCTGTCACTTCTGCACAGAACTACTTAATTAGCAACAAATTAGGCCAAAGCGCTGTAAAGAAATCATCTAAGTGAGCTGAAAAGGAAGTACAGGAATCCACTCTCCAAAGAGTCAGTCAGAATAAATAGTCATCGAACACATGCTACAATTACGTTAATAAAGGAGTTCGGCAGCACATGCTGCAATTATAATAATAATAACAATGCAGTCTGGAAATGCAGTACAGTTAAATGGGATTCATGTGAGGTCTAAATCACAATTAGAACCTCCTATCATGCGTGATAAATATTCATGACTAATGCGTCGGCTTCAGTAATTATTGGTTGACAATGCTGAGGTTGGGTTCACCGGTGCAACCACGGTTACTGATGCTTTAATTGTCAGGGAAGAATTTTGACAAGGTTTTATCTCTCTTGTTGACTTTGGAAACGGCTTAGTCTGCACTATTTTCCTCAAGTTTTGCCTTGAGTCAAACTTTAAGTTATTTGCATTCAGAAGAGTATGGATTGTGGGCGGTAGCGGGGTTCTTGCCATTTACCTCTTGGAAGTAGAAAAAAAGTGGCGTGTTTAAACCCTTTAAAAGAAAACAAGCAAAACAAGTAGTCTAATAAGTGTACCGCAAGCTGCTTTGGATGAAAGTGTCTACTTAATGATTACTTTCTAAAAGTGGGTGGGACCTGTAGTCATTGCAGTATAATATTGTCTGCATCATTAAGCCTGTTGCTGGGTGTAATTCAGTAGGATTGCATGTGGGCTAATAATAGATTCGGGACTGTATTACCTTTGCGAGTCTTTGAGCTGTCAATGACATGCTGCTGTATAGCGAGCACGAATCCTATCTATTCCATAATCTATTCTAGCCATTAGTGCCACTCATGAAATCATTCCCCTTGTGGCGTTGCCATGGTTGCCGGTCCCCGACATAGAACATGTTAACAGTTGTCACCTTTACACACCTAATTTTCCATTATCACCTTAAAGTCATGGGGCATTGTTCAGAAAAATGTGAAAAACAGGGGGGGGTTTTAGATAAACATTTTGGAATAGTTTGAGGATTACTTTTACTCACGAAAAATAATATAAGGTGTATATTGTACAGTCGGTGCTCATTATTGCTGAATAAATTCAGACAGGGAGATTACAGTAAGTCAGTTTTTTTTTTTATTTTGTTATGATAATGATCACACATTTTCTCAAGCAACTAATGTTAATAAATGTTTAAAATATTGATTTAAGGTGCAATTACACTTGGCTAGCATAGGAATTAATCTTTCATATTCATATTTGTACATATCTACTTATCACCTAAACTAAATGAAACTAAACTAAACTAAAATGATTATTTACTTATTTTTAAAAATAAATTCTATACAGCCATACGTTCGTATAACAAAGAAGTAAACACAATCGTAAAATTGGTAAAGAAAAAAAAAAAAAAAATGAATAAATACATACAAAAAATAATTTGCTCATCAGATACAATGTTTTTAATTTTTTTTTTTGTAAAATAAATATAATAAAATTGGGTAAACAAAATTATAAATCAGTAAAAAGTGTATGGATTATTGCCATGAATAATAATAATAATAATAATAATAATAATAATAATAATAATAATAATAATAAAATAATTTCACGCATTAATAAAAAACAAAAAACAAAAAAAATATATATATATATACTAATAAAAAAATTATAAATCGGTAAAAAATGTATACATTACTACCATTAATAATAATAATAATAATAATAATAATAATAATAACAATAATAAAAAAATCTGATTCACTCATTATTTTGCTGATCAGAAACAATGTTTTGTTAAAAACATGATATAAATTGGTAAACCAAA
This sequence comes from Danio kyathit, assembly GCA_903798195.1. Classification (NCBI taxonomy): domain Eukaryota; kingdom Metazoa; phylum Chordata; class Actinopteri; order Cypriniformes; family Danionidae; genus Danio; species Danio kyathit. The sequence goes on from LR812539.1 coordinate 47,649,899, forward strand.
TTAAAAATCTGTAAAAAAATAACAAAAAAAAATCTTATTAAATATTAATAATAATAATAATAATTTCCTATTCACTCATTATTTTTTGTTAAATACATATAAAAATGGGTAAAACAAATTATAAATTGGTAAAAAATATAATAATAATAATAATAATAATAATAATAATAATAATAATACAAGGCAACGCAGTGGCGCAGTAGGTAGTGCTGTTGCCTCACAGCAAGAAGGTCACTGGTTCGAGCCTCGGCTGGGTCAGTTGGCATTTCTGTGTGGAGTTTGCATGTTCTCCCTGCGTTCTCGTGGGTTTCCTCCGGGTGCTCTGGTTTCCCCCACAGTCCAAAGACATGTGGTCCAGGTGAATTGGGTAAACTAAATTGTCCATAGTGTATGAGTGTGAATTTGTGTATGGATGTTTCCCTGAGATGGGTTGCGGCTGGAAGGGCATCCGCTGCATAAAACAAATGCTGGATAAGTTGGCGGTTCATTCTGCTGTGGCGACCCCAAATTAAGAAAATGAATGAATTAATGAATACTAATAATACAATTCTGTTCACTCATTAATTTGCTGATCAGAAACTTTTTTTGTTAAATACATATAAGGTAAACAAAATTATAAATCAGTAAAATATTAATAATAATAATAATAATAATAATAATAATAATAATAATACATATTTATTCACTCATTAATTTGCTGATCAGAAACATTTTTTTTTTGGTTAATTACATCAAATAAAAATTGGTAAACAAAATTATAAATCAGTAAAAAAAATGTTTACATAGAAATAAATAAATATAATAATAATAATAATAACAAATCCCTATTCACTCATTAATTTGCTGATGCAATATTGCATTTTTTGTTAAATACATATAAAAATGGGTAAACAAAATTATAAATCTGTAAAAAATGTAAATAATAATAATAATAATAATAATAATAATAATAATAAATATTTATTCACTCATTAATTTGCTGATCAGAAACATTTTTTTTGGTTAAATACATCAAAACAAAATTGGTAAACAAAATTATAAATCAGTAAAAAAAATGTTTACATAAAAATAAATAAATATAATAATAATATTAATAATAATAACAAATCCCTATTCACTCATTAATTTGCTGATGCAATATTGCATTTTTTGTTAAATACATATAAAAAATGGGTAATCAAAATTATAAATCTGTAAAAAATGTAAATAATAATAATAATAATAATAATAATAATAATAATAATAATAATAATACAATTCTATTCACTCATTAATTTGGTGATCAGAAACTTTTTTGTTAAATACATATAAGGTAAACAAAATTATAAATCAGTAAAAAAAATTACATAATTTGCTGATTCAATGTTATTTTTGTTAAATACATATAAAAATGGGCGGTTCATTCTGCTGTGGCGACCCCAGATTAATAAAGGGACTAAGCCAAAAAGAAAATGAATGAATGAATGACATATGAAAATGGGTAAACAAAATATAAAATAATAATAATAATAATAATAGTAATAGGGCTGCACGGTGGCGCAGTGGGTTGCACATTCGCCTCACAGCAAGACGGTCGCTGGTTCAAGCCTCTGCTGGCCTCTGTGGAGTTTGCATGTTCTCCCCGTGTTTGCGTGGGTTTCCTCCAGGTGCTACGGTTTTCCCCACAAGTCCAAAGAAATGCGGTACAGGTGAATTGGGTAAGCTAAATTGTCTGTAGTGAACGAGAGGTGTTTCCCAGTGATGGGTTGCAGCTGGAAGGGCATTCGCTGTGTAAAACATATGCTGGATAAGTTGGTGGTTCATTCCACTGTGGCGCCCCAGATTATTAAAGGGACTAAGCCGAAAAGAAAATGAATGAATAATAATAATAATAATAAATCCCTATTCACTCATTCATTTGCTGATCAGAAACAATGTTTTTTGTTAAATAGATATAATAAAAACTGGTAATCAAATTATAAATCATTACAAAATTGTACATAAACATAAATAACAATATTATTATTTCATATTCACTTATTAATTTGCTGATACAATATGTTATTTTATTTGTTAAATACATGTAAAAATTAGGTAAACAAAATTAATTAATTCATTTTCTTTTCAGCTTAGTCCTTTATTAATATGGGGTCGCCACAATGGGATGAACCGCCAACTTATCCAGCACGTGTTTTACGCAGCGGATGCAAACCATCTCTGGGAAACATCCGTACACACTCATTCACACTCATACACTACGGGCAATTTAGCCTACCCAATTCACCTGTACCGCATGTCTTTGGACTGTGGGGGAAACCGGAGCTCCCGATGGAAACCCACGCGAACGCAGGGAGAACATGCAAACTCCACACAGAAACGCCAACTGACCCAGCCAAGGCTCGAATCAGCGACCTTCTTGCTGTGAGGTGAAAACACTACCTACTGCACCACTGCGTCGCCCAATAAACAAAATTATAAATCGTAAAAAAAATGTAAATAATATTAATAATTTTTAATATTCACACATCAATTTGCTGATCAGAAACAGTTTTTTTAAAATACATATAAGTAAACAAAATTACAAATTACAAGTAAAAAATTACATAAATATAACAATATGATTATTATTGTGATTAATAATAATAATAATAATAATAATAATGCCTATTCACTCATTAATTTCTGATTCAATATGTAATTTTCTTTTGTTAAATACTAACATAAAATTATACTATGTATTGTATATAAAATAACAATTATTTGGCCTAAAATAAATTCACAATGGCTAATTGTTCAGAGTACACAGTAAAGCCGCAGTCACACTAGAGTTTGAGCTTGCGAAATTCTGTCGTACGGCGCTGCGAAAAGGGACGGGATTAAACAAGATGATTAGACATTAAAAAGAGCGAGCGATTGCTCCATATTTTTAATGTCTGTACAGAGAGGTCATGTTTTGATCCTGTATTGGTCTCACGCAGTCAAGTGATGCAATTTCGCAGGTCAGAGTTCACCAAGCTTGAACTTTGCACCGCAGCTAAATGTGAAACTCGACGCATGACCCTGCGTTTCCGGTCTGACGAATTCGCGTGCGTATGAATGGAAGTCTATGGGGAGTAAAGTCCAGTGTGACCGCGGCTTAACAATACTTTATTGTGTTCAAAAAATTGTGTTATGAGTCTTAATTGATATAATTGAGTAAAAATGTGTGTAATCACAAGGTCACATTCAAAAAAAGTGTAACCAACATTGCTAAGCGTATGTTAACAAATATATACATGTCAGAAATTGGCCCTTATGCACTCTTTTTTTTTTTTTCTCAAGTTTATTGGTTCAGTAAGGGTTGCAACTCAATTCATAAATACAAACCGTATACATGAAGTATAATAAATTTAATATAGACAGCTGACATATTTCTTTGCATCAATAAATCTCTCTCTACAACCATGTTTTGCATAGAATATGCGAGGATTTTCATCATTACCTCCAAAAAAATGAAGAAAAAAGAAAGCAACTACAGAAAATAAGTTCAATGAGTTTCCAGTCATCACACGATGTCAAACAATAGTTTAATGTCACATCATTTCCACATGTCTGATAGACCAAAAACACAGATCAAACGCTCACACCTTACATTTTGACGAAAGCCAAAAGAAATGAGCCCCAGCTTCAACTCAAGGCATTAAGTTTTTGTAAAATGAATTCACGTAATCAAATGATCTGTTTTATTTACACAAATGTATACACACGGGAGACCCACCCAATATAGCTGTCACACACTGAAAGCTAAGTCACGTTATAGAGCGGACGTGTAGTTTTATTATCAAAAAATATATTAAACATTTTGTGCTCCTCGTACAAAATCGTATACACGTTGTTTAGAAGTAACGTCTGTGTTAAGCGACATTTGGGAGAAGAGAAGAACGTTTAAATGCTATATCTTTTCCCGAACACTCAAATAACTGTAGATAAAACACACACACAGGAAAAATTCAAATGAAAAATCATCAAACAATATAATGACGATAGAAGAATCCATCCTAAAGTTCTGCTTTTAGTTGAGTCGTTCAATACACTGCATGGGATATCAAGCACACGTAACATATTTAGCACACATCATTTAGCTAAAAATAATAGTTAGATTAAACAGTGCTAACACTTTAGTTGAAGGTGGTGTTTCAGCCTCATCTCACGAGGAAACAATTCTATTTTACGTACGCAAACTCACGGCAATACGTAACTTCTAACGAGAAGTAACGATTTAGTGGCTAATTTGTATGAATTCGTAGGATCGAATTCATACAATTTAGTATGATTTGCTTATCATCCAATGATGGTTGGGTTTAGGGGTGGAGTTGAGTGCCACGCCTCCTTTTTAAATTCGTACAATTTTGTACGAATTAGCCACTAAATTGGCAAAATGTAAATTATTTACGTTTTCTCGAGAGATCAGGCGGGTTTTGTCAGTTTCGAATGTACGATTTTTAAAAGGAGGTGTGGCACCAAACGAAACCCCACCCCTAAACCCAACCACCATTGGAGGATGAGCAAATCATATTAAATTGTATGAAAAATATCATACAAAATACAAATTAGCCACTAAATCAACAAGTTACGAATTGCCGTGAGATAGCGTTGGGTGTTCATAAGACACAAAACCTTTATAATTATGACATGTCAACATGATATAACTTTTGTCATGACAACTTGACATTACCAAGAAAGGTCATAAATCTGTCATAATCATGATTTTCATGACACCATTTTATTTTTGTCATAAATTTCATAACAGCACCATTCATAATGTTTTTTATGTCAACTACAGTGGTATAAATTTAATTTGTTGTTAAAGTGTTGTTAAATATTAATATCGCCGTTATATAATTATGAGAGTATTTACACTTACTGAGGATATTTAATGCCACATTAATTTTGTATCACACTACAACTTGACGTTACCAACGTCATAAATCTGTCATGAAAATGATTTTTTGAGGCTGTTGTATTTGTGTCATGAATTTCATAACAGCACCATTCATATATTTTTTTTTTTACCTCAACTACAGTGGTATAAATTTAATTTGTTGTTAAAATGTTGTTAACTAGTAATATCACTGTTATATAATTATGAGAGTTTTGACACTTTTACTGAGGATTTTTAATGCCACATTAATTTTGTTTCACATGACAACTTGAGATTACCAAGACATGTCATAAATCTGTCATAAACATGATTTCCATAACACCATTTTATTTGTGTCACACATTTCATAACAGCACCATTCATATATTTTTTTTTCTCATCTACAATGGTATAAATTGAATGAGTTGTTAAAATGTCGTTAAATATTAATATTGCTGTTATATAATTATGAGAGTATTGAAACTTTTACTGAGGATTTTTAATGCCACATTAATTTTGTTTCACACGACAACTTGACACTACCAAGACATGTCATAAATCTGTCATAAACATGATTTTCATGACACCATTTTATTTGTGTCACACATTTCATAACAGCAACATTCATTTTTTTTTTACCTCAACTACAGTGGTATAAATTGAATTTGTTAAAATGTCATTAAATATTAATATTGCTGTTATATAATTATGAGAGTATTGAAACTTTTAATGAGGATTTTTAATGCCACATTAATTTTGTTTCAACAGTACAACTTGAGATTACTAAGACATGTCATAAATCTGTCATAAACATGATTTTTTTTAGGACGTTGTATTTGTGTGGTGAATTTCATGACATGACCATTCATATATATATATATATATATATATATATATATATATATATATATATATATATATATATATATATATATATATATTAGGGATGCACCGATACCGATACCAGTATCGGGTATCGGGTCGATACTTGGTTAAAATACTCGTACTCGTATTGAACATGAAAGGCCGATACCACGCACCGATACCGCTGAACAGTAATTCACTATGGATGTGATTTGTTGCCCTACCTGACTTCAGTGTCTTAATGTATTAATTAGCCTAATGTATTATATATTAATAGCTTAGTCCTTTTAAACAATCTGTTTATAAAATACATTATTAACGAATCTATAGCTTAGGCTACTGAAGAATAAACCGAATATGAAATATGATCCTTGCATAATGATCACAGCTAAGCACTCAAACAAGTTATCACTCATTTTATATATAAACTATAAAAAAAAAAATGAAATAAATTTTAGGAAATGGAACATTATGTAAAAAGAAAATCTAAAGACTACAGGCTAAATAAAAGCGCCTGAGTTTAAACATCACTGCGGCCACTGCGCACGTGTCAGTTTACAGCTTCTGTAAAGATCAGACAGCTTTTACAGACCACACAATCTCAAACACTGTGTAAATGTATAAATATTTCGATAAGTATCCTTAATGTAATATTTATAACGATATGATCTTGCTTGTGGTTAAATCGATACCGGCTTTGAGCTGTCACGCGCGCTTTTTCAGCAGCTGTTGACGCGCACTGCAGCGCTATACACACAAGACAGACAGCAGCATACACTGGCAAGACAAGTGCTGAACTTCACGGGCCCGTATATTTTATTTAGGGGGGATTGTGTTGATGTTGCAGATGAAAGTCAGTACGTTGGGGGCGCGTTTGCCGCCCTCACTATTATATATTATAGGTCGCCTCTATATGGACGCGCCGGCACTGGGTGCGCAGTATGAATATTCCCTACGTTTACACACTGCATACACAGGCCTACAGCTCTGGGGTGTTATGAATTGCATGTTTTAAATGACAGCGAGGCATGCTACATTTTAGTTTTTATTGTAAAATATACCTTAAAACTCAGTACACAGTAAAATAATATTTTTGAATGGCTTGTCTATTGGCAGCGTATGTAACCGCTAAGCTTAAACAGGCTAAGCATATTTTTATTCATATTAAAACAAATTAATACAAACTAGTCACCCTTTGATTTTTTTCGTTTCCGTATATTTTTTATCAAACGAAAAATGCAATGAATTGTTGATTTTGGTTTTCATTTTATTAGAATTAATATAATTATTAGGCTACACAAACTGTACATACCATCGGCTCTGATTGCGTCAGATATCCTACAGATAGCCTAGACTTTTTGGCTCAAAGACATTTATGCCTATAAATTTCAGTGCTGTATTTTGACAGATTTCGCAAAGGCTTCAGCTATTCTGTAAACTGGTACCAGCCTCCGTTTTGCGGCTTGACTTGTGCTGCGTCTCTGTATCATTGTCTGGATGACAGCGAGAGAGAGATTAGATCAGACCTCAGTTTCGATGTGTGACCGCACGACACAGTTACTTTACTGCAGTTTTTAAATATTGGCTTATTTAAATTAACTTTTCATTCGATTAAAAGCCGAAATATTGCCTGACATAAACAACTTTCGGTTTTAGAAGAGAGAGGCTTCAGTGAAGACGCACACACACACACACACACACAGGATACACTTTTGAGGTCTATTCATTATTGATTTTTTAACATTAAACGCATAATAATGAAGTGCAAAAAAGAACAGCTGAACTTCGGGAAAAGAGATCACTGCGGTTGCCACGATGGTTGCTTTGTTTTTCTGCAGTTGGCTTTGTCAGTGGCTCGACATTGCGAAATCACTTTTATTTTAATAAAACAAGATTATTTATTAATAAACATTGTGAGATGATGGTCGCGTGATTTTTAAAATGAGCTATTAACCGCAACCTACCCATAAACATCTAGTACTTTTTGATTAATTGACCGCGGATCAAAGGCAGGACTCATGAATATGAAAGAATGGTGCAAAACAGTGTTTTATGCGTCCCCAATATGCAATGACAGTGACTCTATAAGGTAACGTACACTGCACACACCTTGTGTAATGTGTGAAGTCGTGCACACATGTAAGTCGCAAGGATATCTCATCCTTTAAATGTCCATGCTTAATCGTTAATAGACAAGGTCTGGGTTAGCAGGGTTTTCAACAATGTGTATATTTTTGGCTTGGAACAGCCTCCAGTTAAAGATTTTGGTGTTCATCCTTGCTACAGGCAAAAAACAAAAAACAAAGCAAAAAAAAACGAACAAATAAACTTAGTTGAAACCAAATCTATGAAGTATCGGTATCGGTATCGGCGAGTACACAAATCAAAATACTCGTACTCGTATCGGTTTGTAAAAAAGTGGTATCGGTGCATCCCTAATATATATATATATATATATATATATCAATTTCTCATCTACAGTGGTATAAATTGAATTTGTTGTTAAAATGTCATTAAATATTAATATTGCTGTTATATAATTATGAGAGTATTTACACTTACTGAGGATTTTTAATGCCACATTAATTTTGTTCCACACGACAACTTGACATTACCAAGACATGTCATAAATCTGTCATTAACATGATTTTCATGACACCATTTTATTTGTGTCACATTTCATAACAGCAACATTCATTTTTTTTTTTTACCTCAACTACAGTGGTATAAATTGAATTTGTTAAAATGTCGTTAAATATTAATATTGCTGTTATATAATTATGAGAGTATTGACACTTTTACTGAGGATTTTTATTGCCACATTAATTTTGTTTCACACGACAACTTGACATTACCAAGACATGTCATAAATCTGTCATGAACATGATTTTCTTGATGCCATTTTATTTGTGTCACATTTCATTAAAGCACCATTCATAATTTTTTTTCTCATCTACAGTGGTATAAATTGAATTAGTTGTTAAAATTTTGTTAAATATTAATATCGCTGTTATATAATGATAAGAGTTTTGACACGTTTAATGAGGAATTTTAATGTCATATTATTTTTTTTTTCACATCACAACTTGACATTAACAAGACATGTCATAAATCTGTCATAAACATGATTTTCATGACACTATTTTAATTGTGTCATAAATTTCATAACAGCAACATTCATATATATATATTTTTTTACCTCAACTACAGTGATATAAATTGACTTTATTATTAAAATGTTGTTAAATATTAATATTGCTGTTATATAATTATGGGAGCATTGACACTTTTACTGAGGATTTTTAATGCCACATTAATTTTGTTCCAATGAAATTTAAGTGTTTCCCAGTACTGGGTTGCGGTTGAAAGAGCATCCGCTACGTAAAACATATGCCGGAATAGTTGGTGGTTCATTCCACTGTCGCGTCCCTTAATAAATAAGGGACTAAGCCGAAGGAAAATTAATGAATGAAAAAAAGTGATCAGACAAATATCCATGACACATTTATAATGGCGTCATGACAATCAGGTTTATGATGGACTTATGACAAGTTATGTTGTCTTTGTAATGTCAAGTTGTCATAACAAACCCAACTGTGATCTATTTTTGTGTAGGTCCAGTTGTTTTAACAAGAACATCTCAATCAATGTGACTTACGCATTTAAAATGACACCTAATAACATATACTTTCCTTATACATATTCCTAAAGTGTGTCATGCCATGATTATAAAGGTGTCGTGAATATGAATGTCTCCTTCAAGTAAAGTGTTAGCAAAAAATTATAATAACTGGGTTGTCATGTGATGTCTGTCATTGGCTTCCATCTTCTAGTATCATGCAAGTGTCCATTAAAATAGCAATCACACGCACACGCACACCACACGATCAAGTTTCAAATTCTCCTGAAAAATCAAAAGAGAATGAATATGATTAAGCCCTTCTGTGATGCTGTGTTGTTCCCTACAGAGTTCCCTGTGTTCCTGTCTCCTTTCACTACCCATAGCATTTAGTATGTTAATAGGATGTCAACAATTGCTAGGGGCTTCAGCTTTTTAAATGCAATGATCACAGCTGTCACTCCTCATTCCTTCAAATGTAGTGGGCAAGCGGCAATGAATTACAGTGAGAATCACTTTAGTTACATCAGGGGATTTTCATTTCCCATTCACCATTTTTCAGATTTCAGTAGAAGGTTTCCCATTGGCGTGTGGCATGTAGTTATACAGTAGAAAGGATTATGTGTTTTGAGGGTTGGGTAAATCTAAAACATGTACTTTTTTTGCATTTGCATACTGGGATATGGGATGTATAGGTATGCCTGTTCAAAAGTTTGGAGTCAGCCTTACTATAATTTTGTTTTGTTTTCTATAGTTGCTTTTGTTTGTTTGTTTTGTAATTAGATAAACATTTCTCTGGGTTTGTTATATACTAGCAGAAAGTGTAATTAAAGTTCCTCGTAGGAAAAGATCTCACGAGGAAACGTAAGTATTTTTTACATTTTGTCAGATTAGTGGCAAATTCGAGTTCAGTCGTAATGTTGTTCCAGGATCAACAAAGATGTTAATACAGGAACATGTCCTACTTGGTGAAATCAGGTTGGCGGTCATTGGGGGATGAGCAAATCATACTAAATTGTACGAATGAGATTGTATGAATTCATATGAATTAGCCACTAAATGAAAAAGTTACGAATTGCCATGAGATTGTGTTTTAGTTGAAGGGGGTGTTTCAGCCTCATCTCATGAGGAAACATTTCTATTTTACGTACACAATCTCACGGCAATTCGTAACTTTTAGATTTAGTGGCTAATTCGCATGAATTCGTATGATCTAATTCGTACAATTTAGTACGATTTGCTCATCACCCAGTGATGGTTGGGTGCCATGCCTCCTTTTTAAAATCGTACAATTTCGTACGACTGTACTTGTACAAATTAGCCACTAAACTGACAAAACGTAAAATACTTACGTTTTCTGGTGAGATCAGGCTGGTTTAGTCAGTTTCGTGGCTAAATTGCATGAATTCAGTTAAATAGAAATGTGTGATTTATTTATTTATTTTTTTTTTAAGGAGGCGTGGCACCTAATTAAACCCCACCCCTAAACCCTCATAGGAAAAGACAAAGGTGGGTTATGAACCTAAAATGGGCCATTGCAGCCTGATCTCACGAGGAAACGTAAGTATTTTTTACGTTTTGTCAGTTTAGTGGCAAATTCGAATGAATTCGTACGAGTTCAGTCGTACAGAAATGTATGATTTTTAAAAGGAGACCTGGCACCCAACCCCGCCCCCAAAACCCAACTGTCATTGGGGACATGTCATGATTTTCCCAAGTACGATGCGATCCTGGATTAACATCGATGTTGATCCTGGAACATCAATTTTGTTGGAAAATGTTATCCATGCCTATTCCCTACGCCTAAACCCAAACATAACTACAAATTATTACCAACATCAGAGGGGAATAATAGTTGGATAACAATCATGTAGAAGTGCATAAACCTAACCGTACGCCTAAACTTGACATAAACGGTAAACATCAACATAGATGTTAATCCAGGAACATGTCCTACTTGGTGAAATCAGGTTGGTGGTTATTGGGTAATAAGCAAATCGTACTAAATTGTACGAATGAGATCGTATGAATTTAAATGAATTAGCCACTAAATCAAAAAATTACGAATTGCCATGAGATTGTGTTTTAGCTGAAGGGGGTGTTTCAGCCTCATCTCACGATGAAACATTTTTATTTTAAGTACTTTTTAGGTAACTTTTTCATTCAGTGGCTAATTTGCATAAATTCGTATGATCTAATTCTTACAATTTAGTACAATTTGCTCATCACCCAATGACGGGTTGGTGCCATGCCTTCTTTTTAAAATCATACAATTTTGTACGACTGACACTCGTACAAATTAGCCACTAAACTGACAAAAAGTAAAATACCTACATTTTCTTGTGAGACAGGCTGGTTTTGAGTTCAGTCCTATGAAAATGTATGATTTTAAAAAGGAGACCTGGCACCTAACCCCGCCCCTAAACCCAACTGTCATTGGGGGCATGATTTTGCCAAGTACGATGCGATCCTGAATTAACATCTATGTTGATCCTGGAACATCAATTTTGTTTGAAAATGTAATCCATACCTATTTCCTACCCCTTTACCCAAACATAACTGCAAATTATTCCCAAAATTGTACGCCTAAACATTAACATACGCGATAAACCTGTGCCTTAATTCTGATTTGCTGATTGGAATGTTGTTCCAGGATCAACATAGATGTTAATCCAGGAACATGTCCTACTTGGTGAAATCAGGTTGGCGGTCATTGGGGGATGAGCAAATCGTACTAAATTGTACGAATAAGATCGTATGAATTCCTACGAATTAGCCACTAAATCAAAAAGTTACGAATTGCTGGGAGATTGTGTTTTTTTTTCCCATTGTTTTTCTATGTACACGCTTGGTGGATGAATGTTACTGTTACGCTCCCGTATCACATCTTTTGCAACACCTCACATACGAGCGCTGTGTTTTTAAGACCAAACATTTATGTACCCCTATACACATTTCTGGAGAGCGCCAAAAACATCCCAGGAGGTACGGTTTTTTGCAGGTTTTGTTTTTGCGAATCCACCAGAGGCCGCTGTGTACACTTTTTGAGATCTCAAATTTCTCTCGCGAGTGCCATTCGCGCCTGCTGTTTTTGCGTACATCCACCAGAAGCCTCTGTCGACTGACTGACTGACTGACCGATCGACTGACCCACCGTCCTCTTTTCCTAAACCCAATCGATAGTGTCTTCAAAAGCAATCCAGAAAAAGAAAAGCCCTCGCAGCAGCCTGATTTTTACCACGTTTTCAGATTTTACCACATTCTCACCCTGTTATTTACTTGTTTATTTTATCTTTTGGCTTTTCGTTTTTGTCTTACCTGCTTTCTGGAACCGTTCTGCACCAGACTTAAACCCCATTGTCACGGTCAACTCCGCTTCACATCACAAGACCACCGATGTATGAGGCGAGCCACTGGACTGGTAACAGCGGAAAAGCCGTACATATGGAGGTAAGCAGTCAGCTGGTAAGCATGAAAAGGAACAGCATCATACCACCCCATAGCATTCATTTTAAAGACCTCTGGATACATGTTTCACGATCTCCAGAAATGTATATAGTGATACGTTTTCAGAATGAGCCTATGTTGCTATTTTGCCTATCATTGCTATATTTTTAATCAAATATGCAGGCTTTTTGAGAATAAAACACTTATTTTATTTGTATTGACCCCAAACTTCTGAACAGAAGTGCGTGTGTGCATGTATGAACAAACGAACACTTAAATAAAACATGTATTTATTCATAACGTCATCAAATGATGTACAAAATCATTTTAGTTTTTCATCAGCTTCCCACTTTTTGACAGCTATTCTTTTTTGGTTTTGGGTGTCTCTAGTTTGTTTAGCACATTTAAGAGCTCAATAACACAATACGAGCAAAAATCAGACTTAATAATACACACAAAAACATCCACACATCAAACTCGTCTTTTCTTCTCTCTGTGCCAAGCCAAAAAAAAACAACAAAATAAAACACATTTAAACCAAACCAGAAATGATTTCTTCTCCTTTCCAAATGAAAGCAAACAAATCTCATGTGAGTTTGGGGTTAACTTGGGTTTTTCAAACATTTTATTATTATTATTCTTATTTAAATGCAGTTAAAAATAAGTTAACTTGGGAGCAAAAGGCAAGTAACTTAAACACAAGTCTCCTTGTCTAAAGAAAAGTCAGTGGGGTGTGCTTCTTGCCACGAGTGCATTGAATTAAGGCACAGAAATCGTCTTTTTTCAACAGAGTGTGTATAAGTGTGTGCGCACACGGGTTCCCTCCCGGTGCGAGCACAGTTTGGATAACAGGTGATCACTGTCACGAGACGTGTCCCAGATGGAGAACTGTAGATGCGGGACTCCAGTAATCATACAAAATGTGATGTTACAAAGAGTGTATCTGTTTCATTTATGTGGCGTACACAAGATTAAAGCACCCACGATACTTTCCTCAGCAAAAAAATATATATCGTCTGTTTCTGAGTGAAAAAAGAGGACGCCGACGAGTACAAGCGAGGTGTGAATCTGAATGTCCGTCTGTCATGGTGTGTTTTCAGGTGATCACCTTCAAGGTCTCAGCCTCAAACATGGTTTTACAAAGTATTTTCGAGAATCTTTTGAGGAAATCCTTTTAGACATTGGATTCTTTGAGAGGATCGAGTTTGTGTATGAGTTTTGTAGTGTTTGTGTGTGTGTGGGAGGGTGGAAGTGAGTTTGTTAGTGTTTAGAGGCATAAGTTGCTGCTCATCTGGCAAGTAGAGCCAGTTCCTGCTTGTGATAAGAAGAGTTTTCCGTTGGGACAGACACACACCTCAAAGACAGTCTGTCTCGGCCCAGAGGTGGAGGCTTTTCCCTCTGGCAGACGTGGGAGCTTGATTCTGCTGGCGTCCAAGCTGATCTGAAGAGAGAAGGAAGGAGGATCTGAAATGGACTGCATCGTTTCATAGAGAGTTACATATTCAAGCCTTTAAAAAAAAAAGCTGGATTATTTTAAACCAAATTTGGATAAACTGTGAACTTACCCAAATGTTTCAGCTATTTATAATCCAACTAACTAACTACTAACTTGCTGTGTTTATTTTTTTAATTAAATTAAATTTAATTTAATTTATTTTTAATTTAATTTAATTTAATTTAGATTGAAAGTGACTGTCAGCATATGAACAGGATTTATGAATGATAATTGCTGCTGAAAATGTCAAGGATAAACTATTTATTATTATTATTATTATTATTATTATTATTATTCATTCATTTTCTTTTCGGCTTAGTCCCTTTAATAATCCAGGGTCGCCACAGCGGAATGACCCGCCAACTTATCCAGCACATGTTTTACGCAGCGGATGCCCTTCCAGCTGCAACCCATCACTGGGAAACATCCATACACACTCAATTTAGCCTATCTAATTCACCTGTACCGCATGTCTTTGAACTGTGGGGGAAAGCGGAGCACCCACGAGGCTTGAACCAGCGACCTTCTTGCTGTGAGGTGACAGCACTACCTACTCCGCCACTGCGCCGCCATTATTATTATTATTATTACTATTATTATTATTATTATTATTATTATTATTAAACCTAACTATATCCCAGCTGTTTGGTTTATCTACATTTAAAATATAAGTAAATTCATGCCACTTTCCCCAAAAAAATAATATATAATATAATATAATATAATATAATATAATATAATATAATATAATATAATATAATATAATATAATATCATATAATATAATAATAGATCAAAATCTTTATTATTTATTCATTTATTATTTTATACTGGAATTGAGTGTCAATTCAGAATATGAGAAGGATTTCTGAATGATGTTGAATGATGAGTGGCTGCTGAAAAGGACAAGACCAAATAAATAAATTAATAAATTATTTATTTATTTATTTATTTATTTATTTATTTATTTATTTATTTATTTGTTTATGTGTTTATTATTTTTTATTTATTAATTAATTTATTTATACTGGAATTGAGTGTGAGTTCAGCATATGAAAAGGTATTCTGAACGATAATGGCTGCTGAAAATTACAAGAATAAATCAATAAGTTATTTATTTAATTATTTATTTATTTATTTATTCAGACTGGAAGTGAGTATCAATTCAGTATATGAGAATATTATGAGAATGATAATGGCTGCTGAAAACTACAAGAATAAGCACTATTTTATTTATTTATTCGTTAATTTTTTTTTTTTTTGTTTATTTATTTATTTATTCTGAAAGTGAGTGTGTAAATTCAGCATATGAGAATAATTTCTGAGTGATAATGGCTGCTGAAAATGACAAGAATAAACACTATTTATTTATTTATTTATTTAATTATTTATTTATGTATTTATTTATACTGGAAGTGTATATCAACATAAATGTGACATGTGCTGTATGACTTTACATCATATGTAGTTGGATACATCATAAAAAACAACCTCCAAAGCTGACAGATCAACATTTTTAAGAGCGATCCAGGAATTTAATTAACTACATTTCATGTTACAAAATCTTTAAATATAATTTTGATACAATTAATTTCATACAGACACAAAATGCTTATCACTACAAGTAATAACATTGTATCCGTGCAACAAATTCTACAAATACAAGGTAAAAAGTGCTATATCTAAAGGTGAAAGAGAGCGTTCAGATTTACTCTCCTCTTGAACCATCTAAAACTCCTACATTTCAGCTCCAAATTTGTCATTCCACTGAACAAAATATCTCATCCCGCAAGGTGTTCAGTCAAAGTCCTCTAACCTCCTACACCCAAGCAATCGCAGCAGTTTCAGTGACATAAGCACTCCGGTAAGTCTCGCTCAGACACACTCTTAGCCCTTTTTACCCCGAGCTGCACCTGTCTCATTTCTCACTTTCTATTTTTCATGGGACCCTTGAGAAAGCATGTATTACCAAGGCTGAGAGAGGAGCTAGTCGAGGTATGAAAAGGTAAGAGGAGTCATTACTGACAGCCTGGAGGAAACATTCCCGTCAAATGACCTGAAACACTTTTTAAGCAGGGGTCTCAGCTGACTTCCCCAGACATCTGCTACCGAGGGTCTTTTTTTTCCTCTCTGAGGTGGCTAATGCGCAAACCTCCAGTCTAATTGTGGCAGAACTGTCAAGGGGCCGCTCGGGCCTGTGGAGGTGTCTGTTTCTTCTGGGTATTTTTTTTTTTAAAGGAGAGACAAATGAAAGAACTACTGGAGTGGAATATGCGGCAGACGGGAGAAAGTCAAGAAAGCATAACCTCAAACTATGAGAGCTGATTCAAGCTTAGGTCCCTTGACCTCAATGGGACTCGTTTATCTATCAATCTGCAAGTCAAATGGTAAAACCCAGGGGCGTAGCAATTATTATAAATGGGGGACATGTCCCCTATCACTCTTTCAGCAATTTCTGCAGTGGTTATAATACTTTTGGTGAGTGTGTGAGAGAGAGTGAGCAGGGACAATTATTAGTCTTTGCTCATTTATAATGACAGATTTTTCAAAGTTTGAAATTTTGCCTCCATGTCTTTGACATGTTAAAAGACATTTGCAGCACCAAGTTTGGTAACACTTTATTTTGATGGTCCATTTGAGTATTAGTAGACTCTCAGCTTAATATCTGTTGACACTGACATTTAACAATCCTTCAACAGACATTTAACTGACTATAAGAAACTTTGCAAGTATACGTCAACTTGCACTAACCCTAACCCTAACCCCAACCCTAACCCCAACCCTAACCCCAACCTAACAACCTACTTATAATCTACTGAGAATTAGTTGCAATGTATCTTAAATTCAACTAACGGACCATCAAAATAAAGTGTGACCCCAAGTTTTAGCATATTTATGCTAAATAGAATTCAATCTAAATAGCCATTCAAACGCTGCACATATTTTAAAAATACTACTATTAATTTAATTAAATTTATATTAAAATAAATTTAAATTTAATTTAATTTAAGTTCCAGGCTATAATAGCACATTCAGCATGCAACCCTTGATGGAGTTACTAAATATCATGTGATTTTGGGACTGTGTCATGCGGTGAGTGTTGGGGAGTAACTAGTTACATGTAACGGCGTTACGTGATTTAATTACAAAATAAGTGTAACTGTAATTCGTTACAAATACTGAGAAAAAATGTGCAATTAAATTAAAGTTACTTATGAAAATGTTAACGATTACAAAAGTGGTTACATCTAAAAATATTCTTTAAAAATCTGGGATATGTTGAATAATGCGACGCAGTGGCGCAGTAGGTAGTGCTGTCGCCTCGAAGCAAGAAGGTCGCTGGTTCGAACCTCGGCTGGGTCAGTTGGCTTTTCTGTGAGGAGTTTGTATGTTCGCGTGGGTTTCCTCTGGGTGTTTAGGTTTCCCCCACAGTCCAAAGACATGCGGTACAGGTGAATTGTGTAGGCTAAAATTGTCCGTAGTGTGTGGATGTTTCCCAAAGATGGGTTGTGTCTGGAAGGGCATCCGCTGCGTAAAATCGTGCTGGACAAGTTGGCGGTTCATTCCGCTGTGGCGACCCCGGATTAAAAAAAGGGACTAAGCCGAAAAGAAAATGAATGAATGTTGAATAATATTAATCTGTTGCTTTGCATGTTTTTGATATGCACAATGCCTTCTGCTAAAGCCATTTAATAAAGCGGTGCTATACTGTTATAAATACATTTCTCAGTAGCGTGGCGGTAGCATCGCTACTTTCTAAATCAAATAGCTTTTCAGAAGCGAAGCTATTATTTTAGTGAAGTAGTGCAGTAGTGTCCACACGAGCTACATTTACCGATCGCGGATTAATAAGAGACGGCACCAGCATTCACAGAGCTGTGAGGCCGGTGTCTAGCCGATGAAAATAAAGCCATATGACGGCAAAAACAACGATTTCTTCTTCTACCTGTTTTACGGTGGTCGACAACAAACTTTTTGGTGCGTTACTGCCACCTCTCACTCTGGTCGGTGATGTCGCCAACCAATTAGGCTAACACAAGAAATTTGCTTGATGGAAAGATGACTGAGAGGGAGGAGGTCTAATATACAGTTGAAGTCAGAATTATTAGCCCCTCCTTTGAATTTTTTTTTCTTTTTTAAATATTTCCCAAATGATGTTTAACAGAGCAAGGAAATTTTCACAGTATGTCTGATAATATTTTTTTTTCTGGAGAAAGTCTTAATTGTTTTATTTCGGCTAGAATAAAAGCAGTTTTTATTTTTATTTAAAACATTTTAAGGTCAAAAGTATTAGCCCCTTTAAGCTAATTTTTTTTCGATAGTCTACAGAACAAACCATCGTTGTACAATAACTTGCCTAATTACCCTAACCTGCCTAGCTAACCTAATTAACCTAGTTAAGCCTTTAAATGTCACTTTAAGCTGTATAGAAATGTCTTGAAAAATATCTATAATATTATTTACTGTCATCATGGCAAAGATAAAATAAATCATTTATTAGAAATGAGTTATTAAAACTATTATAATTAGAAATGTGTTTACGAAATCTTTCCTCCATTAAACAGAAATTGTGGAAAAAAATAAACAGGGGGGCTAATAATTCTGACTTCAACTATATATATATATATATATATATATATATATATATATATATATATATATATATATATATATATATATATATATATTTATAGTTTTTCTGTAGTAAAAGCTAAAGTATACGACACTCTCAGAAATAAAGGTACGCGATCTGCCACTGGGGTGGTGGTACACATTTGTACCTAAAAGGTCCATATTAACACCTCAAGGGTACATAATAGTACCTTAAAAGTACAAAAGTGTTCCTCTTAAAATTTTTAGGTACTAATATATACACTTGAGGTACCAATATGCACGCTTTAAGTACAAACATTTACCTTTTGAAGAGGTACCACCCCTGTGACAGCTCACATATGTTTATTTCTGAGAGTGTATGGTAATTACTATTAGTTCATGATAGTTACTAATGATACTATGTTATGTAGTGTAATTTATTTATTATAAGTTGTAAATATATATACAATATAATCCTAATTACTAAATATTTTCATTTACTATAAAATTACTATAGTATTTTAAATGTGTAACCTGGTTTTATTGCATTTTTTGTTTTTACTGTTATATGCCATAATTTGTTTCTGTTTAGTACAGCATATTATTTGTAGTAGGCAACGTGGTGGCGCAGTAGGTAGTGCTGTTGCCTCACAGCAAGAAGGTTGCTGGTTCGAGCCTGGGTCAGTTGGCATTTCTGTGTGGAGTTTACATGTTCTCCCTGTGTTCGCGTGGGTTTCCTCCAGGTGCTCCGGTTTCCCCCACAAGTCCAAATTGGGTAAGCTAAAATTGTTCGTAGTGTATGTGTTTGAATGAGAGTGTATGGGTGTTCCCCAGTGATGGGTTGCAGCTGTAAGGGCATCCGCTGCGTAAAAACATATTCATTCAGCTGTGGCGACCCCAGATTAATAAACGGACTAAGCTGAAAATAAAATAAATGAATGAATTATTTGTAGTAAATGATTGAACTGAACAATTCTGCCTCACATGTTTCATTGACGGTATCACTAAGATATGATTGACTTGGATTTAAGTTGCTTTGATTTAAAAATGAAAATTGCAAAATAGCTTAGATGTATTTTTTTTTTTTATTGCAAATGCCACAAAAATTACCCTGCACAACTAACTCAAATTTAGATTTTTTTTAAACAACAGTAAACATTGTTTTTGTTATAAGGTCTGGTTTTGTGGTGGCTGTACTTTAAAATTAAATTAATAAAATCGTAATTCAAGTGATGAAAGATTTTGTAATTCTAACAGTAAACAAAGCTACTGTAAGGTCACACCTGCTTACATGACTAAAAATACTTATAATTATAGTTGCATAGTTATATTAATCATAACTAACTATGCAACTATAATTAGAATTACATGCAACTAACCCTAAACCAAACCCAGATTCTAACCCTAACCATATAGTAAGTGCATGTAATTAATTATTATTACTCAGTAGTTAAATGAACAGTTGCGCTGTAACAAGGACACCCTTAAAATAAAGCATAACCCATACATTCATTCATTTTAAACATGCTAAGTTCAAATTCATGAAATCTCCTTACTGGAAAATCCAACTCTGCCTCTTAAATAACCATCAACAGCTCATTCATCAACACTTTATCAGGCTGTACTATTTAATCACAGATAATGATGTCAGATAACTGTCATCTCATACTGTACTCCAGCATGAATATTTAACCAAACGTCTGCTTCCCTCAGAAGACGGCAAGGAGACATATGGAATTAGACGAAGGGCTTGTTTTGGTGACAACTAATGGCAGATGGAACTGTCAAAACACAGAGTACATTAACTAACGGCACCAAGCCGATTGGCAGGAACAGCGTCAGCACTGCCAGACACAGAATGAAGGACATTTTACCTCTCCATCTTTTGACTCCAGGCGTAAATCGCTCCTACAGGTTGCTTGGAAATCGCCCGCGTCAGCTTCTATTTTCACTCCTTTAGGCGCCTCCATGTATAGCGAGCGTGTAGGAGACTCCAGCCTGAGCAGAAGATATATCACAGATTGTAATGCCTTTCTACATACAGTACAGTAAGAGCTTCAAATCAGATCAAAATAGCCTATAATGTTAGAGCAATGAAGCTGATGAGACTTTAGCGCATCAGAGGGTGGCTTTGCAAAGTGAATGATTCCCTGGAGACGATGCAATTTATGCCAGCTCATTTTATGACCAAATGTAATTGAATGATTTTTTTTTTTGAGAATATGAGGTTTCTGGAACATTCAGTTCAACCTTCAGATGTTATTTGAGACCCTTTGGGAATAAATGCAGATAGAGAATCTCTTTTAGGTTTCTTTTGTTCATTTATGTACATATTAACATGTAAACTAGTGATACAACCATGGCTACAAAAAAAAAAAAAACATACGGTAACACTTTATTTTGATGGTCCATTTGAGTATTATTAGACTGTCTGCTTAATATCTGTTGATACTGACATTTAACAGTCCTTCAACAGACATTTAACTGACTATAAGAAACTTTGCAAGTACATGTCAACTTACACTAACCCTAACCCCAACCCCAACCTAACAATCTACTTATAATCTACTGAGAATTAGTTGCAATGTAACCTAAATTCAACAAACGGACCATCAAAATAAAGTGTGACCAAACATACTATTTCCATTGTCATGTCATGTCATTTTCATCCGCTTATCCAGGGCCGGGTCGCAGGGGCAGCAGTCTTAAGCTGGATTTATACTTTCGCCTGGCGCCGCATCGCGCACCTCCGCTGACTGCGCGCGCACCTCGCGAAACGGACGAGGCTTTTATACTTGCCGCGTTCGCCGTTGTGATATTCTTTAAAACGACAGGGGGCGGTCAAAAGTAACTGACCGTAAAGACAGACAGATAACCAGAGAGGTAGAAAGTTTCCGGAACTACGTCATATCATTAATATCATTCACGATTTTTTAACATTATTATTATTGTTTTTATAAATTATTTTAATGATTATAAGGATCTTTATAACAATTCAAGATTTTTTTTTAATCAAATTTGATGCATCACTTGCTTTTGTTCATATCTCAGACAGTTTTACCTATTAAAGTTTATTAAAATATTAATGACAAGAGAACATGGGCTGCACTACAAATATATTCTTTATTATGGCAAGAATAAAAGCAAAAAAAAGCACACTTACTAAAAAAATAGATTTAGATTTTTAGATTTAGCCGCTCCACAATTCACATATTAACTGTCTGGCTAGTTTCTGTCCTTTACTTATGCTAAAAGGGTAATAATGGTCCAACATTCCTGACCATTATCACCAATAAAGCCTAGAAAAACAGGCATCAGTGTAAACCGAAAGGTTCAAATATTCATTTCCAGTTTTCAAAGCAATAATTTCTTAATTCATTTTAGTTTTGTAGTTATTAAATTGTTTTAAATTCAAAATTGTAACATATACATCAGTGTAAAACCTATGACTGGTGGATAAACATGTTTCTTTAATTGTGTACTGGGTCTCCACTTTGCCATGGCCTCTTTTGGCTTTAACAAACTCATCTCTCAGGTTTTTCCAAACCTTTTAACATAAACTTTCCTCCTTTCCCACTGCTGTTGCAATTTCTAGCCAAGAATTATTGTTCATCAGGTTATCTGTATGATCACGGATCATAAAGATATGAGTACAGTCGTACTGTTTCAGTCAAAATCTCTTCAAAGTGGTTCATATTCAACTCAAATCAAAAGCGGCGCCGCGCGCACTGTTCGCTTGGGTCTCAAAAAATGCCGTGCGCACCGCCAGCCGAAATCATGTCGCGCGCACTCAAAGCGAACTTCCGCTAACACCGCGATGACGTCACAGTCGCCGCGCGCACTCAAGCGAACTAGCGGACGCGTCGAGTATAAACCAGGCTTTAGGAGAGAACTCCAGACTTCCCTCTCCTCAGACACTTCCTCCAGCTCCTCCGGGGGGATCCCGAGGCGTTCCCAGCCCAGCCGAGAGACAGTCCCTCCAGTGTGTCCTGGGTCTTCCCCGAGGCCTCCTCCTGGTGAGACATGCCTGGAACACCTCACTAGGTAGGTGTCCAGGAGGCATACGAAAAAGATGCCAGAGCCACCTCAGCTGACTCCTCTCGATGTGGAGGAGCAGCGGCTCTACTCCGAGCTCCTCCTGGGTGACAGAGCTCCTCACCCTGTCAATAAGGGTGCGCCCTGCCACCCTGCAAAGGAAACGGTATATCGACCACATTACTGCTGCCGCTGCACCAATGCGCCTGTCAATCTCACGTTCCATCCTCTCCTCACTCGAAACCCCAAGATACTTGAACTTTTCCTGGGGTAAGGAATTTCCTCCAACCTGGAGATGGTAAACCACCTTTTTCCGGTGGAGCACCATGCTGAAGGTCCATGTTCGATGAAGCTAACAGAGCAACATTGTCTGCGAATAACAGAGATGAAATCCTGAGATCCCCGAACTGGACCCCCTCCATCCCAAGGCTGTGCTTTGAAATTCCATCCATAAAAAATATGAACAGAATTGGTGACAAAGGGCAGCCCTGTCGGAGCCCAACATGCACTGGAAACACTCCCAGAGCACTGACCACAGAATGCCACGAGGGACACGGTTGAATGCCTTCTCCAAGTCCACAAATCACATGTGGACTAGTTGGGCATACTCCCATGAACCCTCAAGCCCTGGTGAGGGTATAGAGCTGGTCCAGTGTGTTGCGGCCCGTATGAAAACAGCATTGTTCCTCTTGGATCCTAGGTTCAACCATCGGCCGGATCCTCCTCTCCAGTACCCTGGCATAGACTTTCCCAGGGAGGCTGAGGAGTTTGATCCCCCTATAGTTGGAGCACACCCTTCGGTCCCCTTTCTTAAAAATGGGAACCACCACCCCAGTTGCCTAGTCTTGAGGTATTGTCCCTGACCTCCATGCGACTTTGTAGAGACGTGTCAGCCAAGACAGCCCCACAATATCCAGTGACCTAAGATACACAGGTGGCTCTACGTTTATATAATTAAAATGTTTCATGCTGGCTTTTTGAACTGGTGTTCAACTTTATCCTCCTTACACTGCCTGCCTTAAGTTCGATATTGATTATAAAATATTGCTTCTTACCTATAAAGCCTTAAATAATCTAGCTCCTGTTTATCTAACCGACCTTCTGTCTCACTACAATCCAACTCGCTCTTTAAGATCTCAAAACTCAGGGCTTCTGGTAGTACCCAGAATAGCAAAGTCTACTAAAGGAGGTCGAGCCTTCTCATTTATGGCTCCTAAACTCTGGAATATCCTTCCTGAAAATGTCTGAGGCTCAGACACACTCTCTCAGTTCAGAACTAGACCTATCTGTTTAGTAAAGCATACACACAATGCATCACATAACGGTGTGATATGACACTTGATGTGACAGCACGCTGTGGCTAGCCGCAGCACGAAATGAGGCAAGCCACGAAAAAAACACACATTTTTAATGGCCACATGTTTATCAGTGTGCTCCATGCAGGTGAGTGGGCTTGACAATCTCCTATAAACCTATATGCTATAAAATTGCAGGAAACCTATGTCTGTATATAATAACTTACATTTGATTGTAATATAGTAATGTGCACCTTTTGTAAAGCTGCTTTGAAACAATAATTATTGTAAAAAGCACTATACAAATAAACTTGAATTGAATTGAATAAGAATAAAAAATTGTTTGTACCAATCTGTGGTATAGTATACATAAATGGACACATCTAAATACATCTAAAATAGTTTCTTCAGCACTTCTCTATATTTAATTCCCAAAAGAGTCTCAAATAACATCTGAAGGTTGAACTAAATATTCCAGAAACCTCATGAAACCACTAAAGAAATGGTTTAGAGTAAACCACCTTAACAAAGTACAACTAAGCCATACCCATGTCATCATACTGTACAACTTTGTGTCCCTGTAAACCACATACATCTGTACATGCACAAATTGTTTCAATGCACTGTAAAAAAAAATCAGTAATTTGACGGTTTATTTCCGGCAGCTGGGGTGCCGAAAAAAAAAAACGTAAAATAACGACCGTTAAATTACAGAAATTTACTGTAAAATAACAGAGGTTGAATTACAGAAATTTACCAGAAATTAAAATAAGGAAATTTCTGTAATTTATAGTCCGTTATTTTACGGTAAATTTCTGTAATTTAACAGCCATTATTTTACGGTTTATTTCCAGCACCCCAGCTGCCGTAAATAAACCGTAAAAATTACGAATTTCATTTACAGTGTGTAATTGAAGTTACTGTTGTTGTTGTTGTTGTTTTTTAATTACTGAACATGTCACTATATAACTCTCTTAAATTTCTGAGTTCATTTTTCAGCATCAAAATCTAAAAGAGTTGTTTAACAAAGTTTAATAAACACTGAAAAATGTTTCACTGACTATATATACACAAATAAAAATATATTTTACATTTAATATATATTTTTTGTTTTTATTTGTTTAATAATACAAATTTTATTTGTTAATTTGTTTTTATCTCAATGTCAAAAAAATGCTAAATCATCACATTTACACACATCTTTTCAGTCTCCATCTGAATTCTGAGAAGAAATCATTATGTGTTTCTTTCTGGTCTTTCCCACTGTCAACGGAGCAATCGGGTGGAATGACAAAGAAAGTTGATCCCGATTGGTGCATGCAACTGAAATGCTGATTGACTTAAAGAAAAAACTTTATAAAGCCAAGCTAGAGTTTGACTTTGTAGATAAAACATTTTTTGTTTTTTTTTAAACAAAACAGTCTTTAAAAAAGCATCACATACTGTAAATAAGATGTCATTTAATAAGAATATGTGAATAACTCAATTTTGACAATAATGCCAGATAGAACTTTATAATTTTAAGGTGACGACATGCAGAGTATGTATATGTATAGGATGTATAGTATGTATATGTATAGTATATATATATATATATATATATATATATATATATATATATATATATATATATATATATATATATATATATATATATATACACATATATATATATATATATATATATATATATATATATATATATATATATATATATATATATATATATATATATATGTATAATATTGCTTTAGTAATTTAATGGGAAACACTTTATTTTGATAGTCCATTTGAGTAGTAGACTGTCTGCTTTATATCTGCTGATACTGCTCCTTTAACAGACATTTAACTGACTATAAGAAACTTTGCAAGTACATGTCAACTTACACCAGGGGTGCTCAACCCTATTCCAGGAGATCGACCTTCCTGCAGTTTTCAGTTGCAGCCCATATCAAACACACCTGCCTGTAATTATCAAGTGCTCCTCAAGTTCTAATTAATTGGTTCAGGTGATTTGATCAGGATTGGAGCTGAAATCTGCAGGTAGGTCGATCGCCAGGAGTAGGGTTGGTCACCCATGATGACCTACACTCACCCTAACCATAACCTTAACCCTAACCCCAACCTAACAGTCTACTTATAATCTAATGAGAATTAGTTGCAATGTAACTTAAATTCAACAAACAGACCATCAAAATAACGTGTGACATAATGTAGCATTTATGTTTTTGTTACAATACTGGCAATTATAAATGATTCAGAAATGTTCAAATGCCTTGATTAAAAAAGAGGAAGTGTCTTTCTATTGCTTTCATGCACAAAATACAACATAATGACCTGCTATAGTATAATGAGCTATAGTGGTGCTTTGCTTACAATGTTAGTAGGTTCAAGTTACGAGTGGAAAAATGAACCCAAACAACTCCAATCGGATGCAAATTACCAATAACAATAGGGTACAAGAGAGCTAGCACAGCAGAAATCCATGCACAAGTACATCTATATGGTTGTACACCTTAGAGGTGTTCTTAAACATCCTGATGGTTATGCCTCATATGAAGGCTACTTTGGATTTGAAATGATATACAAAATAAAATTAGGATCATTAGCTTGATGAAACATGAAAGTGTCCTTCATTATCCTGAACCCTGCATTTAAGCTTCTGAATTTCAAACAGTCGGGATCTGCGTAATATAAGTATTCACAGTGAGGTGGAACAGCAACGCAGGTGCTGTCAAAAGGGAAATTTAAGCAGATTAGGTGACATCGTGTTGCTGCACGGCGCTCACACGTACCAGGGATAAAAGGGAGTTGACTAATTTGTCGCTGGTAGAAAAACAAAGGGAAAATCTAATTTACTCCCTCTTGGGTTTGAGAGAAATATTAGGACAGAGGAAAACACAAGCTGCATGCAGACTCAGCAGAGGGAATACAGCCTATAGGCTACAAATGAAGAGCACAGAATAGAACAAACAAGGAAACTTTCTACTTTACTTGTACAGTAGCTTAAAGGAATATTTCTATTTCCTTCGGCTTAGTCCCTTTATTTATTAGGGGTCGCCACGATGCAATGAACCACCAACTATTCTGGCATATGTTTTACGCAGCGGATGCCCTTCCAGCTGCAACCCAGTACTGGGAAACACCCATACACACGTATTCACACACATACATTCATTCATTCATTCATTTTCTTTTCAGCTTAGTCCCTTTGTTAATCTGGGTTTGCCACAGCGGAATGAACCGCCAACTTATCCAGCACGTTTAACGCAGCGGATGCCCTTCCAGCTGCAACCCATCACTGGGAAACACTCATACACGCTCATTCACACACATACACTATGGACAATTTTAGCTTACTCAATTCACCTATACCGCATGTCTTTGGACTGTGGGGGAAACCAGAGCACCCGGAGGAAACCCATGCGAACACGGGGAGAACATGCAAACTCCACAAAGAAATGCCAACTGATCCAGCCGAAGCTCGAACCAGCGACCTTCTTGCTGTGAGGCGACTACACTAGCTACTGCGCCACCGCGTCACCCCACACACATACATTCATTCATTCATTTTCTTGTCGGCTTTGTCCCTTGCGGGGTCGCCACAGCGGAATGAACCGCCAACTTATCCAGCACGATTTTACGCAGCGGATGCCCTTCCAGCCGCAACCCATCTCTGGGAACACACACATACACTATGGCCAATTTAGTTTCTTAAAGGAATACTTCACATTCATTTTTTTTTTGGCTTAGCCCCTTTATTAATCTGGGGTCGCCACAGCAGAATGAACCGCCAACTTATCCAACATATGTTTTATGCAGCGGATGCCCTTCCAGCTGCAACCCATCACTAGGAAACATCCATACACACTCATACACTACGGACATTTTAGCCTACCAAATTCACCTGTACCGCATGTCTTTGGACAACCGGAGCACCTGGAGGAAACCCATGCGAACACGGGGAGAACATGCAAACTCCACACAGAAATGCCAACTGACCCAGCCAAGGATCGAACCAGCGACCTTCTTGCTGTGAGACGAACGTGCTACCCACTGTGCCACCGTGCAGCCGGAATAATTCACACAAAAAAAAAAAAAAAAAATAACCTGTAGTTTACTCACCCTCAAGCTATCTTCGGTGTTAATGACTTTTTCAGATTTAGATTTTTTTATTTATTTATGTATTTTTTTGTCAGATGAACAGTTAGTAACAGTTTTGGTTAGTGGGTTTAATTTTGATGTTTCCAATCACACAAATCCATCATCAAACTAACCCATATGCTCCAAATAAGTTAATGCTTTTCTTATGAAGCAGATCAATGTGTTTTTGTAACAAATATATTGAACATATATAAATGAAAAAATCCAATCGCTGACTTCTGGTGGCAACTGAATACACGTTATGTGCGACTGACGAAAACAACATATGACGTAAGACAGGTAGGCACATGTATGCAACATTGTAAGAGTAACATATTGTAAAACATTACTGGGTAATGCCAAGCCCACTATTTTTCAGTGCAGTTGTTTTGTTGTTGACCAGTGTTGGGCAATAACGTGTTACTAATGCGTTACTGTAATGGCATTACTTTTGACAGTAACTAATACTGTAACGCATTACTTTTAAAATATATTAACTCCGTTATTGTTATAATGCATTTGTTCGTTACTCATTCATTCATTCATTTTCTTTTTGGCTTAGTCCCTTTATTAATCTGGAGTCGCCACAGCGGAATGAACCGCCAACTTATCCAGCACATGTTTCACGCAGCGGCTGCCCTTTCAGCTGCAACCCATTACTGGGAAACACTCACACTCTCTCATTCACACACATACACTGCTAACTTTAGCATACCCAATTCACCTATACCACATGTCTTTGGACTTGTAGGGGAAACCGGATCACCCGGAGGAAACCCACTCGAACGCGGGGAGAACATGCAAACTCCACACAGAAATGCCAACTGACCCAGCCGAGGCTCGACCCAGCGACCTTCTTGCTGTGAGGCGACTGCACTACTTACTGCTCCACCGCGTCGCCCTTGTTCATTACTTGGTAAGTTAATTAATTTTGGCTGCAGGCTAGCATACATCTTCATGTTTACAGCGGTGACACATTGTGGGATTGGTGGATGACAACCAACCACTGTAAAGAAGACGCGGTGTGTATGAGGTTCCAGACTGGACATAAGTCAAGCGAAAGCAGAGAGACCGAATGAATGCGAGGTACACCAAGTGTACACGCGAGAGAGACGGAGTGCGCACGAGAGAGACCAGGTGCGTGAGAGAGAGACTATTAACATTACTATTATTAATTACTATTACTAATACTACTATGTTTGTTGTTTCAAATAAATAAGCTCACATTTGTTATCTGTATAACAAAATTGATTTAGTAGACACATTTCTGTTATATTTCAGAACACATTATTTAAAATCTATGGTGTTGTATTGGGCGACGCAGTGGCGCAGTAGGTAGTGCTGTCGCCTCACAGCAAGAAGGTTGCTGGTTCGAGCCTCGGCTGGGTCAGTTGGTGTTTCTGTGTGGAGTTTGCATGTTCTCCCTGCGTTCGCGTGGGTTTCCTCTGGGTGCTCCGGTTTCCCCCACAGTCCAAAGACATGCAGTACAGGTGAATTGGGTAGGCTAAATTGTCCGTAGTGTATGAGTGTGAATGAGTGAGTATGGATGTATCCCAGAGATGGGTTGCGGCTGGAAGGGCATCCGCTGCATAAAACATGTGCTGGATAAGTTGGCGGTTCATTCCGCTGTGGCGACCCCAGATTAATAAAGGGACTAAGCCAAAAAGAAAATGAATGAATGAATGAGTGTTGTATTGCTCAGAAAATCCTGTGATTTATTTATTTATTGTTTTACATATTTTTATAGCTGTTACGGAACAGTAGATTTTGCACTTTGAAAATACACACAGCTTATTTCCATAAGTTGCTGACATACCACGTTTAATTTTTGGTTAGTTTGAAAATTGCTCATCGATTTTATTTTTTGAGCAGCTGTTATGTTTTTGTTTTGTTTAACATGGTTGTCTATAATTGCAGTTTTCTGGTGCTGAGTTTCACCAAATGGATTCTGAATGATAATTCAGATTACTTTTATTCATTTATTTCAATGTTTTGTGTTCGTTTTATATTGTTGCTAGCTTTCATACTCAAGCTGTGAAGGAACATGTTTAAGGATTAAATACAACAACTTTTATGACGCTGAAGCAACTTTACTTTTTGTATTTTTTTGTTTCTGAATATATTATTTAGCTGGTTAATAACCTTGTAATAATTTTATTTATTTTTGTGCTGCTGGTCTGACTTAAATAGATTAGTGTTTAAAATGACTTTTTGTTTTGTGTTTTAGTTGTGAGAATGCAAATTAATTGATGATCAACCGTGTATTCCTATGCAGCATTGAAGTGACGTTATAAGAGGAGTTCACACGTTATAAGAGGATCCTCTCGAAATTTGTTCATGAATAAACTTCACTTAATGAGAGCATTAAAATGTTCTTTACAAAAGTAACTCAAAAATTACTTTTAACAGTAACGCATTACTTTTTGGTGTAAGTAATACAAGGCCTGGGTAATCATCAACAAGCAGAACAACTGCATTTTGACAGCGAACTGCACCTGCACCTTACATTTTTACATTTCATTCTAAGCATTCAGTGACCGCAGTTTAATTAATCATATTTAACCGTTTTTGATGAAATCATTGCTGCAATCAAAAACGAGTAATGTGTATGATTCAGCATAGCGTGAACTTACCTGATAAAAACTGAGAACTGCAGAGCCGAGCATTTTTAATTAGGTCCTCACTCCATTCAGCTCTTATGATGGCTGTTAGTCAAAGACGTCTGCGGTTGGCATTAAAAGCAGTGTGGTGTACGTTAAAATTTAAGTTTCGAATTTGGCATCTTACCGCACAACACGACATGTTTGCTTTTGCAACCGGTCTTTTTTGCAACTGGTATGCGCGGTTGAACCCATGTGACATCATGTGTGACGTAGGTTGGTAATTCCCCTATAAAAGTTTTGTTGAACTGACACTGTTTCAATTTACTATAATCTTCTACATGGCAACCCAGTGGCGCAGTAGGTAGTGCTGTTGCCTCACAGCAAGAACGTCGCTGGGTCGCAGGTTCGAACCTCGGCTTGGCTGGGTCAGTTGGCGTTTCTGTGTGGAGTTTGCATGTTCTCCCTGGGTTCGCGTGGGTTTCCTCCGGGTGCTCCGGTTTCCCCCACAGTCCAAAGACATGCAGTACAGGTGAATTGGGTAAGCTAAATTGTCCGTAGTGTATGAGTGTGAATGTGTGTGTGGAAGTTCCCAGAGATGGGTTGCGGCTGGAAGGGCATCCGCTGCGTAAAATCGTGCTGGATAAGTTGGCGGTTCATTCCGCTGTGGCGACCCCGCAAGGGACAAAGCCGACAAGAGAATGAATGAATGAATGAATAATCTTCTACATTGTAAAAGCGCTATACAAATAAAGGTGAATTGAATTGAATAAATGTTTTGTTAAGGTTTGTCTCTGTTTTAATATATTTTTAAAAAAAATTTAATTGAACTGTTTGTTTGTTCTGATAATGTATTAGTTCTTAGTACCAATTTCTAAAATAGTTTTTTTTTGTTCACTCAACTTCAGACATTTAAGGTCAGTGCAACTAATATTTTCAAAACTTCAGTACATGACAAAATACGAAAGGAAATAAGGATTTTTTTTCACTCAACTTCAGGCATTCCAGTTCTACAGACACAAAATGTTCAGTTGACACAACTTAAAAAGTTTTGTTGAAGAGTAGTTCACCTGTCCAGAAAACTAATAATTAGTGCTGGGCCGTTATCGGCGTCAACGTGCTGCGTTAACGCGAGACTCTTATCGCGCGATAAAAAAATATCGCCGTTAATCTATTCTCAAAGTGGGGTGGGAGCTGGGTCTATTTTATGCAAGCTATGATGACTTTCACCTTGATATATTAGCACGAATGTATACCTGACCGATGAACCGTCTGACAAAAGAGTGCCCTTTTAAATCAAATCAGCAGGATGCTTGACTCTAACTGCAGTTCGGCAGTTTCACTTTAACTCACGAACATTTCATTCATGCCATCGTGACAAACTGGGGTATTAGACGCAAATAAGGAGTAAGGACTGGTGAGAGTGTCATGGAATTTAATAATGAACGCCAAATGGTGAGAAAAAAACTTCCGCATTTCGCGATGTGTGTGTGTGTTTGTGTATGTGCGTGCGCGGTCCTTTACTGACATGGTGAAAGGTCCTAAAGACCGCAGTGTTTACTTCTATAATGCCACTAATATCTGCATACTCCACATGTCTTAATTCCATTTCTCTTTAGTTCAGTTTTGACTTTAGTCGGATTAAGCTAATCAAAAATTGCTCTTTAGAGCTTATGAAGGCCTACAGTCCAAAATTCACGTTTAACTGAATAAACAGTTAGTAAACACAAGTACATCTTATTGAACATCATTTATTTTCATCACCAATTATCATAGTAGAACAGTTTCTCAAGCAGTTTGTGATGCATTTTGGAAACAGAAGATGAGCCCCTGGTTTAATGCGACACACGACTTGAGAAACCCGTTCTCAAAGACGTATAATTTGGGTAGCACACATATTCTGAATGCCTTCGGCAGAATTCAAATGAGCCATTTTAATCTAGATTAATCTAGATTAATTTTCAGATTAATCTAGATTAATCTAGGTTAAAAAAATTAATCTATGCCCACCTATACTAATAATCTTATGTTAATCCAAGAAAATGTTTGTATTACTCACAAATAATTTTAGGTCAGTGCAGCTGATCTTTTCAAAAGTTGAATGAACAAGAAAATGCGAAAGGAAATAAGGATTAGCAGACAGACAAAAGTAACATGGAGTCATCATTACTGTTATTCAGCAACAAAAAATACAGTTTAAAACTGAAATTAACAGACAGATACATAAATTTAGGAGGCTACATTTAAATAGCTGTTGCCATTCTAGTGGCAACTTGCTTCTAAGTGATGATATTTCTCCCTGTTCATGTCAGTTTTTGCATATTAGTCACAGTGTGCATCCGTCAGTCTCTTATAAACGAGCAAACAAAACACAAAACAGCCCAGCACACAGGTGAGAACACGTGCCTCAATCACGTTTCAGCAGTGTATCTAATTTCCAGACATTTCGCTTTTTACAGCCGAACACCCTTACTGAGAACTATTTCAAGCTTGCTGTTACGATTTTCCAGTCTGCCATTGGCTAAGCCGATTATTCGCAGTGCATTTATTCAGCGATAATGAAAGGACCCAAGGGTGGCGGCGACCCTGCGCACGGTGAACAGCATCCACCCAATTACTCCCATAAATACAGGCCGCGGTGGGGCTCAGAGAGACAGTTCTGGGCTCTTTTCAACTCGCATCGGAGCGATGACCAGCAGGTCACAAACAGCGAGTCTGCTTCCACGACCAAGCGCAAAGCTTTCAATAATTACTACCGCCTCCTTAAGCTGCGAAAGTAGAACCGACATGGCTGTTGAACAGAAAAGATAAGAGATACCGCAGAAGCGCTCGTTATATTACATGCAGACTATAAAAGGTGTTTTATGACCTATTGTTTCACTGAATGCCTCTTTCTCCATTTATTCTCGCTGCCTTCCCTACTTTTATGGACTGCACATTCTCCACAGCGGCTCAGGCGGTCTGTACCTGCCACAGTCCAGTGTCTCAAAAGTGTAATTATTTCTTACTGTTGCATTATGGGAAAGGAAATGGATAATAAAATGTTAAATCCACATCGACAACATGACATTACAAGGACAAAAAACGTTTTGTGCTGAAAACCAGAGAATTGCTACCTGCCAACTCCAAGGAAAAAGGAGAATGTCTTACTTCAGACTGAATGGATGGAATGCAAATTTATTAAAAAATGGGGTCAAAATCTAAAAAAAAAAGCATCAAAAAGGTTAAAAAAAAGAATAGGAAAAAAATAGATTAGCCACCAAGCATTCAGTCAAAACTTCAGAAAAATCACTGAGGATGTCAGACAATGCTCTGCTGAAAAAAATAAAATAAATAAATAAAATAAAGGCACCATGGTGGCGCAGTGGGTTGTGCTCTCGCCTCACAGCAAGAAGGTCGGTGGTTCGAGCCTCCGCTGGGTCAGTTGGCATTTCTGTGTGAAGTTTGCATGTTCTCCCCGTGTTCATGTGGATTTTCTCTGGGTGCTCCGGTCCACAGTAAAAAGACATGCGCTATAGGTGAATTGGGTAAGCTAAATTGTCCGTAGTGTATGTGTCAGTGTATATAATAATAATAATAATAATAATAATACTTATAATATACTTATGTAGATGTGATTTTTCAGGTTTTTTATTTTTAATAAATTTGCAATTTCAAAAAAATCTTTTTCCACATTGTCATTATGGGGTATTTTGTGTAGTATTTTGAGGAAATAAATGAATTTAATCCATTTTGGAATAAAGCTGTAACATAAAAAAATGTGGAAAAAGTGAAGCGATATGAATACTTTCCCGATGCACTGTATACCACATTGCAGTGCAAATAGGGATTATGACAGGTCCCCACAAAGATATCTGATGTGTGTAATGTATGTGTGTGTGAACTAGAGGGTACAATGCAATACTGTATTGCTGTCCTATAAATGTACTCCTCGTTTTCAGAGAGAATCCACCCAATGTCCTTAAAGGTTCAAGAAACCCTCGAGCAGTGGCGGCTGGTCAATAGAGGGCGCTGGGGCACCGCCCCCCCCTTGAAGTTAGAGCCCTTTAATATGTTAATGTTTATTATCACAAATATTAACTAAATAAATTGATTTAATTATAACATTCTAACATTTATTGTAGTCATACTAACATTTATTAAAAAAAATGTATGAACAATATTTTTTCATATGTGTGTGGGGCGCCGGACTAATGAGTGTCTATGTAGGTACACGAACTTTTGCAATGCACGTGATATGATGATAAGCTCTAATTAACCTGTTTTAAATTGTCTTTGGGGCGCAGCGCTCAGCATCCCGAACCCTCCCATTTTTGTTGTTAGAACGAATCATATTTGTTTTTATATGATTGGCCTTATGTGATTGGACCATTCTCACCAAAGAGCTTAGAATGCAATTTCTCGAGATGAAGGAAAATTCTGTTGTATCTTTGCAAAGATATCCGTTCACAAGGCGTTTGGATGAAGAAAAAAAAATCAAGGAGCTTGGACCAGATCGACCTTCCTTGCAAATTCACCAGTAGTCAAGTGATGGCGAGCGCGCGTATATTCGGGGCTTTTCCAGCACTTGTTATGACAAACGGAGTTGGCTGCCAGGTTCATGTAAGTCATGCCTTTTACTATTTCCGTGTTTGCTGTTTCAAACAGCATGACTCAAGAGAGGCTGAATGCATTGGCCATGCTGTCAATAGAGAAGAGACTGGTGACGGAGATGACTGACTTTAACCAAAAGGTTATTGAGAAATTTTCAGGCCAGAAAAAAAGGAGAGCAAAATTTATTTTCAAGTAGTGCTACTGGCCAGTGATTAGGCAACATTTGTTTGTGTGTGTGTGTGTGTGTTTACTGATTATCTTGATTACTTCATTACTGATAATAAACCCAAATTGAACTAAAATGAACTGATTTGTGATGCATTTATTGTATGCTTTAGTCATATTTCAGTTTTTTGATACATCACCTGAAAAATGGCTTTTACACTCTTACTTTACCAACAGTTAGATTTTTTTTTCTGGTGTTTGCGCCCCCCCCATATTTTTTAACACCAGCCGCCACTGCCCTCGAGTACTTTTTTTTGAGATTTTAACAGATTTGTGTGTGTTGAGCATCACTTAAGACAACGTTAGCAGCTGTCAGCTTTAATTGTGGGGAAAACTGGATAATTTTGAGCTTGTGTCAGCTAATTTCATCTTCCGGGTTAAAAATGATTTTGGGGCGGAATCAAAATCGGTGACGTACCACAATACTACAAGTGGAGTGATGACGCGTCGGTTTCTCATTATTATTCATAGCGGTAGTTTTCTTATCCTATGAGAAGAGCCTGCTTCTTAATTATTCATGACTGCGTGTGCCTTCTGAAGGCAAGACAGACCTGCCAGTGCCAAGCTGTGAGACCCTATGTTGATGACTGGGTGAGACCGTGTCCACGGACCCACGGCACACAGTATTTAGCCCTTCATGAAGGGTCGTATGTGTTTGTTTTCATGATCCACTGGGTTTGTTGCATGTTTTTCGCCGCGATCCTATCAGGGCCGATACAGCAAAGCTGTATGTGTGCAGCAAGCATTTTTGTTGAGAGAGCAGTACGAGAATTGGAGAATGGCGCTCTTTGTTTTTTATCAGTTGAGTTTGTTCACATTTAGACACATCGCCGTGCTGCTGCGTTCGCCTAAATCCTCCAGATTACCAGCAGGGCTAATGGTTGAAACAGACGGGGCAAGAGACCTGCTGCACCGAGTCTACATTCAGACCAGGGAATTGAGGGAGAAGCCCTCATTTATAGTGTTTACATAAACATGATTATCTTTATAATGATATAAATTGTGGTTGTGAGTGTTTATGAAATTACGAATAATTGTAGCAGGGCATTAAATTACTGTTTATTTCTTTGCATTTTAACCTATTTTGTGAGCCAACTGACAACAGTTGTTCGCTCCCATCCTACTCCCATGCTCTGCTGGCCACGCCCACTCCTGCCTCTGCTCGCAGAGCTCCACGCCCATTATGATGCTTTTATTTTTAATTCTGACGTTGACTTGAACCAAAAGTGGGAGGTTTCATGGCCTTTTAAAGGTGCAGGTGATTGTCTTCAGAAACATTTTTTGTTGTGCTTGTTGAAAGTCTCTTTACATTCCGCTAGTATTGATTAAAGTAAATGATCTGAATGTATTTATTTGTATTTTTATATTCTGGGTTAGGCATAAGACTAAAAAATGTTCATCCAATTAAATAGTGTCAGGCCGACATCTCCCATAATTCCGATAAGTAGCTCAAACTGTCTGTCAGCAAATGCAGATTTAAACGAATGCACAGCCGTTTATATGCAGAACCACCGTTTGTGCATAAACGCGCCGCGTGTTCATGTGAGAGAGAGAGAAAGAGCGCGAGCGGTAAAAACATACTGAATCAAAACGTTTTCAAATCCTGAATCAATATTATCTTTAAGGTGTGCGCGCTTGTATTTCAGGAGGCATGGCTTTGGACGGCAGGGGTGGGACTGTGTTTCAGAGATTTATGCTAGCCGGTTAGCATTGTCACAGATCACCTACTGCCCCTACTGAAAAAACAGGCTGGCTGGTTTTAGCTGGTCAACCAGGCTGATTTTAGAGGGGTTTTGGCCACTTCCAGGCTGGTTTCCAGCCATTTCCAGCCTGGTTTTAGCAGCCTGGTCAACCAGTTAAAACCAGCCAACCAGCTTAGGCTGGTTTAAGCTGTTTTTTTCAGCAGGGGCACCTTTAACCACTATTCTTCATTTGATTGACAACTGTCAATGCGTTGTCTTTGTTCATCACAGAAAACTTGATAAGCCACCTGTCTGCATTGGTGGCTTCACTTCTGCTTGCCCCATCAGCAGAACACACAGCAACAATCCAGAAATGTGTTTTCGGACATTCTAAAAGAGCCCCTCTCTCCCCCCAGGCCATTTATTGCTCATTATTTCCTGCTAAATGTGCATTCTCTGCCATATCTGACCCAGTTGCCAATGCTCTCCAGTTCATGTTCAAGCCTTCTGCTCGGGGTATTGGCATTGCGCTTCACGTGTTTGTTTTAGTTAATGAGAATCTACTTTAATTAGATTTTGATGAGCATCCAGGCATCGATCAGGACAGGAAAGCACTCGTGTACAAAAGAAGGTGGTGCCAGGAACACGCACATTGATCTTCCTTTGTCTCCATGTATACAAGACACTGCAATGGGCTTAATGAGTAGCTTCACAATGCGTAAACTGTACTTTACAGCGGCAGCGCTTTCTCTAAACACGCCTCAGATACTACATACAGGCCAGGGACATATTATGTTGTGACATTTGGTGCGACAAAGGCAGAAAATAACACTTAAATTGGCTGTAATTGCTCAAAGCTTTCAGAGAAATTATACCCTCAAGAACTCTCATAATGCGTGGCTTGCTCTTCGGAAGCGGCATACTGGAGGAGTTGGGATTTTTATCTGAAGCGTTATTACATGACAATGACATTGGTCTAATGTATAACTCTTATCTTTTCCAGCTGTAACACTGACCAATAATAACTGCACACCAATGTATCTGATTGCATTCCGCAAGCCTGCAATAATATGGAACATTTGTCTGAGTTTAGACAATGGTGTGACTGCCTCCGATAGCTTCGAAGAGAACCTCAACTGCATTCAAACCAATCAAAAGCTATTAAAATAATAGAGAACTGACATCCTTTCTGTTTTACGAGTGCCTTTAGATGCAAGGGCTAGCAAAAGTGCCTAAACATCAATTCGGGAGTTTCTTTAATAAGCTGTGTTGAATAAGTTCCCAATTTCCTTTTCCTGTTTCCTTGAGACTGTCATTACCACTGTTAGTGATGCATTTAAAAAACGGTAATCCGAATGGGGCCCACCCTTCCTCTCTGCTCTCGGAAAAAGCTTACAGAGGTGCTCTATAATCTGCTGTCAGCAAGACGCGTACGGTAAAAAACCTAAATTTAGGGATAAGTGGAATTTGCACAAATGTCAGGCTTTATTTCCCTCCTTTTGTAGCTCTCAACAGAGACACATGTAGTGCTAGCTGGAAAAGAATCATTTTTTTTTTCTCTGCAATCTTTGATCATTACGCTCTGTGTGGGAAATTGCAATCGACGTGCAATCATCTCCCTATGCAGCTTGATAGCGCAGCTCTGAATGTGGCATCTTCTGCAGCTGTACTTTGGTGAAGGGCTTGTTGTTAATGATTTGGATAATGCTAGCAGATGCAGATCTATAAACAGTATATTCCAAAGGGGGAAAAAAAGCTTCTTTAGGTGAGAATCCTAAAGTGTTCCATCATTTTCAATTCCTCAAAAGCTTGCACAAACACAAATATTTCAAAACATAATTTTGATTTATGGATCAGCATTTTATTTCTGCAAGTATGACTGCAAGTATTTATTATAAAAAATATAATATTATAAAATATTATAATTTATTATAAAAATACAATTTTGGGGCTTTGTGAAATAGTTTTCACTTTTTTTTTCCTTTAAAAAATAAAATAAATAATAATAATAATAAAATGTATTACAAATATAAATTTGACCACAATTTAATGGTTCAAACCATTGTTTGATCATTACTTACCAATATACACTACCTGACAAAAATCTTGTTGCCTATGCGAATTTTAGGAATAACAAATAATAACTTGATTTGAAGATGATCACGTTGGTATCAGACGTTGTTTATATGAAAGGCAAAGGCCTCTAGATTATGCTTACTTTACCCAAATAAAATATGATCATGCCTTGATTTTTAATTATTTAATTAGGACAGTAAGTCTGACTTTGCTTAGACAAAAGTCTTGTCACATAAGAGATAATGTACAAAATAGAATATAAAGTCATGGTGCAGTGAAAAAAGAATTAATATTGTGTCTGACTCCCATGAGCTTGGACGACTGCATCCATACATCTCTGCAATGACTTCTTAATAAAGTCATCTGGAATGGCAAAGAAAGCGTTCTTGCAGGACTTCCAGACTTCATCAAGATTCTTTGGATTCATCTTCAATGCCTCCTCCTTCATCTTACCCCAGACATGCTCAATAATGTTCATGTCTGGTGACTGGGATGGCTAATTCTGGAGCACCTTGACCTTCTTTGCTTTCAGGAACTTTGATGTGGAGGCTGAAGTATGAGAAGGAGCGGTATCCTGCTGAAGAATTTGCCCTCTCCTGTGGTTTGTAATGTGATGGGCAGCACAAATGTCTTGATACCTCAGGCTGTTGATGTTGCCATCCACTCTGCAGATCTCTCGCACGTCCCCATACTGAATGTAACTCCAAATCATGATTTTTTTCTTCACCAAACTTGACTGATTTCTGTGAGAATCTTGGGTCCATGTGGGTTCCAATAGGTCTTCTGCAGTATTTGTGATGATTGGGACACAGTTCAACAGATCATTCAATGGAACAATCTACCTTCTGCCACTTTTCAAAATGATCAAACAGAAGTCAAGTTATTATTTTGTGCTCTAATAACTGGGATCAACAACAAGACTTTTGTCAGGTAGTGTACACTGTTCAAAAAACACATAATCTAGCATAATCTAGGTGTTTTTATCAACATATACCCTAATATATATATATATATATATATATATATATATATATATATATATATATATATATATATATATATATATATATATATTCAAAACTGTCCTATATTAATTTTAGTTTTTAATAACTTGGTTTGTTTGTTTGTTTGTTTCAAGAGTTTCTGCCATTTTTGCATGACTCTTAGTTTTTTTAATATTTAAGTGACAGTTTTGACCTGCAATGTGGTCAGTAAACCTAAATTTATTAGTTGGAATGTCACCTTGGAATATCCAATATAATTCAAAATGATACCATAATTTCTAAAATTGTCTTACCGTAACTCTTTGAACGGCTCGGCCCTCACGTGTGGAGTCTCCACTGAGTTGCTGAACACTGCACCCTCAGCTCCTGCAAGCACAATCCGACATTTACAATCTCAGTCATGCTCTGCAGTCCACATGCTAAAATCAATGGACATAATCTGTGAAGATCCACTATTGATCTATACAGTCTGGCTGTTTCCCTGCAGACGTGGCCTGAAGTTGAGTCACCACAACCTTTTCACTAGGCTTTGCTGAAGCTTTTGCGTCACAGGTCACAGCCTCAGATGTGATCAATAGACTTTGGTAAAGATTGATATGTTTGTTGGAATGCTAATGCTAATTCTGAGTCATGTAGGTTATTTATTACTAGGGGTGTGAACCTACACTGATCTCATGGTTCAGTTCGATTACGATTATCATGTCATCGATTCAGTTCAATTCAATATCTTGATGCATCACGATGCACGCTACATTTTGAGTTTTACTTCAAGTGTACAATTTTGCCATTAAATACATCGAGTCAGATATATGAACTGAACCTTTTTTTAGCTGCTCAAAGAAAACACTCTTCTTGAATGTATCAAACATTAAATAAGCAATAATGACACACTCAACATTGCATTCTGCTGCTCGGTGAGAGGGAGAAATGGTATTTTTTTTTCATGTGTGCCCTTAGCAGTGTCATAGGAGATGTACATTATTACTACTGCTCCTTCAATGTCAGTGAAAGACTGTCCCAGCAAACTCACAAGCAGCAACATATGCCCAGATAAGGGATTTTAAAATAGTTGAAGCATATTTAATTACTTGCACACTTGTCTCACCACCATACCCCAGTATGATATGTGCAGACATATCTTACCTCTCTTGTTATAGTATCCTACTTGCGCAAGCATCTCATCTCACTCATCATAGTATCCTCACATGCATCTTATCTCCCATGCCATAGTATGCTACTCACACATGTCTTGCCACCCTTGCCATAGTATGCTACTTGTCCTAGTACGCTACTCGCAGATGTCTCTCACTTTCCTTACCATAATATACTACTCGCACACATCATGCCTCCCTTTGCCATAGTATACTTCTTGCATGTTCCTCACCTCCCACTCCATAGTATGCTACTGCCAAGTGTATCACCTCCCTTGCCACAAGTCTCACCTTTCTCGTCATAGTATCCTGCTCATGCACACGTCTTGCCTCCCTTGCCATAGTATGCTCACATTCATCTTGACACTTTTGCCATAGTATACTACTCACATGTGTCTTGCTGCTTTTGGCCATAGTATACTACTCACACACATATCTTATGTCTTTGTTGCCATAGTATACTACTCACACACGTGTCTTGCAACCCTTGCCATAGTATGCTACTTGTATGCATTTAGACTCCCTTGCATAGTATATTACTTTAACTCACTTGTCCTAGTACGCTACTCGCAGATGTGTCTTAATTTCCTTACCACAATATACTACTCGCACACATCATGCCTCCCTTTGCCATAGTATACTTCTTGCATGTTTTTCTCACCTCCCACTCCATAGTATGCTACTGCCAAGTGTATCACCTCCCTTGCCACAAGTCTCACTTTTCTCGTCATAATATGCTGCTCATGCACACGTCTTGCCTCCCTTGCCATAGTATGCTCACATTCATCTTGACTCTCTTGCCATAGTATACTACTCACATGTGTCTTGCTGCTTTTGGCCATAGTATACTACTCACGCACATATCTTATGTCTTTGTTGCCATAGTATACTATTCTCACAAGTCTTGACTCCCTCATATTGGCTACCTCGCCATAGTATACTTCTTGTATGTGTCTTGCCTTCCATACCAAAGTACACTACTTGCAAGTGTCTCCCCTCCCTCATCATAGTATACTACTAACATGAGTGTCACCTTCATCATCATATTATGACACTCAAGCACATGTCTTTCCTCCCTTGCCATAGTATGCTCACATGCATCTTGCATCCCAAGCCATAGTATACTACTTACACATGTGTCTTGCAACCCTTGCCATAGTATGCTACTTGTATGCATTTAGACTCCCTTGCATATTATATTACTTTAACTCACTTGTCCTAGTACGCTACTCGCAGATGTGTCTCACTTTCCTTACCATAATATACTACTCACAGACATCATGCCTCCCTTGCCATAGTATACTTCTTGCATGTTTCTCACCTCCCACTCCATAGTATGCTACTGCCAAGTGTATCACCTCCCTTGCCACAAGTCTCACCTTTCTCGTCATAGTATGCTGCTCATACACACGTCTTGCCTCCCTTGCCATAGTATGCTCACATTCATCTTGATTCTCTTGCCGTAGTATGCTACTCACATGTCTTGCTACTTTTGGCCATTGTATACTACTCACGCACATGTCTTATGTCTTTGTTGCCATAGCATACCATTCTCACAAGTGTTGACTCCCTCATATTGGCTCCCTCGCCATAGTACACTTCTTGTATGTGTCTTGCCTTCCATACCACAGTACACTACTTGCAAGTGTCTCCCCTCCCTCATCATAATATACTACTAACATGAGTGTTACCTTCATCATCATATTGTGACACTCAAGCACATGTCTTTCCTCCCTTGCCATAGTATCCTCACATGCATCTTGTCTCCCAAGCCATAGTATACTACTCACACATGTGTCTTGCAACCCCTGCCATAGGATGCTACTTGTATGCATCTCGACTCCCGTGCATGGTATATTACTTGGACGCATCTCACCTCCCTTGTACGCTACTTGCAGATGTGTCTTGCCTCCCTTGCCATAGTATGCTAATTTTTAACCACAGTTCTCACCTCCAATGTCATAGTATGCTACTTATGTGTACGCCTAACCTCCCTAGACAGTTTGCTACTTGCACATAACAGTATACTATTCTCGCCTCCCTCGTCATAGTATACTACTTGCACGCATCTTACTTCCCTCACCATAGTATGATGAGGAATGATTCTCACCTCCTTTGACATAGTATACTACTCGCACGTGTCTTGTCCAGTAAACTCATAGAATGATATTGGGTTCTATTAAAACACAATGCGCACTGTAAAAACAACTCTTTTATAAACAGTCGATGTTAATTTTTTCTAATATTGTCTTGGATTTATTTTTGTACCTCTATTTTATTACGCATCCAATACTTTCTCTCTCTTGCCTTCTCAGAAGTTTGCCTGTTGTAAACTCTAAAGGATGAACTGACTAAAACCTGAACTAAATTTTAGCACCAAAAAAGCCAAAGCTAACAGAAAAGCATGGCTTGAGTGCTTCAGGAGTGCATGCACAGCTCAGATGGTTCCTGTGGAGATGCATGCTCTCAAATTACAGCGCTTTCTATAAGGCTGAAGTGTTCTTAAAAGAGGACTACAAGGCCTGTCACAGGGGGGAGTGGTACCATTTGG
Source organism: Danio kyathit (assembly GCA_903798195.1). NCBI lineage: Eukaryota > Metazoa > Chordata > Actinopteri > Cypriniformes > Danionidae > Danio > Danio kyathit. Next base: position 47,694,150 of record LR812539.1, read on the forward strand.
CTTAATGGTTGCTCCGGGAGGTTTTTGAGCTTTTGCCTGCATGCAGGTTGTGAGGGCAATTGTGGATGGCTCTGTACCAAAACTCCAGGAGGAGGTAAAACAGGGCTCTCTGCTGGTGTTTTATTTTCATTTTTTTAATAAGCTGTCTGTTTTCAGCTTCATAAAGCTCACCCTAGGTGTCATATTTAGGTGCAGAAATACTGTATGATTTGGCTAATTGAGCGGATTCCTCCTGTGCCTCCACACATGGATTAACATCAACGCACCTGCACTCTAACCTACATATATTCACACTCTTGGCTAAATTACTGTAGACACAAGTACAAATGTTACAGTTATTACACCAGCAGGATTAGAAAACATTTGTGAGGAAAGAAAATATCTAAACACCCACATCAATTTACACTAGAAGCTGAATTGTACACAATAAAAGTGCTACAACCTAAAGTTTCACTTTGCTGCAATTAAATTTGCCACTTGATTCTTTAGAAATCATTCTAATAGATTCAATTAGTGTTAAATAAACATTGCCTGGAAACACAATGGCTCAGTGGTTAGTACTGTCGCCTTACAGCAAGAAGGTAGCTGGTTCGAGCCCCAGTTGGGTCAGTTGGCATTTCTGTGTGTAGTTTGCATGTTCTCCCCGTGTTGGTGTGGGTTTCCTCTGGGTGCTCCGGTTTCCCCCACAGTCCAAAGACATGCGCTATAGGTGAATTGAACAAACTAAATTGGCCGTAGTGTATGTGTGTGAATGAGTGTGTATGGGTGTTTCCCAGTACTGGGTTGCAGCTAGAAGGGCATCTGCTGTGTAAAACATATGCTGGATAAGTTGGCGGTTCATTTCTCTGTGGCGACCCCTGAAGAATAAAGGGACTAAGCCGAAGAAAAATAAATGAATGAATAAGCATTGCCCTAAAAAGCATATTATCTGAATATACTTGCATTGCTGCCTTGAAATTAGGCCGAAATGAATTATTCTAGAATCACTCACGTTATGTAATTTTATTTTTCTTAATTTTAAAAGGTCACGAAACACCAAAACACATTTGTTGAGCTGTTGACAGTCATATATGTGTCCCACGCTGCTATAAACACTATTAGGACACAGATATTTAGCTAAAAAGTGAAACTTGGTTGTTTTTGCGTTATTTCGAGCAAATTCATTCTTCCGGTTTGAAACTAATTTTTTGAAGCTGTGTCACAGCAATTAGATACTTGCGTGTATTCCAGCGTGGAGACTGGATGTCTGTACCTGGGAGTACTTCGTGACGTCTCTGAGTGTGCGGCAGTAATTCATGAGAAAGACTTGGTTCAAACCAATCAGCGCGCTCTATTGTGTATGCGGTTTACCTTTTACAGTGTTCAGATGACAGAGAGATGCCACGTTGTGTTGCCAAAACAAGTGGAAGAACAAGAATTGTTTGGAGACACAGGTCGCCAGTGTTGCGTTTATAAATGTGCTTCAAGGAATGTTTTGTTTTCATTTCCCGCTATGAGAGCGCAGCTGGACTCACGTGTGGATTATCGTGTACGCGACACCCGGCAGAAATACGTTTGTAAGGAACGTTTTTACTCGAGAGCTTTTTGCATCTGGAAATGGTGAAATCCGGATTTGTTGCTCGTCTCCTTTTAAAAAAGATGCGGCTCCAGTTGGTTTTGATTTTCCTGTCTCTACAGATTTGGTAAGTGTGCGATCAGGTAGTTCGTATCGTCAGCAGTACTCTTTCAGTGTTTAAAGTCATACCTTAGTCAAAGTGATTTAGTTACTAAGTTGACAGTACGTTAATATCACTACAATATTATGGGCTGAAAGATCCGCTGTAAATGCTGCTCTCCGAATGTAAACATGTAAACACCGCAATCCCGTCGTGTAGGATTTTCGCCGCATTTTGAGACAGGATAGTCTATATACACACATCTTTCTGATGCACGCTACCTACCGAGTGCATCTAAGTTACCGAGAAATGCAGAGATTTTTTTTCTCCCATTCGCCGTGCGGTATCAAACATTCTATTAAATCTGCACTCCTCCAGCAGTTCCTCGCATGCAATATCTCATTTGTCATGCGGGAATGCATGAAATGTTCCTGAATAAAAAGTGAAAGTGCCAAACTGCAGTTAAAGTCCACCATTTAATAATTTGGCAAATAATTTGATGACTGATGTCCATGTAAACGCAGTCACGGTCTTTCTCCGCTGCGCCTGTGTGTTTGTTTTGCCTCTGTGAAAGTCAACACGTGCCCAAACGGAAACTTCCGTTTTTATGCAAATTTTTATGCACCTTCCCTCTTTCCCTCCCCCGACACTTCCACCTCAACAGAGCTGGACACACCCACTTTCCTGACTTTTTCCAAACTAGAGGTGTGAAAACACCATGCTGAAACAGGGGGGTTTCGTGGCCCTTTAAGTACCTTAAATATTTTTAGTACCTTTTTAAAATCTTAATTATATACTGCTATGTTAGGGATTGACTAGTTCTGTCCTAGACAGCCACCATCCTGCAGAGTTCCACTCCAACCTTTAACAAACAGCAGAAAAAACTAAACAAAGTTTAATGTCGAATAGAAAGCTACACACGCAGATTTTTATTGCAGTTTGATCAAATATTTTCAGGATTTGAGCTCTGCTGTGTTAAATTTGCCCACCACTGGCCTGTGCCCACCAAGGCTCAGCTGTCTCATTATTCCTGTTATACATATGGACACATGAGTACATGGAATCTAGCCCCAAAACTGATGGTACCATCAGTGTTGATGGCAAAGAACCAAAGAAAGGTCTTGAAGACATCATGTATTCGTGGCAGCACCCTCCCTGACACCAGTGCATGTCTTAATGCAGAATATATGAATCAGTGTTCGATCACAAGGTTTTCTGCACTAACCATGCAAACTATTTATTGTAAGCTTAAATGACAGAAAGGAACATATGAAGATTGTATATGCTGCATCAGAGAACACTTTTTACTGTGCCTACTATAAGCAGGGTTTTAAGAGTTCACACTTAGCTGATGATTGATAATATGGCGTGTTGAGATCCTTGAGCGTGGGGCTCCCTGCCATTTTGTAGGGAGAGAGGGGAGTCTGAGCTCAGGTAAGTCTCGAGAGCTCCCCTGAATTAAATCTTTGGGCCTATTGATGATGATTGAAAGTTGCCACAGCCTGATAGACCACTAACTGAAAGGCCTATATTGGAAGCCTCGAACTAAGTGCTGTGCCAATTTGGTTTAATCAAATCACTTATACTGCATGTGTTTGGACTGTGGGAGGAAACCGGAGTACCCTGGGGAAACCCATGTAAGCACGGGCAGAACATGTACTCTCCACACAGAAATGCCAACTGGCCTGACCGGCACTTGAACCAGTGGCTTTCTTGCTGTGAGGTAACAGTGCTAACCACTTAGCCGCCGTGCTGCCCTTTACCTGGATTAATTAGGAAAAGAGGGGGAGGAGTAGGGGTGGATAGAGGGAATTCTTCAAGACGATAACTAAGAAAATCTGGTTATTTATAGTGTGTTTGAATTTATCTGATTGCTAAATCATGTGATGGCTAATGCGGGACCAGCCGTGGTCAATCATAAGCACGTGATCCTCTCGAAATTAGTTTATAAATAAACTTCATTTATGCAAGAATGAAACATTCCAACATTTTGGAGTTGCGTGGGTTGGGTAGAGATGTGAACTGAAGAGCGGGGGTGTGGGGGCACTTACGTTCATTTTGGAAGGGCACTTTATATCCCAGACTCAAAGGGGCATGTACACTGTACAGGTTGAGCACTATGTGTGCACGTGCCTGAGGTCCAGTATTGGGAAACATCCATACACACTCATTCACACACATACACTACGGATAATTAGTCGGATAATTAATTCACACAGGGAGAACATGCAAACTCCACACAGAAATGCCAACTGGCCCAGCCGGAACTTGAACCAACGACCTTCTTGCTGTGACTTGACAGTACTAACCACTGAGCCACTGTGCCGCCCCAACACAAAGTCTTGCATGCTTATTTTCTTTTCCTGTCGTTCACAACAGGTTCCATCACATGGACAATCTTTAAGTCAACATCTGGTTGTAGGTCAAAAGTCATTTTGGATGTGGCAAGTGGATGTGCATCAGGGATGGAAGCCAAATAAATGACAGGTTGGATCTGTTCTTTTTTATTATATTAACGTATGTTGCAAGGTCCCAAAATGCTACGCAACAACACTTCTTTATTGCCATATCTGGCACATTTTTTCTTCTTCTCATTTTAATCGCACATGTGCACCTGCATACCAGTTATAGGCACCTCTAAAATATATCAACATGGCATGTGCCTGTGATAACATCGCTTTCGAAATAGAGGAAGCAGGACAGGCTACATATGAGATCAGATACAGATCTCTCCTGTGGCACATTAGGTGGGTTTGTTCATAGAGAATAGCTGGAGGCAGGCCATGGCAGATTCCTTCAAGGTCAAGAATCACTCCAAGGTACAGAAATCATGTCAATGCCTGAAGGCCTTGGAATTTCGCACAGAATAAAACACATATGTGTTCATGTGTGTCATCAATGTATGAAAATGATCATAAAAACCTACATCTCCCTGACACTAACATAGATAATTGTGACAGACTTAGCAGACACTTCAAGATGAGATTCAAATATGTGGACCTTATGGATGTCAAGTAGACTTAATAGTCGTCTGTTGATTCACTTTGGATTCAAAAGAGGTTTCAAAAGAAATGCCCAAGGCTGGATTTCATGAATCAATTCAATGAAATAATCAAATATTACATAACATATATTATCCCAAAACCCTTTGGAACTTTTCATTGACAGATTGAATGAGTTTGTTTTCTTTTTTTTGGCAGTGATTATAATTTCAAAAATGTTAACAGTTTAATTAATTAATTAATTCATTCATTTTCTTTTCGGCTTAGTCCTTTTATTAATCCGGGGTCGCCACAGCAGAATGACCGCCAACTTATCCAGCACATGTTTTTTTTACCCAGCGGATGCCCTTCCAGCCGCAACCCATCTCTGGGAAAAGTTTAATTTATTTGTAACAGTATTAACTACTGTATTATTACTTGCGTATCATTAGGATTGTAAAGGATTCTAAAGTATGATCTTATTCTGCATCCCTAATCCTACCCAATACCTAAATCCAACTACTACCTTTCTAACAAAGCGGCAAAAGAGTACTTATTGAGATAAATGCATGTCTTGTTGGTTTGTTGATAGTGAGAATTATACCTTAAAAAAAGGTGCAGTATGTAAGTTTGACACCCAGTGATTGAACTAGGTATTGCACTCCTGGATCAAAACAAACTGAAGCGCGGGTTGCCAGATTGAGTACAGGAGCGAGTGATTTAAACTGTGTTCTAAATAAAAGCAATAACACGCGATAGAGGCAAAATTTTCGATATTAAAAGAAGTTTTGGTTCTAACCAACACCTCGAATTGATATATTAGAATCGGCTTCTATTCTTCTATTGATTGATAATATGGTGTGTTTGGTATGCTGTCTCAGGAGAGATCCCTGAGCTCAGAAGATCCTTGAGCCCGGGGCTCCCTGCCATTTTGTAGGGCGACAGGGGAGTCTGAGCTCAGGTAAGTCTCGAGAGCTCCCCTGAATTAAATCTTTGGGCCTATTGATGATGATTGAAAGTTGCCTCAGCTTGATAGACCACTAACTGAAAGGCCTATGTTGGAAGCCTCAAACTAAATGCTGTGCCAATTTGGTTTAATCAAATCACTTATACTGCATGTCTTTGGACTGTGGGAGGAAACCTATGACAGTGATCACCTCGGGTAAACCTTGTGTGCTTTATTCAGTGCTAAATGCTAACAATGTGAGTTTAAATGCCCTTTTTCATGACATGTATTGCCATATACTGAAAGCAGTAGCAGATAGTTCACCTCAGATCTTGAAAATACAATAAACCGTTTGAAATTGAACTTTAGAACTAAACACACATGAGTGATTCAGCATCTACATGTAATGATGTTAAAGAGGGTTAACATGTATTAAATAGATTCTAAACCTTACCGTTTCATGAGCGAGTGCATATTCTGTGCTTCTGAAAGGCTGTATTTAAATTTCTGTCATGTTTCGTCTGGTGCAAACGGCCAAATTGCTCATCACTGCGTATCTCATCATGAAGCGTGTTGTTAGGACACGCGGTTACAATGCTCACCTAATGTTTACATTCGTAATATTTCTTTTTATAATTATTTTTTCGGGGTTTTCACCTTTATTTGATAGGAAAGTAGAGACAACTGACAGGAAAGCATGGGGAGCAGAGAGAGGAAAAGGATCGGCATAGGACCGCGAGACGGAATCGAACTCGGGTCGCCGTGAGCACTAGAGTGCATGTGTCGACATACTAACCACTACACTGGCGCCGACCATTCGTAATATTTACATCATTTTAATTAATAACCTTATATGAAACTGAATCTGTCTCATTTTGACGTCTGATACTGTCACCAGAGGTCGCATTTTCGGTCACGGACGCATGCTTTCAGAGCCTTTCTGAATAAATGAATGAAATATGCTGTTTTCCAACAAGGCAACCCGGGGTGCTGAATTATAATTGGCTAAACTGGCATTGTGCAGGTTAAATTTACCTAAACAAAGACAGCGTTCCGGCACGGAAAAACCATTTTCAAAGCAGAATATCTGACTTCAGAATTGTTTTTCAGTTAAACAAGGATGTTCACTTGAGATGTTTCTTAAATATCTGCACACATATTATGTATGCTTTAGAAGAGTCAAAAACTTACATACAGCACCTTTAAAAAAAGTGTCACCAAAATAAAAGTCAAAATGATCACATCAGATCAATGCAAATTCACACAGTATATACCAACTGAATTTATAACCACTTAAGATGAAACCGAAATAATAATTAATGCGGCCACTTTGTTTTAGAAATTTGTTCTTTCCTATGCTGTTTAAATAGGCTGTATCATAAATCATGGCATTTCCCATTAAGCCAGTGTTATGGTGGAATTTGCATCGGGAAACTGAAAAAGCTCAAATCAGAGGAAAGATACAGAGACTGATCTCAGATGAAGGACATTGGGGAGGAATGCGCATGGAATATCTTCAGTTTGGCCATGTGGAGACTAAGCCAGCTGGAAGAAAGGTTTTATCTGGAGAGACCAAAATCGAGTTTTTGGCCATCGGACTAAACGGCGTGTTTGGCAGTATAAACACTATTCATCAGAAACGCAGCATCTCTGCTATGTGAAGCATGATGGTGGCAGAATCATGCTGTGTTGACGCTTCACTGTAACTTTGGAGAAGATTTGTTTTCTGGCAGGACAACAGCCCTAAGTGTAAATCTAAAGCTACACGGGACAGTTTAAAACCATTCATGTTGAAGAGATGGTTTACATCCTGTCATTCCAAAGAAATAAGAAGCTTATCTTCAGAACACCAATGAAAATACGTTAGCATACATTTAAAACACTAACATTCTCTTATTCTTTTATCGTCAAGCTTAACGCCCCATTCACACGGGGCGTCAGCTTCAACGCTTCCCATTCACTTTGAATGGGGGACGTCAGGCGTTGCCGAACTGCATTGTGGATCCGTCGGCGCCGCTTCAGAGGCGTTGCTCGCTGCAGAAGTTGGGACATGCTCAACTTTTCAAGCGCCGACGGAAGCGTCAGCCAATCAGATCGCTGTATGCAAATACACCAGCTCCAACAGTGGCCTATTGCTGACTAATTTCATTGGCTGACGCTGCTATGACGATCGCGTCAGCCCCAACTTCAGCCACGCCCTCTGTCAAGCGTTGACACTGAAGCCCCGTGTGAATGGGGCGTAAAGGCAGTATGAAGACATCATAAATGTAATCCACATTAAATGAGTGGGTTAATAACAGTCGTCTGTTGGTGTCGATTATGAACATATTATAATTACTATTTAAACGATTGCCTGTATATCATGATTGCAAACCAGGCTCATTTTGAAAACGTAAAGCTATAAACATTTCTGCAGAGCACCAAATATGTCCCAAGAGCTACGTTCTTTTTGCAGTTTTTGTTTTCGTGAATCCACCAGTGATTGGTTATAAAGTGACCAAAATCCAACGTCGAGCCAACATCTTAAACCAACGTCATACTGACATCAAATACAGACATTTATTCATCAGGTATGACAACCAAAATCCAACATCTAATAGACGTCATAGTGGTAACGTCAAGCTGTAACATCATTAGACATTGATATTTGGTTGATTTCAGGTTGGACGTTGGACATTGACGTAGGCCTGACATTGGGTTCTGACGTCAACCTGATTTTCATTTCCAAACAAAATGAAATATCCCCACAAGGTTGGGGTACAACGTCAATCTAACGCCATGTTGACGTCTTGTGCCTGCTGGATGTTTAAGGTTATTTTGGTCATCATACAGTAAACATCCATCATCTTCTCATCAGTGACACGCATCTGAACAGTCTCTGGGTCAATGCGTGTAAAGAGTTTGGACATCGTTCATCATGATGCGATTTACCTTCTATGTGTGATTTGATTGGACAGGAAACACAGGACTGATTCTTCTAATCCTCGTAGACAAGAACAAATAAAGTAGTGAGGGAAAGTAGTGGAGTAAAAGTACAGATACTGCAGTAAAAATTTACTCAATGGGAAGTAAAAGTACACATTTATAAAACTACTGAGTAAATTAAAATTACAATTTCTGAGAAAAACTGCTCAATTACAGTAATTTGAGTATTTGTAATTTGTTACTTTACACCACTGTTAGGTACACCTTACTAGTACTTGGTTGGACCCCCTTTTGCCTTCAGAACTGCCTTAATTCTTCGTGGCATTGATTCAACAAGGTACTGGAAATATTGCTCAGAGATTTTAGTCCAAATTGAAATGTTAGCATAACCCAGTTGAGACAGATTTGTCGGCTGCACATCCATGATGCAAATCTTCCGTCCCAAAAGAGCTCTATTGGATGGAGTTCTGGTGACTGTGAAGGTCATTTGAGTACAGTGAACTCATTGTCATGTTCAAGAAACCAATCTGTGATGATTCAGGCTTTATGACATGTCGCGTTATCCTGCTGGAAGTAGTCATCAGAAGATGGGTACACTGTGATCATAAAGGGATGGACATGGTCAGCAACAATACTCAGATAGGCTGTGGCATTGACACGATGCTCAATTGGTACTAATCAACCCCAAAGTGTGCCAAGAAAATATCCGCCACACTATTACACCCCCACCAGCAGCCTGATCCACTGATACAAGGCAGGATGGATCCATGCTTTGATGGTGTTGACGTCAAATGACTCTACCATTCAAATGTCGCAGCAGAAATTGAGACTCATCAGACCAGGCAACGTTTTTCCAATCGTCTATTGTCCAATTTTGGCAAGCCTATGCAAACTAGCCTCAGTTTCCTTAGCTGACTGGATGTTCGACACCTCAAGGTTTGACGTGTTGTGCATTCAGAGATGCTCTTCTGCATACCTTGGTTGTAACGAGTGGTTATTTGAGTTACTGTTGCCTTTTTATCTGCTCGAACCAGTCTGGCCATTCTCCTCTGACCTCTAGCATCATCAAGGCATTTGCGCCCACAGAACTGCTGCTCACTGAATATTTTATCTTTTTCGGTCAATTCTCTGTAAACCCTAGAAATGGTTGTGCGTGAAAATCCCAGTAGATCAGCAGTTTCTGAAATACTCAGACCAGCCTGTCTAGCACTAACAACCAGGCCACATTCGAAGACACTTAAATCATCTTTTTTCTCCCATTCTGATACTCGATTTGAACTGCAGCAGATCGTCTTGACCATGTCTATATGCCTAAATGCATTGAGTTGCTGCTCTGTGGTTGGCTGATTAGAAATTAGCGTTAACAAGCAGTTGGATAGGTGTACCTAATAAAGTGGCCAGTGAGTGAATTTTGTTTCTTACAATTCTAATGATTTATGTTTTCTTAATTGCCTGACGGAAAAATAAAATCACATATGTACTTTTTTATTTCTTTTACAAAAGTATTTTAAATAAATCTGCACAAGTAATGCCAGACTGTGTCCATATTTATGTACCTAGTTCTTTTGCTGCAACGACGGCTATAACATTTCAGCAGAATATCTGCTTCACCGTTACGGATGGCTTCTTTTTGCACACTCCTTGAGTTAGGCAGAGTAAATAAACGAATAATCTGTGGATGTTATCATACTTCATTGGTTTGAGGTAAAACTGCTGCTGTTCCAAGATGCTAATCATTACCCTTGCAGTGAAGTCGCTGGCTTGTGTAAATGAAGTTTTATTTATATCGTTTTTTTCTTAACTCAAGGTCGCTTTACAGAAAAGGTTAAACTGTATGAGGCATTAAATGTATTATGCATACACAATCGAGCATTAATTAACCCTTGATGTGGCAAAGAACCTTAAGATTGATCAGTCATAAAAGTCATAAAAGTTCATAAGTATTTTAATGACCCCCTAGTATTTCCAATGAGAGGTGGCACGATGGCGCAGTGGGTAGTGCTGTCGCCTCACAGCAAGAAGGCCGCTGGTTCGAGCCCCGACTGGGTCAGTTGGCATTTCTGTGTGGAGTTTACATGTTCTACCCATGTTTGTCTGGGTTTCCTTCGGGTGCTCCGATTTCCCCCACAAGTCCAAAGACATGCGCTTTAGATCATTTGGGTAAGCTTAATTGTCCGTAGTGTATGTGTGTATGTCCTGGTCCTCCAGGTTAGGGGTTGAGCATTGGGCTAATGTCACGATCACCAGCAATCTACAACCAGAGACCGCTGGTAAATACACACACATTCACATGAACTACAAATCTGCCATGTTATGGACTACAAGCCCCAGTCATGCAACACACACACACACAAAACCGGTTCCAGATCCTGACTGATTACACTCTCACAGCTGAAACTGCTCAAGGACTGATTCATGGACTATTAGTACTGCTCAAACACACACACACTGTTGCTGAGTCTTGTCTACTGGGACATCTATGTGACACATTGTCTATGTGACACTACAACGCGTTTTCCTTTGTCCTGCTTTCCGTGTTAGACCTTGCTTGGTTTTGTTTGATTATCCCTATATGTCGCCTGCCTTGTGACCATCTGCCTGTTATTATGACGACGACTCTGGATTGCCCATATACAGGGTGGGCCATTTATATGGATACACCTTAATAAAATGGGATTGGTTTTCTGAATACAGTTTCCTGAAAAGTGGATTGGTCATCGTGGCCCAGTTGATCTCCTGATCTGACCCCCTTAGACTTCTATCTTTGGGGTCATCTGAAGTCAATTGTCTATGTAACTTATTAAGATATATCCATATAAATGGCCCACCCTGTACATCTGTTTGTTCCAGTTTTGACCACTGCTTGCCTGACCATCTCTATATCAATAAAGTCTTGCATAAGGATCCTCCCTCCGTTGTCAAGTGTCACATCCCTGTTACAGCTAATGACCCACATCGTAAAAATGAGATGTTACTAAACACCAATATGGTGCGGCTAAATATCAACTTCAATAATGGCCCTGGGAGTAAGTAGTATTTCCAATGAGCGCTTTACTGTATAAAGTGTTACCATTATACAAGTTGCAATGCTGTAAAAGATGTATAATATACTTTATTACCACAGTTTTACAATTAAATAAACATACATTTTCAACTTGTAAAGGTGAAGTGTGTAATTTTTGTGCTAGTAGCATCCAACATTGCAAAATAAACATATTAAAGTGACATTAACACCCTCATTTAGACATGACTAATTTTAGCTCTTTTTTATTTCCTGTTAATTCCCTTCATTGTGTAAACAATCGAGTTTTAATTAATACACAGAGCTGATTATGAATCATCTGAAAGCCAGTCCAAAGGCTGGATCGTACAGCAGGTTTTTCAGAGCATCTACACAAAAACCGCTGATGCAATATGACAAATGTTGCTTCTGTTTTGACCGGGGGGATATAACGCACATGGCAGACAATTACTGAGCATCATTCGCTATCACCAATCTGAAAATCGCTTAGCTTGAGCCACCCGTGAGGAATTATCTACATTTTACAATTCTCTGCCATCCAATGTACAAAAAAGCAACATAGCATTGTGGATCTTTTCCCAGTAATATACTCCTGAGGGCAGCCAAAGAGAAGGTTTTAAAATCACACAGATCAGACATGGACGTTTCAAAGGTTGTGTTCAGTGGTGGTGTAAAATAACAAATTACAAATACTCTGATTACTGTAAATGAGTAGTTTTTCTCAGGATTTGTACTTTACTAAGTAGTTTTACTTTTACTTTCCCTTGAGTACATTTTTAGTGCAGAATCAATACTTTTACTCCACTACTTTCCTTCAACCTGCAGTCATTACTTTATTTTTTCTTGTCTTTGGGCATTAGAAAAGTCAGTCCTGCGATTCCTGTTTAATTAACAATTTTTTTATGACACTGTATAACAATAATTAATATTTTTACAGTACTGTGATGGTTGGGTTTAGGGTTGGGGTGGGGGTAGGGGCTAAAAATAAATTTTATTGGATAATTTAATAGATAAGATAAATAATACTCGCTACAACTACTGTTTTTACATTACTGTGACGGTTGGGTTTAGGGTTGGCGTGGGGGTAGATGTCAATAAAATACAATAAATCGAAAATTTCATAAATAACATAAATAATTCTCATTAACCTCCAGCCGCAAACATATCCGATCTAGCAACAACCGCGTGACCGTGACGTAACTAAGCAACATAACAATCTGTTAACGAGGAAGTATTGCATACTCTTCTGTTACACACTCAAAAGTATATACTTTTCCTTTACAAAAAAAAGTATATACTTTTAGGGCGTAGTATAAGTATGTGAATTGGGACGCAGCAACAGTCCTGCAGAGTTTAGCTCCAACCCTCATCAAAAACACCTGAACAAGCTAATCAAGGGCTAAGCGTTACTACAGGCAGGTGAGCTTTAATCATGCCAGAACAAAACTCCACATGACTGAACGTATTTACCTCAGACAATACAGTTTTGATGAAAAATGTTTGTCTTTAGCTGTTTGTTAAAAAAATTGCTAAAGTCCCCACTGTTTGGGTTCAATTGGGTAAGTCTTTCCACCAGCAGGGAACAGTAAAGGTCAAATAAAAGTGATTTTTGAGATGACAACACCATGTGCTATTGACCCGCAGAACTCAATCCTTTGGAGGTCACATAGTAATAATAATAATAATGATTGGAAGCCAAAAATAAAACTCAAATTCCAGTCATTAAATCAGGACAGGCTTGACTAGCATATTCCAGTGCTCTACACAGCAGTTACATGAAAGGAACCATTTTATAAATATTCTTTCTGCAACTTAATGCCATAGAATGCATTAAAATAATGTGTTAAAGTGTTACCTGATATCTAAATAGAAGGTATGTGGTATATGCAAGTGTAAATTATAATATTATATGTAAATTGTATAGTCATGAATATTAATACCCTCTGCTCATTAAACACTAAACCAACAGTGTAAAAGTGTTTGTTGCCTTATTACAAAAGTATGCCACTATCTACACGTTAAACTAACTAAAGATACATTTAAACAGACCTTATGTCTCATTGGGGTAGCATTGCATTAATTTATAATCTGTATATCCTGTATTTGGCATTCTGACAAGCTGTAAACACTCTGTGGTCTCATTTTCAAAATAAAAGTCCACATATATAGCATGTATAACACACACCTGGCTAAACCTACAAATAAAGAGGAACAATTCTAATTAATTTTTAGAAATAGAAATGGGCGACACGGTGGCTCAATGGTTAGCACTGTCATCTCACAGCAAGAAGGTCACTGGTTCATGTCCCAGCTGGGTCAGTTGGCATTTATTTGTGAAGTTTGCATGTTCTCCACGTGTTCTCGTGGGTTTCCTCCATGTGCTCCGGTTTCCCCGCACAGTCCAAAGACATGAGTTATAGTGAATTAAATAAACTAAATTGGCTGTAGTGTATGAGTGTGGATGAGGGTGTATTGATGTTTCCCAGTACTGGGTTGCAGCTGGAAGGGCATCCGCTGTGTAAAACATATGCTGGATAAGTTGGCGGTTCATTCCGCTGTGGCGACTCCTGATGAATAATGGGACTAAAATGAAGGAAAATGAATGAATTGTAACATAGCCTGGAGGTGAAATTTCATTGTTACCCCTAAAAGGCTCTGGGTTCATTCTATGTGAGTTTATGACACCTGGTGCTAGTGAGTCTGCCGGTGAAAGTCACTCGGTGACATCTTATCTACCAAGATGCTGGCCAGAGCCAGCCTGTCCCATCTTCAAAGACATTCTAAAGAAAAAAAAAACACCATATTTGAACCCACACACACCCAAATACATGCACTATCCAATTGTTAAGTGTGACATCACGCGAAGCGGCTTCCGGGTCCAAGCGCTCTATCAAACTGTATGGGGGGACTCATCAAATGGTAATATTAATCATTTACAAAGCGATGTAATACTTTCGAAAATCACGATCGCAATGTATATTTATGCCTAATGTCTGATGGGCAGAAAGTGATACATATTTTATTAATTGTTAAAATTTTAGTATTTGTGATGCAGCAAGCCCAGAGACCAATGTGTACACCTTTTTCATATATTTTTTTATAACATTTTATATAAAAATTCATTTTATATAAAATTCACTTTAAAGTGTGATATGAATAAAAAGTGGTCATAAACAAATATTTTCTCAATTCAAATAAGTAGCAGCTTGGACCCGAAAATCATACTTCACGACTTCACGCTATAACCACGTTCAATTGTCTTTGTTTTCCCTCACAGAAATGGTCACTTTAATGGTAAAAGATCCTGGTCACACTTTATTTCGATGGTCCGTTAGTTGAATTTAAGATACATTGCAACTAATTCTCAGTAGATTATAAGTAGATTGTTAGGTTGGGGTTAGGGTTGGGGTTACGGTTAGTGTAAGTTGACGTGTACTTGCAAAGTTTCTTATAGTCAGTTAAATGTCTGTTGAAGGATTGTTAAATGTCAGTATCAACAGATATTAAGCAGAGAGTCTACTAATACTCAAATGGACCATCAAAATAAAGTGTTACCAAGATCCTTGCTACCAGCTAATTAAGTTTAATAAAACAAAATAAAAATAATAATACAATTCTAAACTATTCATCTACTTCATAAGAAGTAGCTATATTGCCTTTCTAAATAAATAAATAATTACAGAGTCCGCTCAGACGAGCGGGCAAAGTCATTGTTATATTTATTAAATTAAATTAACTATAAGTTAATTCAGAATATTCATAATTAATAATAACTTGTTATTGCTAATCATTAATATTCATAAATTGAGCTAATTTCGCCACAGAATGAATGAAGGAATTATTAGAAATAATTGTTGTAATCTCAGTAGAAAATGTTTTGAAATGTTTTGGCCAATCGAACGTTGCTGAGGACCTGCATATTGATGATGCAGTGTAGATCGTCAGAGTCAGTGTTTTGTTCAGATTGTTTTTTTGTTTTGATCAGGATTTTACCCTCATGGGATTTACAAGAGAATAAGGCAACAATGGTGTTTGAGGCTCATGGTATTTTATTTCCATGTACTGAAATTTTAGTTTCATTATTCAGACATCTAGATATGTCTACATTGTCATTCTATAGCACCTTTAATGGACGAGGAAAACAAAAGTAAAGTTATTTTTACGTGAGTGATGTGTATGGGTGTTTCCCAGCAATGTGGGTTCACGACTCGGTGAACTCTCAGTGCTGGGTTGAACATGTGCCAGAATAATTGACAGTTCGTTCCAATGTGGCGACCCCTGATGAAATCAGGGACAAATTCGAAGGAAAGTGAACGAATCATGAAGTTATCTGGGGCGACATGGTGGCTCAGTGGTTAGCATCGTCACCTCACAGCAAGAAGGTCGCTGGTTCAAGTCCCGGCTGGGTTAGCTGGCATTTCTGTGTGGAGTTTGCATGTTCTCTTCGTGTTTTGCGTGGGTTTCCTCCGGGTGCTCCGGTTTCATCCACAATCCAAAGACATGTGCTATAGGTGAATTGAATAAACTAAATTGGCCGTAGTGATTGTGTGTGAATAAGTGTGTATGGATGTTCCCAGTACTGGGTTGCAGCTGGAAGGGCATGCGCTGTACAAAACATATGCTGGATAAGTTGTCGGTTCATTCCTCTGTGGCGACCCCTGATGAATAAAGCCACTAATCCGAAGAGAAATTTATGAAGTTATCTTTACTTCAATAACAGTTTTACAATGTAGATTTTGTCAAAGCAGCTTTACATAGACAAAAATAACAACAAAAAGCTTTAACAATATTTCAGATTGTGGAAAATATATAACATATCAAGCCGACAGACCAATTGTATAATATGAATAATCCCAGCAGCATTTGTTTTTACACTGACTATCCATTAGCATCCTGTTTTCTTCGCTCCATTAGCATTACATTATTCTCTGACTGTCTATAGCTAAATTAGCTGTAAACTCCAACAGCATCAGCTCGATAAAGCACCTGTGGGGGGTATTGATATATCATTTTTTCAATCCCCCACCTCATTAAAGCCAACGCTTTCAATGACTTGCACAAACCCTAGATAATCACGGGCTAATTCTTCCAAACAAACCTGCAGCTGCTGCTCCCTGCTGACTCCCTGCAAAATAAACTTCATAAACAGATTGAGGGTGTAATCGATAAAGCCATTCGAGTTTCGCTTTAACTTCCACATGCCGTCCCATTCTCCAATGATTTTATCATTGTGTTTCTATTTCATTGGCCGTGACCCTCCTCTTCCCTCAGTGTCACATCTGATCAATCCTGGAGTTATGGGCCAGTGCTCAAGTGTTCTGGGCTCTCATAAAGATTCACTTAATGGATTTGTCCATTGGCACAGGAACCACAATGGAATCTGACCTATGAGCCGGAAGGTGCTCCCTCTGAAAAGATGCTTTGTTTACTTATGAACCTGTCGGTTGTGGCAACACGTAAAATGCTTTGGAGTGTGTCCGATCAAAGACCATCTTTCCAACACAGCATTTGCTGCCTGAGATGTTTTCACACTTTCAAAATACTCTCTCAAGTTATTGTTTCACTCTGCTATTTTTTGTTTCTAGTAGCAACATGTTTGAAACAGGATCATTTAGAGTCAGCGGGTTTTACACTGAAAGCCCTCGTCAGATCACATGATTTTTATTGTCGGTTACGAAAGGTACCTGGGTGTGAATCTGAACAACAAGCTAGATTGGTCTGAAAATACAATTCAGGTGTATAAGAAAGTAGGGCTGTCAAAATTAATCGCTTCTTCGGTGCACCACGATGCAGATGGGGACAATTCGATATCAGTTCAGTAATAGATCATAACCGGTTATTACGCACTGACGTCATTTATCCCCTATGCGCGATGTCGCGGTAGAATACTATGGCGAAGGAGGCGAGGGTGAGTAAATAAAACACTCCTACTACTTAAAAAGCAGATCTTTCACTGACACTGAGGAATGGTAAAGCACGAGCCGCGATTTCACTACTAGGGAGAAATGCTGTAAAACTCCCATCTATGCATCTCTCTCTCTCTCTCTCCCACACACACACGCCTAGGGCATTTGACCCGTTGGCATGTCCGTGAGGTAAAGTTTCTGTTAAAGCGATACTTGTGGATCCAGACACAAGCGTGCTGTGGTGCGAGTTTATTGTATTGTATTTATTCTATTACGGATTACCTGATAACCGCGTATTATGCGCATATAGACTGACCCGCGGCTGTTTTACCCGCGTCACTCATGGGTGAACACTACAGCGCTTTCGTTTCTAAAGCCAATCGCAGCCCTTTCTGTTGAGCGATGAAGACAATGACCAATCATAGGGGTGTAAGAACGCTCTGGTTACTAAAGTAACCCTCGTTCCCCGAGGGGGGGAACGGAAATGCTATGTGGAAAAACTTCCACTATGGGGATTTCGTCAGAATCCAATCATCTGAAAGAGTATAAAAACGGGCCAATGAAATGCCAATGAGTTGGCGGCGTCAGCGTGCACAGCTGTCTTGAATGACAATCAGCCTGGCATAAAAGGCTAGCATGTGCTCAGCAACGACATCCTTTTCTAGCTGAAGAGGCTTTCACACTCAACAGCTAAGGGACAATCGTTGTGGCGAAGGAACATAGCATTTCCGTTCCCCCCCTCGGGGAACGAGGGTTACTTTAGTAACCAGAGCGTTCCCCTTCGGGAGGGGAACTTCAATGCTATGTGGAAAAACTTCCACTATGGGGAAATTTATGGAAAGCACCACAACGAAAGAACCTTACCATGTCTCCAGTGAGGGGCGCGCCACGCAGCAGTACGAGCGCACCTGCATCGCTGGAGACACAGTCCTCCAACTTGTCCCCTGGCCCTTACTTACCTTACTTACCTTTTCTGGTTTAGATATATTTTTCGGGGAGTCGTAAAAATACACCTAGTTAGTTTCTAGGAATTTTTAAATACGACAGTACGTTGGGAAAGCGTTCAGTCCCGATAGGGAGGACGCTGCGGAGGCCACCTGCTGCCCGGAGGGGGAGACCTGGTGGCAAATAGCGTATGGACTAGCCCTGAGAAGGGGGAGTGCACATACGAAGAGGTGGTTAGCGGGGAGGGAAGACACGAGCCCGCCTAGGAGGGGGGACTACATCGTGGCTGAGTGAGCGTATGGGATCGCCAGCGGGGATCGCACATAGCAGGCACCTATACCCAGAACGCGGGATGACCAGCGGGCATACCTACAACGTAATGGGCCAACATTTGACTGCTCCGCTGAGTCAGATGCTGGGGGCCTCGGAGGAACTCTGCAGGGTTCGCCGAGTGGGGAACTCAACTGACAAAGCGAGAAAAGCGCACGTATCTCTGTGTTAGAGAGAAAGGCGCAGCAAGCGTTTTACAACACCTAACCGAATTTCCTCATTCACCGCTCGTGAGGAAATCAGTTCACTCGAAGATAAATCTCACAAATGTTCAGGTGTCGCCCAGCCCGCAGCTCTACAATGTCTGTTAGAGAGGCGCCGCGTGCTAACACCCAAAAGGATGCGCGCTCCGAGTGGAGCGCGCTCCTCCTGGGGGACACGGCTCGCCCTAGCTCGATGAGCGAGGGAGATGGCATTCACTGTTCAGTGGGCCAACCTCTGTTTAGATACAGCACTTCCCTTCTGCCGATCACCGTAACAGATAAAGAGCTGCTCAGAGGATCTAAGCTCTGAGTACGGTCCGTATAATACGCAAAGCGCGAACAGGACACAGCAATAAGGGGCTGGGTCTGCCTCCTCCGTGGGCAGCGCTTGCAGGTTCACTACATAGTTTAAACGAGCGCTGTAGGAACCTAGGGCACCTAGGTGGGCCGGGGTCTCAGGTAAACGTGAGAGTGGGCCGGCCCAAAACGCTGGCACATTTCGCTGACCGAAAATGCCTCCAGATACCCGCCCATTTGACCGATGCCAACGCAACCAGCAGAGCTGTCTACCTGGACAGAAATCATATAGATACTGAGTCGAGTGATCGAGCAGACCTCTCCTAAGAGAGATCTTCAAATGGGTAAAAGAGGGGACAGGATATATATCCACGTCTCGCGCCTCTGGGGACTGGATGATGAGGCGATGCTTTCCCAGCGCGTCGCCATCGCCGCATCCTCAGAGCGGGGATGATCGCCACGCCAACCCCTCAGTGCGGAGGGGACAGCCTTGGCTCCAGCCAACTGAAGGAGGATAGCATCACACTGATCTGGCATGTTTGGGGTTTCCTTCTCGGAGAGAAGTACACCACACAGCGAATAGACTCCACATCAGGGCATAGGCATGCCTCATAGAGGGTGCTCTAGGCCTAAGTGATGGTGTTAACCACCTAACGGTAGGTCACCTAAGTCCTCCGCGCTCCATCTATGGGACACACGTGATGTCCATAGAACTAGGCGCGGGTGCCAAACGGTGCCTGTCCCCAAAGAAGAAGTTTATTCCAGGGGACATGCCAGGGAGGGGCCATCACGAGGAGAGAGCTAGAATACAGGTTTGATTGGGCCTGAGAGGCGCAATGCATAGACCTGTTCCTCGTCCTCCCTGACTTTACACAGCATCTGTGCGAGTAGGCTCACTGGAGAAATGCGTATTACGCACGCCCCGGGGCCAGCTGTGTAGCCAGTGCGCAGAACGCACCCATAACAGCTGGACAGTCGGGGGTGGAGTCTCCATTCTCCCAGGCAAACTGCCGTGAGAGCGCAGCGGCTGCACGGTTGAGCTCGGCGGGGAAAAAATGGAATGCAGCGATTGCGCCGCGTATGACTCCGGGGGAGCAGACGGCGAGCGAGCTGAGACATGCGGCGACAGCGAATATCTCCCTTGTGGTTGATATACACCATCGCCACCGTGCTGTTCGTCCTGACCAGCACGTGTTTCCCTTCTAACACCGGTAAAAAACGGTGCAGCGTGAGATACACTGCCAACAGCTCCAGGCAGTTAAGATGCCAATGCAACCAGCTTCCTACCACGGAACCACAGCTGCATGCCCGCAACACACAGCCCCCCAGCGCGAACTGGAAGCATCCGTCAAACGACGACATGCCTGGACGCTTGTTCTAGAGGCCCGCGGGCCTGTAGAACACATGGTCCATCCAGAGGCTGAGGGCGCGGCGACACAGCGGAGTGACAGTCACCCGGTGCGCGCTCGCGTGCCATGCGCGTCTAGGGACCCGATCGTGAAGCAAATGCTGAAGTGGTCTCATATGGAGCATCCGAGCGGCGAGACCGCGGCTGCGGATGTCATATGCTCCAGGAGCCTCTGAAATAATATCAGTGGGACCACATATTCCTGTCGAACTCTCTCAGACAGGCCAGCATCAGCCCGGCGCGCTCTCGGGGGAGGCGCGCCGTCATGGTGATCGAGTCCAGCTCCAACCCGAGAAAAGAGTTGCTCTGCACGGGGGCGAGGCTGCTCTTTTCTCGGTTGACCTGAAACCCCAATTGGTCGAAGTGCCAAAACACCCTGTCTCTGTGCGTAATCAATTAATCCCGCGAGCGCGCTGAAATCAGCCAGTCGCTTGAGATAATTGAGTATGCGGATGCCCGCAAGCCGAAGCTGGGGCACCCTCCGCGAGCTTGGTGAAAACCCGTGGAGACAGAGAGAGCCAAAAGGGGAGGACTTGTACCGCCAGACTCGACTTCAGACGCAAACCGCAGGAAACTGACGGTGGCGTGGAAGTATGGAGACATGAAAGTACGCGTCCTTCAGGTCTACTGCTGCAGACCAATCCCGAGGACGAACGCTCCGGAGGGTGCGCTTCTGCGTAAGCATTCTGAACGGCAGCTTGTGAAGCCAGCGGTTCAAAACGCGCAGAACGAGGATTGGCCGTAGCCCACCGCTGTTTTTGGGTACGATGAAGTGCGGGCTGTAAACCCGCTCTCCATCCCGGCTGGAGGGACCGGTTCGATTGCATCCTTCGCCAGGAGGACAGCAATCTCCTCTCGCAAGACAGGGGCGGACGCAGGGCTGACCCTGGTGAAATACACACCCGTGAACTTGGGAGGCCATTTCGCGAACTGAATCGCGTAGCCGAGTCTGATCGCGCGGATGAGCCATTGCGATGGGCTGGCCCGCGCTAACCAGGCAGGCAGAGCCCTCGCAAGTGGCTTCGTCCGCACGATCGCTGACGTACCAGCGGTGGGGCAGCGCGGAGTGGGTGGGCTCAACTGGGAAGCACTGGGGTCCCACAGGAGAGCAGGAGGCAAGAGCTTCACTCTTGTCTCGCACCCGTACTCCGGAGGTGGGGCTGGGAGGGGGAGAGAAAGGAGATCGTTCTCTCTCGCTCCGCGAGCCACTGGCGAAGTGCACCGATCCTGCGAGCTGGAAAGCATAGCGTCCCAGACTGGCAGTGTTCGGGCTGTCACATCCGGGGAAGGGAAAAAATGCTCTTTCTCTGAGGTTTTGATAGCGTTTTTTAACGCTGTTTAGAAGAAGAGCCCCGCCCTCCAGCGGGGAAAGAGCAAATTTCCTCCTCTCCAGATGGCCCGTCTCAGGGACGCTTCGCGGTTCGTTTACCGAACTTAGCGGCGCCCTGGGGCGGGGAGCGCTGGTTGCCTGCGAGATGCTTGGCGCAGCCGCTTGGCCAGAGGCGCAGGCGGGGGCGACCGAGCAAAGCCGCAGGCGGGCGCTCTCAGCGTGAAGCAGTGGATGTGGATGGCTCGGCGGGGAGGAGCGGTTTTACGATCCCGCCGAGAGATGGTATTACCCATCGCCTCCGACTGCTCGCTCACCGGCGTGAATTCCTGGGCGAATTCACTGACGGTGTCGCCGAACAGGCCAGCCTGGGATATGGGTGAGCTAAGAAAGCGAACTTTGTCAGCATCACGCAGATCACCAGGTTAACCCGTGGTGGCGTTCCTGGGCCACTAATGTGACCATCGTCCTTCCCTGGAGCACACACAGCCGACTTCAGTCGATTGCTGTGCGGAGCTCATGCTCAGTCCTGGGTCGGAACCATCCCCGCGCAGCTGGGCCAGCGCCTGCGCTAGGGAGCGCTGGTAGGTGGCCGTAGCATGCATGGTGAGGGCGGAGGCGCGCGCAGCGCACTGCGTGGGCTTCCTGTGCACATCCAGGAAGAAGGGGACGTGGAGGCTTAGAAGGTCTTGCCTTCTTTATCTCCTCCACATCACACCCCTCTAGTCGGTCCGTCCGCGGGGCTGGGGGATAAACCATCTCCAGACCCACGGCCGAAACAGTCTGGGAAGCACGGCTGCAAAGTCTGCTTCTGGATTCGACGCCACGCCCATCATCCCGGAGGAAAAGAGCAGGTTCGAATCCTCATCAGACAATGACAACCAACCCTCCAAGGATGGTGAGGATGAAAGCGCACGCAGATCGGGCAGAAAAAAGTGCCCTCCAAGACTGCGTGAGCTTACTGCGCACTTTCCGGGAAGAAGGGGACGGAAGGCGTAGAAGGTCTTGCCTTCTTATATCCTCCACATAACACCCATCTAGTCGGTCCGGCCGCGGGGCTGGGGGATAAACCATCACCAGACCCACGGCCGAAACAGCCCGGGAAAGCACAGCCATCATGTCTGCTTTTTAGATGCCAACACCGTGCTCTCCACCCCGGAGGGAGGAAGCGAGCGGGTTCGCATCCTCATCAGACAATGACAGCCCATCCTCCGATGCAGCGATGGACATCTGATCCTCGGTGTCATCAAGTGAGAGGGCGACCACCCGAGGATGGAGCGCTTCTCTCACCTGAAGCTTGGATGGAGCGCGTGGAGGAGCGAGAGGTCCGCGAGCCCGAGGGCGGCGGATTTACTCCCACTGAAACCCTCAGATCTGCCCGAGTGCCAACCGCAGTGCGGGGGACAACTGGGGTGGGTCGCTCTTTTGCAAGAGCGAGCCGCGATCTTAACTGCGCAGCAGACATGACATCACAATGATGGCATGCACTGCCCGCGAGCACCGCATCAACATGCTGGACCCCCAGACATGAAACGCAGTGCTCGTGCCCATCATCCGGGGACAGGAAACCACCGCAACCAGAAACGCACGGTCGGAGCGACGTCTTGAAAAAGACGCGCTGCACAACCGTGTTGCTCTTTTAGGAAACTTGCTTCCTATATACATACCGCTCTTGGAGGACCGGACCCAAAGGACGCCAGGCAAGGGAGAACAACCCAGCTCGACCATCTGCCACTGCGTATACGCGCTCTGGACCGGGAGAAGCTGCTTCTCGATCTCTCTCTGTAGACACAGGTTGGAGATACCCTCATAGACTCTCTCAGAAGCTCGTGAAAGGCTCTGAAAGCGAAAAGGATGTCGTTGCTGAGCACATGCTAGCCTTTTATGCCAGGCTGATTGTCATTCAAGACAGCTGTGCACGCTGACGCCGCCAACTCATTGGCATTTCATTGGCCCGTTTTTATACTCTTTCAGATGATTGGATTCTGACGAAATCCCCATAGTGGAAGTTTTTCCACATAGCATTGAAGTTCCCCTCCCGAAGGGGAACTTGCCAGCGCTCAAAAAGCAAGTGAGATAATATTTACATGAGTTTATTTGTTATGAATGCTCGTGCTGTCTTCTGAGCATGTATTGGAGTTTTGTCTAAAACATTCACAAAGAGTGTTTTTTTTTTTTTGAGCAGGTAAAATTAAAGCAGTGCATGTATTTTACTGTGTCTATTTAAGGACAAAATTGTATTACAAGTAATATATAAATGTAAACATATTTATAGATTTTAATAAAAAAAATTTCTTGTGTTGTAAAGAAAAAAATCTAATTATGTATGGAAAGCATCGTCAATGCACCGTGATGCACCGAGATATCGAATTGAACCGAATCGATGGCATGATAATCGTAACCGAACCGAACCGTGAGACCAGTGTAGGTTCACACCCCTATAAGAAAGGTAAGAGCCGCATTCATTTATAAAGACGACTGAGGTTTTTTGGTGTGTGTCAGACACTGTTAAAAACTTTTTATGATTTGGTGGTGTCTTCTGTGATCCTGTAGGCTGTAACCTGCTGGGGAAGGGGGACTTTTGGAGGAGGAAAACAAATTAAATAAGCTTATAAAATGGGCAGGTTCTGTTGTGGGGTGTGCACTACCCACTATAGAAGAGATTGCATATGATCGAATGCTGGACAAATTTGTCACTATAATGAACCACGATAATCATCCCCTTATTGATACAGTCCAAGCGTGTGCAAGTTCTTTTAGTGCAAGATTAATTCAACCCCGGTGTTACAGAGAAAGATACAGGAAGTCATTTTTACCAACAGTGATCAGATTGTATAACCAAAGTCATACTAGATGAATTGTGCTGAATTGTAATAGTTATTAGATATGGACAAGTGTTTACTCGTTGTTTTTGGAACTAAGGTGTGCAGTATGAATGTAATTTATTATTGTTTTTATATATACAGTTGAAGCCAGAATTATTAGATTTTTTTTTCTTTTTTAAATATTTCCCAAATGATGTTTATTAACAGAGCAGGGACATTTTCACAGTATGTCTGATAATGTTTTTTTCTTCTGAAGAAAGTATTATTTGTTTTATTTCGGCTAGAATAAAATCAGTTTTTAATTTTTTAAAAGCCATTTTAAGGACAAAATTATTAGCCCCTTTAAGCTAATTTTTTTTTTCGATAGTCTACAGAACAAACCATCATTATACAATAACTTGCCTAATTATCCTAACCTGCCTAGTTAACCTAATTAACCTAGTTAAGCCTTTAAACGTCACTTTAGGCTGTATAGAAGTGTCTTGAAAAATATCAAGTAAAATATTATTTACTGTCATCATGGCAAAGATAAAATAAATCAGTTATTAGAGATAAGTTGTTAAAACTATTATGTTTAGAAATGTGTTGAAAAAAAAATCTCTGTTAAACAGAAATTGGGGAAAAAAATAAACAGGGGTGCTAATAATTCAGGAGGGGCTAATAATTTGGACTTCAACTGTATGTAACTTATTTTATCTATTTTTAATATGGAAAGCTATGCTGTGACGTGAATTTTCCTTTGGGGTTTAATAAAGTTAAACAAACAAACAAACAAACAAACAAACAAACGTCACTATTGTCAGATAATGCAATTTTGTCTCTGTAAAATCTTGACTTGTCGTGGGTAACAAATGTGCCAGACTACACGTTCCTTCATGATCAGTCATCCTGTGACATCTACGATGAGCGTTAGTTCTTGTATATAATTTAAAACACATATTACCATGTTAAATTGTAAATTCAAGTACTTTAATATGTTAATCAATACATTACAAGTATGCATCATTAAAATATAATACAACGTTATAAAATAATGATGTTGATGATGATTTCATAATGATATTAATGACTATTTTAATTTTTAAAGAGTTTTTTGAAAGAATCTTTGAAAGATCCTTTTATAAATAAAACACATGAAACATAAAAAGTCTGCAATTAAATAAGATAGATGTGTTAAATAAATATGTTGAACATAATTAATTACATTGATGTAATACAATAAAATACAAAGCTATTAATTCAATTAATATGTTTGATTTTTTTAAGTATAACCATTTCTGAACATTTAAACATCTTTAAAGTTAATAAATAAAAACAGTATTTTGTAAATGCTGTCAGTACATCAATCATGCATCCATGTTTATGCAAATGCCTGTGTGCTAAAACCACTTAATATTGCAAGGTGATTGCATAAAAATATACATTCATTGCTGTTTTAATTGTGCTCACCAAACAGAGAAATGCGTGTGAATGCAGGAAACCAAAAACACAAGCACATGCAGAGAAGTTCAAAACTGGAAAACCATGACCTGTGAGTTCACGCAGTGAAAATACGTTTGACCAGAGGACAGTCTAAATGTCAGGAAGTGCTATCTTGGCTCAAGTAAAAGAACAGACCAGTTAAAAAGTTGCACGGTTTGCATTGTTAAAGGGAGACAGTAGTTCGCCCAAAAAAGAACCTTCCGTTGAACACAAATTCTGAAGAATCTTGGAAACAAACAGCCACAGTAGAAACAATAATTACATTGAATTTAATAGTTGCTAATTTCTAAAATGTTATTCTTCTTATGTCTTTCAATATATTCTTTTGTCTTCATTATTATTATTATTATTATAGGTGATTTGGGTAAGCTAAAAATTGCAGCTGGAAGGGCATCCGCTGCGTAAAACATATGCTGGATAAGTTGGCGGTTCATTCTGATGTGACGACCCCAGATTAATAAAGGGACTAAGCTGAAAATAAAATGAATAAATGAATGAATTATTATTATTATTAATATTATTATTATTATTAGGGACCGAGCACTGTAAGTAGGCCCTACTGGAATTGCTCCATTTATTCTTCTGATTCTTCTTCTTCTCTTGAATGAATTGCATTTTTGAGAGTCTAAACATGCTCGAAAACTCACAAAACTTTAATGTAAGTTTCAGAAGTGAGTGTTCAACTGCTGACAAAAACAAAGTTTGGCAAAAATTGGTGATTTTTGTCAGGTTTTTTTATATTTAGCAGCTTATTATTATCCATTGTGCTCTGTCATCCTAAGGCCACAGGGCGGCAGTGGGCCTGGGTGCAAGGTCCCTTTCATCGCTGCTTGCAGCTTTTATTATTATTATTATTATTATTATTATTATTATTATTATTATTATATGTGTTTAATATCTTCTAGTGTAGTGCTTTGGTTTTAAGAAAGCCACATTACAAATAAAATGGATTATTATTATTTATTATTTAACAGAAAATTGAAAATCAAACATATTGGGTTAGGGTTATTCTAACCCTAAACATGTTTAGAATAAGTGGATAAGGTCTACTGTAAATGATGACATAATTAACATTTGTAGGTGAACAATACTTTTTAACAAGATTCCTTTAGTTGTTGGCCATTTTTCCCCACTTCATTTATTGGCACAATGAAGCAATTCCATAAAAAAACGTGGAATAGGATTAACTGGATAAAAAATTATAATTAAAAACTATTATTACAAATTATTTTTTTAATTATCAGGTGAACAGTTTTACAAGACCCCAAACTTATACAGCTGTCTTTATGGGGACTTTCCATAGACATAATTATGTTTATACTCTACAGCACTGATCATCAACTGGCGGCCCGCGACTGGATTCCAAAATTGTGAGAATCTAAAAGAAAATAGTGGTCCACACTAGGGCTGTGCAATTAATCGAAATCGAATCGCAATCGCGATTTGAAATGTTGCGATTAGCTAATCGCAAGAGGATGCGAAATGACATCTTTTATTTAACCTCCCCCGTTCAGAGCAAATGCATGACTGCCATCTGTGTGTGACAGACAGCCTTACTAGCCAATCGAGTGAGAACACTTTCGTACTGCCCAATTAGAAGTGCGCAACCGAACTATGCGGAACGCCCACAATAACAAACAGGAAAGTGTGAACGGCAACATGAGGAGCGTCTTGCTAAAAAGCAGGGGCGTAGATTTAGTATGGACGAAGGGGACGCAGAGGGGGACAAACTATTGAAATGTCCCCACCTATAATTTGTAATGTTAACCTAGAAAGGCTGTGCCTTTCCCTGCTGTCATGTGAGAGGCTGTAGCTGCGTCCAGGAAAGCAGCGCCAAAACAGCACACGTGAATTCCCCGTGAAAGAACGAGGTGTGTGAGGTCTGTGACACACACTGGTGAGGATGGCTGCAGCAAAAAAAGAACATAAAGAGCTTTTTTCAACAAAAAGTGTGTCACATAAACTCGAGTTCGCTACTGAATGAGTCCATCATGATAATCATGGCGTTAATGCTCGTGTTTTCCCCGCTTTAACGCAGAATAAACAGCTAAATACAAAAGTATATGATCCCTGCCTGCCAGTTCTCCTGATCTCTCTGAGTAACGTGCAATTTAGGTTGAAACAGTTTGTCAAAAAAACTACAGCCTGTGCTCCATCTTTTATTACTACTCATGAAACATGTTTCATTTGCACTACGGCTAAAATAACGGAAGTCTTTATTAAACTTTCTCTTTATCTGTTAATAAACATTCTTTTAACATTACACTGTCAGACCTGTAGCCAGCTTTTTGAATGGGTTATTTCTGCAGTTATTCGCCTGATTTTCTATTTAATTATGAGGTATAAATATTACATTTTAGTGACATTTTAAGAACTAATTTTTGCTGCATTATCTTGTCGGATGTTTATCATAACCACACTTTTTCATGTACCAAAATATATTTTAATCCATTCTGTCAAATTGCTTATCACACTATTTTACTATTTTAACTGTTTATTTACAAATGTGCATTTAAACTGTAAGTTTAATATTGCAGTTTTATAAAAATAATAAAAATGTATAATAAACAAATGTGTAAAAATACTTTTAATATACAAATGTATTATCTTGTAATGCAGACTATTGAATTATTGACTTGACTACAAAATTAAATCGCAAATCAAATCGAAATCGCAATATCTGTCAAAAAAATCGCAATTAGATAATTTCCCCAAATTGCACAGCCTTAGTCCACACTATTAAAGCAACTAAAAATAACAACAACTGAGTCTCTTGTCAGAATAACCACCATTTATGACTATATTTAGGCTCACTTCGAAATGAGGACAGACTCAGACAGACTATGTGGCGTTAAGCATTTATTGTTTCAAACAGATGTTCTCAGATTTTTATTTGATTTCCTTCTTGGGGGTCCGGCCCCCAAGGAGACTGTCTGGTAAAACTCTGGCCCTCTGACAAATATAGTTGATGACCCCTGCTCTACAGACTCTATATACAAATCCTAACCCTACCCCTAAATGCCACCCAGGCTCATTCTGATTGCATACCCCTATATACATTTCTGGAGAGTGCTAAATACGTCCCAGGAGATACTTTTTTTTGCAATTTTTGCGAATCCGCCAGAGTTCGCTATTTGAGCTCTCAAATATCTCTTGCGAGTGCCATTCGTGCCTGTTCTTCTCGTGTAAATCCACCAGAGGCCGCTGTCGACTGACGGACTGACCATCTGAGCGAACAATACCCCCACCCATACCCTTAGCTTTGGAGGTACCCAACCGATAGTGTTTTAAAAAGCACAGATTGACCAGCGCCCTAACGAGTTGCCCACTCACTTCCCTAAACCCAACCGACAGTGTTTTCAAAAGCAATCCAGCAGGCAATTATCTCGGCAGCCTTATTTTTAACATATTTTCAGATTTTACTACACTCTCATCCTGTTATTTACTGTTATTTTTTGGCTTTTGTTTTTGTCTTACCTGCTTTCTAGAACCGTTCTTCGCCCCACTCGAACCCCATCATTTCAAACCTTCCGAAGTACAGGGCGAGTCACTGAGCAAACTGGTAACAGCGGAAAAGCCATCCGCAAGGAGGTAAGTGGTCAGCTGGTAAGCGCGAAAGGGAACAGCATCATACCGCCCCGTAGTGTTTGTTTTAAAGACGAAATGCTGTCATACATTCCTCTGGCTACATAATTTGTGATCTCCAGAAATGTATATAGGGCTATGTTTTCAAAATGAGCTTATGTTGCCTAAATGCATCCCTCACAGGAAGCAATATGTATTTTTACATTTCTTTATTCTGGATCATTTATGAGGTGTTTTCCTAATAGGGACCAAATAATTGTTCTTACAATTGTCATACACTTGAGGCCATACAGTACAGTCCCCACAATATAAGAAATACAACACACAACAAAGCTAGTTCATCAAATTGTAACAATTCATGAGTAAATACTAGGCAGAACTGCAGGTCTGTATGACTACAATGCTCAGAGTGTGGTCAACAGCTTGTTACCGCTGATTAATGGAGACACCCGGGCACCATTCATTAGCAGCAATGCAGGCAACTGTGTCAGAGAAACACCACTGCAGGTGGCCAAATGAGGGGAAATTGCAACTATCTGTCTCCAGTCAATAGCACGTTACAATCAGACTTTCCTTGTTGGAAGATTCCCAGTGGATACCTTATTGTGACTCACACATGCTTTCTTTGCAAGATTACTATAATTGTGCAATTTATGTAATTTTTTTCAATTATCTTATTCATCTTTGGAACATGAAGTATAATGCGGTCCTTTGAAGAGACATAATGTGTTTATATTAAGACCTCATTTAACTAAAAAAATCTAATAATTTCAGTTTGAACTTTATTGAACTTTTTAACCCTTTAATATAATATAATACATATTATAAATTGTAATTCAATGCTTTTATTCAATTCTTTAAAAATGTAAGCAACAGTTTCAAACCAAGGATGCCACAGAAGATTGAAGCACATGTATTAGAGACTTTTATTGTGACACCATAAGAACGAAATGTTTAAAGTGTAGCCATCAAGCCTCAGCTCATCATATAGACCATTCTGATGGATGTAAACAAAATCAAAGGTCCCAACTTATTTCCAGTTTTACATTTTTAATTTCTATAGCTTCCAATAATTTAAAAAGAGCCACATATTGATAAATAATGTTAGGATAGCTGTTTTAAAATTAAGTTATGATTGAATTTCCTCTTGTTACAGTTTTCGATAACAAGCAGGAAATGTTTATGAGCCAATAACATCACCACATTGAAATGGTCTATATGTTTGGTGATTTTTTTTTTTCATTACAACAGAAAATATGTGGTTTGTCATTGAACAACAGTGACATAGCAACCCCTATGCACCATATAATTAAGCTGTTATTAAAGGGCCACGAAACCCCCTGTCTCAGCAGGGTGTTTTCACACCTCTGTTTTGAAAAAAGTCAGGAAAGTTGGGCGTGTCCAGCTCTGGGAGTGTGGGAGTGTCGGGGGAGGGAAAGAGGATAAGATTTTGCATAGAAGGGAGTTAACATTTGGGCATGCGCTAAGTTTGACAGGAAAAACAAATACACAGAGGCTGATTTGATACGGCGAATAAGAGAAAAAAATCCTCCGCATTTCTCTTTAACTTATGTACTCGGTAGGTAGCGTCAGAAAGCCGTGTGTGTATAGACTATCCTGTCACAAATTGCAGCGAAAATCCTGCACGACGAGAATAGTTTGTGTTTACATGTTTACACTCGGAGAGCAGCATTTAAACAAAGGGCAGTCCACTGCAAACACTTACCAAATCTGTAGACAGACAATCAAACTGGAGCTGTGTCTTTTTATTAAAAGTAGACGAGCGGCAAATCCGGATTTCACCATTTCCAGATGAAAAAAAGCTCTCGGGTAAAAATGTTCCTTACAAACGCGTTTCTGTCGCGAGCACTGTAATCCACACCTGAGTCCAGCTGCTCTCTCATAGAGGGAAAATGAAAACAAAACCTTCGTTGCAACACACTAATAACACCTACGAATTTTGTCTTGAAATTCTTGTACTTTCACTTGTTTTGGCAACACAACGTGGCGTCAGTCTCCAGAGCTATCATGCATATTAATGAAGTTTCACATCATACACAATAGAGCGCGCTGATTGGTTTGAAGCACGTCTTTCTCATGAATTAATACTGCACACTCAGATACGTAAGAACGTCCTAGAAAAGACAGACAGCCACTCTCCAGCTGGATTTACACCCAATTATCTCATGGCCGTGACGCAGCTTCAAAAAATCGTTTCAAACCGGAAGAACGAATTTGCTCAAAATAACGCAAAAACAACCAATTTTCACTTTTTAGTGCAATATATGTGTCCTAATAGTGTTTATAGCAGCGTGGGACACATATATGACTGTCAACAGCTCAACAAATGTGTTTTGGTGTTTCGTGACCCTTTAAGGTAAGAACCAAACAAAAACAGGGAAAAAACATACACTCTCTGAAATAAAGATACAAGAGCTGTCACTGGGGTGGGACCTTTTGAAAAGGTGCATCTTTGTTCTTAAATGGCTCGTTTTTACTGAGTGGTAGAGTACGGTGCGGTTCAGTACGCTTTTATGGTCGTTTCCACTGTCAAAAGGTACCTAAAAGCGAACTGTACTGTACCACTTCTTGGGTACCCTTTGTCGAGGGTACCTAGCACAACAAAAAGGTACCAAAAGGCTGAGCAAGACACGCAACTGAACGCTATTGGTTTACAGAGATATGTCACTCGCTCGTGCAACAAGCCAGCAGAATGAAAACAAAGAAACCGGCATTTTAAAAACACAGCTAAGACATTACAGCGTAATAATATATACATATAATAATGAGCCACAGCTCAAACAAACCATGTCGTCGTCTTGATGAACAGTCACAAAGCCAAAAAGAAGAGCAGAATCTGCCCTTTGCCATGTAGTTTTTTACTCTAATGCGTGAGCGGTTTCACTTTCTCGTGTGCGTTCGCCGCACGTCTATATTTGAAATAACGAACTTCTTGAGCTGATGATAATAACATGTGTGTGATTATTGAAGTGCTTGTGACATCCGATCCTTTCAGAAATGGACAAACGTAAGAGTTACTCACGGAAAAAACAAAGGAGAAGCCAGAAAAAAAAAAGGAGCATATGATTCTTTCAACCTGCCATGTTTACCTATTATCATCACTTTTTTGGACTATTATGAGCTTGGAATGACGGAATTACTTTCTAACAAAGGTTACATGTGCTGTAACGACCTGTACCATATCGTACTGTACGGTCCATATTGGTACCTCAAAGGTAGCTATTAGTATCTTAAATTTTCAAGAGGTACACATGTGTACTTTTTAGGTACTAATATGTACCCTTGATGCATTAATAAGAACCTTTTAATTACAAACATGTACATTTTGAAAAGGTACAGCAGTGACAGCTCAAGTACCTTTATTTTTGAGAGTGTATGTGCCATAATGCTCAAGATTTTATTCAATGTGGTAGTATGTGTTTACAAACCAATAGTGTTTTCAAAAGCACAGATTGACCTGCCCACCCACTTCCCTAAACCTAACTGACAGTTTAAAAAAGCAATCCAGAAAAAGAAAAGCCCTTGCCTGATTTTACCTAATTTATTTATTTTTTGGCTTCTGTTTTTGTCTTACCCGCTTTCTAGAACCAGTCTTCACCGGACTCGAACCCCATTATCGTGGTCAACACCTCCCTGCGTCCCAAGTCCGCCGACGTACATGGTGAGCTACTGGACAAGCTGGTAACAGTGAAAAAGCCGTCCATATGGAGGTAAGCGGTGAACATGAACAAACTGCCATGTTTACCTATTATCATCACTTTTTTGGACTATTTTGAGCTTGGAATGATGGCATTACTTTCTAACTGAGGTTACATGTGCTGGTAAAGATTTAAACACAAATGAGAGGTTTGCACTGACTGTGGGCTATATTTCGTGTTGTTTTTGAACTCAAATAAGGACTAAATGTACGCTGTGTGTAGTTTTTCTGTAAGTGGTAACATATCGGAGACTGTAAGGGGTCTGTATGTGTTCATATATGTTGCATCTATTTATTTATTTTAGATAATTACAAACGTTACAGTAGGCTATTTTGCTATCATTGATCTGCAGTTATAATCAAATCATGTTCATAGAAAGGTTAGTAATGACCATTTATACACAAGTATTTATGAGTATAAAGCATCTGTTTTTTGAGAAGTGCTTTTCATATGATATGTAAACGACCTGTACAGCTTTACTTTGACATTTCCTCGAGTGAGAATGTTGTCGACTGAAACTTTCTGTCGTACACCACTCCCACTAAAAGGGTTCCATTTGGCAGTGAAAATGCAAGCCTGATAAAGGTGACCTGTATCGACCTGTACCGTACCGTACCACTCAGTGGAAATAGGTCCATATTGGTACCTCAGAGGTAGCTATTTAGTACCTTAAATTTTCAAGAGGTACACATTTGTACTTTTTAGGTTCTAGTATGTACCCTTGATGCATTAATAAGGACCTTTTAATTACAAATGTGTACCTTTTGAAAAGGTACCGCAGTGACAGCTCAAGTACCTTTATTTTTGAGATTGTATGTGCCATAATGCTCAAGATTTTATTCAATGTTTTACAAACCAAATAGCATACTACTTCAGTTTACCCATAGTAATGAGTGGTTATTTTATTTTCAGGTAGGTCATCCAGGTTGTCTTAAATGGGTTAAAATTCCAAGATGCAATATCTACAACACATGCTCATTCTATACCGCTATATATATTTTTGGCGAGCACAAAACATGTCCCAAGAGGTGTTATTTTTTTCAGTTTTTGTTTTTGCGAATCCACCAGAGGCCGCTGTGTATGCTTTTTGAGATCTCAAATTTCTCTTGCGAGTGCCATTTGACTGCTGTTTTCACGTAAATCCAGTAGAGGCCGCTGTTTACTGACTGACTGACCCACCCTCCTCCTTCCCTGAACCCAACCAATAGTGTTTTCAAAAGCACCGATTGACCCGCCCACCCACTTCCCTAAACCCAACCGACAGTTTTTAAAAGTAATCCAGAAAAAGAAAAGCACTCGCTTGATTTTTACCACGTTTTTAGATTTTACCACATTCTCACCCTGTTATTTACTTGTTTATTTTATTTTTTTGCTTCTGTTTTTGTCTTACCCGCTTTCTAGAACCGGTCTTCACCGGACTCAAACTCCATCATCATGGTCAACTCCTCTCTGCGTTGCAAGTCTGCTGACATACATGGCAAGCTACTGGACAAACTGGTAATAGTGAA
Source organism: Danio kyathit (assembly GCA_903798195.1). Lineage (NCBI taxonomy): Eukaryota > Metazoa > Chordata > Actinopteri > Cypriniformes > Danionidae > Danio > Danio kyathit. Next base: position 47,729,214 of record LR812539.1, read on the forward strand.
AAAGCAGTCCATATGAAGGTAAGCGGTCCCCTGATAATCGCAAAAAGAAATGGCATCATGCCGCCCCATATCATTTTTTTTGAAGACTAAATGCAGCCATACATACTTCTGGCTACATAATTCGTGATCTACAGAAATATACAGTATATAGAAGGACGTTTTCAGAATGAGCCTAAGTTGGGTGCCTCAGGGCTCAGTTCTTGGACCATTTCTATTCTTCATCTACATGGATAGAACTGCCCAGTTCTGCAAAAGTAATAAGCTGTCAATTTACTCATTTTAACAATGGTTGAAGTCATTTTGTTCTGTTTAATACAGATTATGGCAGTCTGCAATGTTAGAAAAAAATAACGTTACCTGCTTGAAGGATAATGATGTCTACAACAGACATGGCCACTCTCATTGCGTGACCACAACAATTGGAAGTTGTCTACACAGGCTTTCCTCTGTTTATGCATATAACTTTAAGTAAGTTTATTGTCCCCCACAACTGTTTGTCAATACAATACACTCCTGCTTAGCAATACAATGTAGGGCTACATAATATTGGAAAATTTACACATTGCAATATTTTTTTATTCTGCAAAATAAATTGCGATATGAATATAGCTTCACTAGATGAGTTGAATAAATGTAAAGAATTTATAATTTTAGATTGATTGGGAAGATTCTGTAGGGAAGTGCATAAAATATAATAAACAATCTATAAGCATAGATAAATTCAAAAAATAAAAATATGCTAATGAAATAAACAGCAGTTCACTGTTTTCCGAAGAGTCGACATGTATTCAGGTATACAGTAATTGTATGATTAAATGTAAAATAATACAGCATAGTCTTCGTTTTAATAAACAATTCAATAAAATTAATTGTTATCAATTTTTCAAAGTTACAAACTGTATATTTTTTCTTATGCCTGAATGCTTTTAAAACCCTCACACAGTTACAAGCCTTAAAAAAACACTTGCAAACATACCTGTCAACCCTCCCGTTTTTCCCGGGATTCTCCCGTATTTTACAGTTCTATCCCGCTGTCATCCCGTAAAGGTATTTTCCCGTATTTCTCCCGTATTTTTCTTTTTCTGAGAAGAGGTGATCCTCCCTATATGCAACCCATACCGCCGAACCACCAGGGGCCGCCCTTGCTCTTAAATGTGAACCATTTCTGTGGTTTCATTTTATTTAGGCATGGAAACCTGATGGAAACACTTTGAAATAAACATAAAAACAGCGCGATTCATTTCCTTTTCATTACAGGCGCCATTGCCCCTATGCAATCCTCAAAACAGTCAGTTCATATAAAGATGCATGACTGTCAGCTGATGATTTCCATAGTGACAATAGACGCTGTTTCCCAAGCGGATTCTGTACGTACGTGATTTGATGCTAAGCTCAAGTGGACACTGGGTTTGAGTGCGTGCTTAAACAGACATATACACATCATCATCATAATGATAATAACAGTAATAGCGGTTCATTCCGCTGTGGCGACCCCAGATTAATAAAGGGACTAAGCCGAAAAGAAAATAAATGAATAAATGAAAATAAATGAAAATAAACATCTAGACATGTCGATCTTGTTGGGTTTTCTTTTAAACACAACAAATTTTGTCTTAAATGAGCATAAACAGTTAGGAAAACAATCAAATGCTTTCATTATAGATCTGTGCAGTTTTAAAGTGACAGCTCTGTTATTTAATGTAATCAAACCAAAAAAATCGAAATGAGAGATTCATTCGCTGCTCTTTAATCAGAATGTTTAAATTATACAGTGAAGAAAAGATGAGATTTGAAAACTTGATTCTATTTCTTTATAATAGCTATTAGTTTTAATGAGCAGAACTGTTTGTTAATTTATTTGCAACTTTTTCTTATTTATACTAATTATTATATCCTTTGTAAATAATAATAAAGACATAATTCTGATCGTTTCAGAAGTTTATTTACAATGAAACAGCTCCAGATGAACATAATTTTTATTTTTTTAATTTATTTTTATTTTATTTTATTTTTTTTGGGGGGGAGGGGGGGGGGGGGGGGGGTAAGTATCCCTTATTTTTACATCCCAATGTTGACAGGTATGCTTGCAAAATGATCAATTATAATCCAGACTCAACATTGCAAATACTTGCGAATGTACACATTGCGATGTCGATGCTGAAACGATATATTGTGTAGTCCTAATACAATGTAAACATTAAATATAGTTAATAAATGAAAAGTTCACATCTGGATAGTGGGTTCATAGAGGTATTTTCAGACACAGGCATACAGCATCACACATGAGCATGGATGAACAGACCTTCCGTTATAGAAATAACATCATTCTCTGCAATAAGGCTATTTGACATCGCTACAGTGAGCAGGACACGCTGGACTATAAGACCATGTGCATTTGGGCAAAAGAAGGAAGGAAAAAAAGAAAGAAAATCAGCCTCAGGCAAAAGAAGAAGTGTTTATGAAGGCTGTGAGCACATATCTGTAGCTTTAAGAGAAATGGAGTATTCCTAAATTACATAATGGAAGAGACAGAATGAAATAAGATCTAATATCTTAAATAGAGAATACAGAGTCAATATTATGGAAACACTTTTTTTAATCAAAATAGCTGTTTTTGGTTTTACTTTTTTGGAAGCCATTTAATTCATTTAAATTATCAAGTCTAAATAGTTAAATTCATAAAACAACGTTTACTGTTTAGATCAAAATCTATTTGATCGTATAATCTATCTTATAATCAAACTGTTTTTAGGTAATAAAGTAGTTTATTATTAAAATGAAAACGATAGGGACATTGTGTGACTATTAAAGGTGCTGTATGCAAGTTTTTTTTACTCTTCTAAAGCATAAAAATACCATAATATGTGTGCAGATATTTAAGAAACATCCCAAGTGAACATACTTGTTTAACTGAAAAACAATGCTGAAGTCAGATATTCTGCTTTGAAAATGTTTTTTCCGTGCCGGAACGCTGTCTTTGTTTAGGTAATTTTCACATGCACATGCCAGTTTAGCCAATTATAATTCAGCACCCCGGGTTGCCTTGTTGGAAAACAGCGCATTTCATTCATTCATTCAGAAAGGCTCTGAAAGCATGCGCCCGTGACCGAAAAGGACAGTATGGGAGACAAGATTCAGTTCCACATGAGGTTATTAATTAGCAAATTACATAAATATTACGAACGTAAACATTAGGTGAGCAGGTTACATTGTAACCGCGTGTCCTAACAACATGCTGTGTCGAGAGAGGCAGTGATCAGCTATTTGACTGTTTGTACCAGACGAAACACGACAGAAATTTGAATACAGCCTTTCAGAAGCACAGAATATGCACTCACTCATGAAACGGTAAGGTTTAGAATCTGTTTAATACATGTTAACCCTCCTTAACATCATTAAATGTAAAATGGCATTCAAACTCGTATTGTTAGCATTTAGCTCTGAATAAAGCACACGAGATTTACCTGAGGTGATCACTGTCATAGGTTTCACAAGTTCAGCTGTGAGAAATAGAAGCCTTTTCTAATCATTCAATTGGAGGTGTTGGTTAGGACAAAAACTCCTTTTAATATGGAAAATGTTCCCTCTATCGCGTGTCGTTGCTTTTATTTAGAACACAGTTTAAATCACTCGCTCCTTGTATTCAAACTGGCAACCCACGCTCATGTTTGTTTTGATCCAGGAGTGCAACTCCTAGTTTAACCACTGGGTGTCAAACTTACGTACTGCACCTTTAACTATATTTTTAACTTGTCATTCAACATTTATGGGGTGGAAAAGCTATGGGCCCTTCATATACTTGACGCAATAAGGCGTAAGGTGCATATGGCGTGAATTGTTGCTATTTTCAGTTCAGCGCAACCCTTATTTTCATGTTTTGCACTACGTTGTGCCACCTTGTGGACTCATGTGCTGGTCTAAAAAAGAGGTTGGTTAAGGCACATTGTTGATGCGTTGCTATTTTGAAAAACTGAAATAGACTGCACCATTGACCAACTGAAAGTCCAGCGCAGAGCTTGTTAGTTATGCGCCTATGCGAGTCCAAAAGCTTAGACGTTGCTTAATACACACAGGATGTACAGCAATAGACAAACATCTTTACATATGAAAAAAATTAAAAGATTAAAATGTTACAAAAAGTATTATCTTCTGCATATATATATATATATATATATATATATATATATATATATATATATATATATATATATATATATATATATATATATATATATATATAAATAAATAAATATATACTGTATGAAGAGTTCAGATGCAAAAACCTTTAAATCTATCAGACCTCTTTTTTTTTTTTGTAAATGAGCATTTTCTATCATCATAATTTCAGAAGTTTAATTTTATAGATAATGATAAAGTTATTGGCTAGTAAATAAAATAACATTTTTTAAAAATGTCCCTTTAGACAATTCTTTGGTTTTTAACAAGGTAGAATTTCAAGACATTGCAATTAGTTGAAAAATCACTAAATATGCATTTAGAAATGATTTAACCAAACATAAACCACATTACACAAACCACCTAAATTTAAAAATACATAAATCTGTCAAGTAAGTGGCGGTTCATTCCGCTGTGGTAACCTCTGAAAAACCAGAGACTAAGGAAAATGAATGAATGAAATCTGTCGTGCATTAATCAGTAACATTAAAATTGACATTAGAATAATGTAAACATTGCAAACATTGTAATAAGCTTGTTAGATTCAAATAATGTAGTGTAAAACCATTGTGAAACTTCAATATCTGTGCATTGTCCATTAATATAAAAAGCTTATCAGGCGTATAGGTAATATGAAGTAATGCAAATAACGTTTAGTTTTATACATTATATTTATCTCTAAACAATAGCTTACATTAGCAAATAATACAAAAGGTAGGCCTACTGGGCAAAAAGGGGATGTCTCTCAGACACTTTTAGAAGCTGTCAGTCATTCATTCTCACCATATTCAAAGTCTTTGTCTCTTTTTCATTTCTTGTTTATCCTCATAGCATCCATGTGGGATAAAATAATGGCATTTTAACTACGTCTTTCGTGAAACGCAGTTGCCGTTTAATGTATAGTAAATCGGACTCATTCAAGGTAGCGTCGCTGTGCAAAAAAATTAGTATTAAATTATTATTATGCATATTTATATTTGTTTGAATAAAAACAAGTTTAGATTTGTCCACCTGTCGGGTTTAGGAGAATAAGCACAACCCTGTTAGACCTATACGCCAAGGCAGACCATATTTTTCCATTCTTAAAGGAGCAAAAGTGGATTCGGACATGCCATTAATGCTTTTGCACCATGCGCTTTAGACTTTGCACCTATATCATTAAAATAGGACCCCATGAGTGTAAGTAAATAATGACTGAATTTTCATTTGTATGGACCTTCCTTTCAGCCAAACATTTCACTTTAAAACGGAATGAAGCCAATACATGTAAAGCTCATTAAGATCAATAATTTGAATGGTGATTCACTTTTCACTACCTTGTTTACTTAAATGAACTGTGCCCGAAAATTCAGAATTATTTAACTGCAAAGAAGGACATTCAGTATTTATTTGCATTGTATAAAATGGCTTAAGCATTGTAATAAACATGTAGACACACTCTCATATAGTCAATGTGCTGAAGAGATGAAGCTAAATGATCAAATAATGAGTAGTCTAAACCAATACATGCTCTATAGAAAAATCTAAGAAAATACAATAAAAACGATAGGCTACTTGGTAGGTTTGTGTGCTCATAATAACCTGAGGTTTCAGGTAACAAGACATGACGTGGTAAGACACCAATATACTGTGCTCAGTGTGAAAATCTAATCTTGCGCGGTGACCACAGACAAGCTGAATTACTTCACAGGCTTCTCACGCTGTGTGTGTGTGGGTACAGCACAGCCTTAACTATAATTTACCCACTTTTATGGACTCTTTATCATTCACTTACCATGGTCATCTGACAGAATTCCAATGGTCACTCAGCACAGCAAATTTCCCATTCAGCCATGATAAAACGGTGAAATGTGGGGGCCATATTTCCTCTGTAAAGGAATCTCCTGTACCACATTTCACAGGCTGTTAATCTCCATCGCCCCAATAAATGCATGGAGATTGAAGCTCGTAAAGGAGGAGTGACTTGAATTCGTATGTAGATTCAAATAACGGTTTTAATTACAGGCAACGTTAAGTGCTGTATAACCGCAGTTAATTAATTATCCTTTAACTAATAAATAAAAGGAGTTCCATCATCTTGTTTTCATTATTTTACTGAAAAACACAATTAATGGTTGTTATTGTTATTTTTTTTAGACTAATGTTCTCATTGGAAAAGAGGACAAAACTAAATGTAACACTTTACTTGATGGGGATGTTCATAAGACTGGCATGACACATTTATTTTAATGGATTGGCAAATGTCATGAATATGAAGTAGATTTTTTGCATGCTTATGACAGCTGTAATTAAGTGTTGTTTGTTGTTTGTGTCATTTTAAACTTGACATAGGCAAATACATCATAACCCGTCTTTGTCATGATAACTTTACATTACCAAGACAACATAATTCAACTCAACTCAATTTATTTCTAGAACACTTTCAACCAAACTACGATGGGTACCAAAGTGCTGTACATAAAAACACATAATACATGCAAACATACAAGGAACCAAAATACATAAAGACATGATTAAAAGGTAAAGAAAACAAGCGTGTTTTCTGTGACCTCTGAAAAGACTCAAAAGTAGGAGATGTTCTTAAGGAGAGTGGAAGATCGTTCCGCCTTGGTCTTGGAGCTGCTACTAAAGAGGCTCTATCACCTCGACATTTCAAGCATGATCGCAGAACTGTCAAATAGAGTCGATCCTTAGAGCAAAGAGATCTCACGGGTTGGTGTATATTAAGTAGCCCAGAAATATACTCATGGAGGGACCATAACTTGTCATAAATCCATCATAAACATTATTGTCACGAGGCCATTATGATTATGCCATGAATCTTTTTCTGATCACCGTTTTCAGTGGGAAAAAAAAAATTAAAAAAATTCTAAATTAATTTTTCTGGAAAAAGTCAATACTCTGTAAACAATTTTATAACAGCATCATCAATATTTAATAACATTTGATCTCATTTTATTGACAAATGAAATGTGTTCTGCTGTATTTGAGGTCAATAAACATATTTAGAATGCTGTTATAAAATTTAAGACAATAATAATGGTGACAATCATGTTTATGACAAGTTATGTTGTCTTGGTAATGTCAAGTTGTCATGATGAAGACAGTAACAAGTTTTTGTCAACCCAGGCTCATTGTGGATATGTACCTCTGTATACATTTCTGGAAAGCACGAATTAAGTCCCAGAAGGGACTTTTTGTTTTTGCCAATCCAGCAGAGGCCGCTGTGTGTGCTTTTTCAGATCTCAAATTTCTCTTGCGAGTGGCCTTCGCACCTGCTCTTCTTGAGTAAATCTACTAGATGCTGCTGTCGACTGACCGACCAGCCAATCTCCCCACTCACCCCCTTAACTAAACCCAACCAACAGTGTTTAAAAACACAGACTGACCCACCCACTGCCTTCCCTAAACCCAACCAACAACGTTTTCAAAAGCAATCCAGAAAAATAAAAGCCCTCACAGCCATCTGGTTTTTACCACATTTTCAGATTCTACCACCTTCTCACTCTGTTATTTACTTGTTGATTTAAATTTTTTTTTTTTTAGTTTTACCTGATTTCTGGAACCGTTCTTCGCTGACTTCGGTCAACTCCGCTTCACCTCCCAAGTCTGCCACATACGTGGCGAGCCACTGGGAAAACTGGTAAGACCATTTTGAGGAATGTAAACAATAACAATGGTCGTAATGTATTTCCTGTTTTACGTTTTTAATTTCCATAGCTTTCGTGAATCCAAAAAGCTCCAGATATTGATAAATAATGTTATGATAGTTGTTTAAACACGAAAATAGGATTGAATTGCCTCTTGTTACAGTTATGAAATAGTATGATAACAAGCAGGAAATGTTCAAGGGCCAATGGCATTACCACATTGAAATGGTCTATACACAAAGGTAAGTGGTCAGCTGGTAGCGTGAATAGGAACAGAAGCTGTCGGCCGCCCCATAGCGTTCGTCTTAAAAATGAAAGGCAGCCATACGTACACTGCAAAACCCAACAGTCAACTTTTAAAATATAATTAAACTCAAAATTTACTGAAAGTTATTTCTACTCATTTGAAGAGAGTTTTGAACTCAGTGTTTAAGGTAATGAGTTAATTAAATACTTCATTACTTCAACTTTAATGGAGTAAGTTCACAGTACTCATATAGATTAGTTTTTTTAACTCAAATGGTTTGTAGCAATCGGTGTCCTCAAACAGTTTGAGTTGCCTTAACTTATTGGGTTTTACAGAACTCAGTTGGTTTGAGTTCTCATTTATTGCACTGTAAAACCCAACAGTCAACTTTATCAAATGAAATGAGTGTAGTTTAGGGTTGGGCCGATAGACGATGCCATCGTCCATCGCCGATGGCCGATAAACTTCACGATGCTGAGCCGGCATTGTGATCCATCGCCCCGGCCCACATTTATATTGATATATATATAACTTATTATTTGCATGTCATCTTAATAGCAATAACGGTCTTTTCATGAGCTGTGTTATATTATACTTATAGCTGCTGTTTGCACGGCTGACAGCATCGTGAGGATTAAATACATTGTGAGGATTATACAGTACCTCTCGCGCTTAAAATGTGTAGATTCAGTGGCAAACGCTGTTACCTTCAAACCCCGTCCCAAAGACTTTACAGTGATCGTCTTTAGTTATTTTCATAGCGGACTTGAATCCACTGGAAGTCTTTTATCCACTCTTGGAAAAGTGTAAATGGTGGATTAACATTCAGCTCATGATCACTAATAAGATGTGCCATTATTAGTAACGTTATGGTTTCTAAAACTAAATCTGTCAGCGCTTCACGTTTCCGTGGTTGCAGCTCCTGTCATGTGAAGGCAGAAGGCATTGAATGAGTGATTGACAATCCAATCCATTCGCGTTTAGTTCTAGCGCAGTGGGCCAATAAGAAGAGCACAAAGGCGGGGCAAGCATTGCGGGCTTGTTTTACTTCAGGAAGTTCACAATCGCATAACAACTGTTTTAATCTGTTCCTGAGCGCTCCATTTGGCGTCTTTAGGTGTAAAGACGCATCCTGCATAAATGTCTCCTAAATCCGCGCACGCGGTGAGGATTTTGCAGTGAAAACTGGTCACACGGCAACAATTTATGCATTAGCTCAAATGCTTTCGAATATATATTTTAGGTCGCATAAAATTTCAGGCGCATACGCCGAAACGGTCGAGCCCTAGCATCTTAACTTGTTATTATTTCCTTATAATAATAGTAATAAAATAAGGAAGTTATCATTAATTACAATACAAATTACAGTGATCTCCAAACAAACTCTCGTCTCGTCTCGTCTCCGCTGCCAGCTTTGGGGAAAAAGCCATTATAAGGACACAGATCACTCTTCTTATTCATGCTAGAGTCCTGCGGAATAAAAGTGATTGACAGGTGGTAATTTGTGTATAACTTTATTTATTTATGGTTTGGTTATGGATAAAGCAAAGACCATGTGGGTCAGGTGAAGACGATGGGCTACAATTATTAAATTCGTTATGAATTAATTCATATTTAACAACAACCTCCACCCCGCCTACGACAACGATGTCATCGTCCATCGCCGATGTTCACGTTAGACATTGTACGATGCCAAATTGGTCACCATCGCCCAACCCTAGTGTAGTTAACTCAAAATTTGCTGAAAGTTAATTCTACTCATTTGAAAAGAGTTTTGGACTCAGTGTTGAAGGTAATGACTTCATTTAAGTTGAAGTAATGAGTAATTTAATGGAGTAAGTTCACAGTACTTATATAGATTCGTTTTTTAAATGGGTTGTTGCAATCGGTTTCCTCAAACAGTTTGAGTTGCCTTAACCTATTGAGTTTTACAGTATTCAGTTGGTTTGAGTTCTCTTCATTTATCGGGTTTAACTGTGCTCAAATTGCTTAGTTTACTCAAATGGATTAAGTTCACAGTACTCATTTGGATTTGTTTTTGAACTTAAATGGTTTGTTGCAATTGGTTTCCTCAAACGGTTTGAGATACCTTAACTTTTTGGGTTTTACAGTGTACCTTTGGCTACATAATTTGTGCTCTCCAGAAATGTAAATAAGGGTACATATTCAAAATGAGCCTGTGTTGGGTTTTGTTGTTGTGAAAAAAAAAATACATAACGGAGCAAATGACACTTAATGAATCATATTTCAAACCAAAATCCAATATCATATTGATGACTTGTGTCATGACATTATTATAAAGGTTTCATGAAAGCCTTAAGAGCACTCCCTTCAAGTAAAGTATTACCAACAAAGTAGTAATAAAACAATACAAAGACAAATTTTCAAGAAAATAACTGCTGCGAGTCACTGGAATATAATTTAGGCTAATCAATGCGTGTTAATTACAATTAGAGCAAAGACTCCGACTGCTAATATCATTATCCTGCGGACTGCTGCTAACTGTAAGTATTCTGGTGAGAAGAAGAGCTACAAGCGCAATCTGACACATTCAGCAAATTCCCTGTCATGGCTGCTTTCGATTATCACAGCGGAGTCCAGCTGTATGCCTCATCTCAAGCTCTCAACATCACTGATGCTCCCCAGTCGATCTCCAGTAAGAAAACTGGGGCAAGTGACAGTCAAGATATTCTAACATATTACTCGGGTTGGGGTCTGTTTGATTGACTGTATTCCTGTAATCAAGTGATAGAGGGCCTGAAGATCTTGGATAAATTATTTATAATTGCAGGCAGGTGTACGCTACAGTTAATGGCAGGGTAAGGAATGAACAAAACGTGAAGCCCGCTCCCATAGAGTATCGCAGAAAGCTTGGTGTTGCAGAACATTTACAGTACGCATTTTAAACATCCCTGCCCCAAGCGATGCCTTTAGAACATTGTAAAAAAAATTATGTAATGACAAAAATCAAGACAACAAATATTTTCATTCATTCATTCATTTTCTTGTCGGCTTTGTCCCTTGCGGGGTCGCCACAGCGGAATGAACCGCCAACTTACCCAGCACGATTTTACGCAGCGGATGCCCTTCCAGCGCAACCCATCTCTGGGAACTTCCACACACACATTCACACTCATACACTACGGACAATTTAGCTTACCCAATTCACCTGTACTGCATGTCTTTGGACTGTGGGGGAAACCGGAGCACCCCGAGGAAACCCACGCGAACACAGGGAGAACATGCAAACTCCACACAGAAACGCCAACTGATCCAGCCCAGCCGAGGTTCGAACCTGCGACCCAGCGACGTTCTTGCTGTGAGGCAACAGCACTACCTACTGCGCCACTGCGTTGCCTACAAATAATTTTATGTTACTTATTTTAATATGTTAATCAGGTTTCAGCTATTTTTTCTAAAGTTATACAAAGTTTAACCTAATAATTGTAGTCACTTTGATTGATGTAAGTTGACATGACTAGAAAAGTTAAGTTGATTCCTGGTCGTGCAGACAGAGATAGCTTTATTATAGAATAGTTGAAACCCCAACCCAGGCTCATTCTGAAAATGTACCCCTATATACATTTCTGGAGCATGCTAAATACATCCCAAGAGCTACGTTTTTTTTTTTTTTTAAGGTTTTGTTTTCACGAAGAGGGCGGTGTGTACGCTTTCGCACCTGCTCTTCTCGCGTAAACTGATTGACTGACTGACTAACTAAAAGACCACCTGACCCACTTTCCTCCTTACCTAAACCCAACCAATAGTGTTTTTAAAAGCACAGACTGACCCACCCACCTACTCCCCTAAACCCAACCGACAGTTTTAAAAAGCAATCCAGAAAAAGAAAAGCCCTCGCCTAATTTTTACAACATTTTTAGCTTTTAACACATTCTCACCTTGTTATTTACTTGTTAATTTTGTTTTTTGGCTTTTGTTTTTGTCTTATCTGCTTTCTGAAACCATTCTTCACCGGACTTGAACCCTATCTTCGTGGTCAACTCCTCTCTGCGTCTCAAGTCTGCTGACATACATGGCGAGCTAACTGGACAAACTGGTAACATTGGGAAAGTCATCCATATGGCGTCATACCATCCTGTAGTGTTCGTTTTAAAGACGAAATGCAGCCATCCGTACTTCTGGCTACATAGTTCACGATCTCCAGAAATGTATATAGAGCTAAGTTTTTTAGAATCAGCCTATGTTGCAAAAAACCAGCATATACAATATAGTAGAGAATACAAAAGCATAATCCAAAGACAGGCAAAAGTTCAGGGTAGGCGGCAAAGAATCAAAAAACACGATAAACCGTCCAAAGGCAAAAAAAAAGGGAAAACAAAAAACAAGGAACACACTTTGACAGCTAGACAAGACTCAGCAATGTGTGTGTGAAACTAAGGAGTTTAAATAGTTAAATAGACGATGAGTTTCAGCTGTGAGTGTGTGTGTCCAAATGACTGTCAGCTGTGGCAGGTGTGATTGGTGCAATGATTTCTGGGATTTGTTGTTCGGCAGGAATGTAGAAAGTGATTTCCAGTGGAGGCAACACCGCTGGCGATCACTACAATTAAACTAAAAAAACAAATACAGTGCAATTTTGGGCCCTATGAAAACAGGTTTGGACCCTATACTGTATATCTCACAATATTGACATCAAACAGACAAGCCAACCTAGATATTCAAAAACATAAAAAAATTGTATGCAATTTAATATTACTGACCTATTCAATTTGTTATTGCATTTGACTTCTAGGTAACAGTATTTAGTCAGAGGCCAAGAAGGGATAGTTCACACAAAAATTTAGTTCTGTCATCGCTTACTCATTCTTCACTTGTCCCAAACCAGTTTGAGTTTCTTTATTCTGATGAACACATAATAAATATTTTAAAGAATGTTAAAAACTGCTAGCCACTGACTGCCAATCAGCAAGAAAGACTATACAGTATATAGACAAGATTATACAAATGCAGATTTTGTCTGGCTGTGGCAATGTGATTAATCAGACACACTTATTCGTGACACTTTATTTCTCTGCTGTGATTAAATGAGCAATTTTTGGGAGTTTCATCCTTAATATTTCTTCCTCAGAAAACATTTATTCCTTCATTAATTTTCTTTCGGCTTAGTCCTTGATTATCAGGGGTCACCACAGCGGAATGAACCATCGATTATTCTGGCATAGAATTCCACAGCGGATGCAATTCCAGCCACAATTCAGTACTGGAAAAGACCCATAAAGACTCATTTACACACACACACTCATACACTACAGCCTATTTAGTCAGCCCAGGCTCATTCTGAAAACGTACCGCTATATACAGTTGAAGTCAGAATTATTACCCCCCTGAATTATTAGACCCCTGTTTATTTTTTTCCCCAATTTTTGTTTAACTAAGAGAAGATTTTTTGGTAACACTTTATAATAACTACACACTATCAATCATTTACTAAGCATTAGCATCAAGTGAATTCTTTATCTGTTAATCATTAACTCTACATTATTAAGCGTTAGTAAGCAGTTTATAACTGCAGCTACAAATCATCTATTCTTGACTTACAACCACATTTATAATGTGCTTAATAATTGTACTTTCATACTTTGTTAATGATTTACTTTTCATTACTAAATTAAGTATTGCATTATTAACAAACTAGTTGTATTTAAGAGTAGTCGATGGTTTTTCAGATAATTCAGAATGAGTTAGTAAATGATTAATAAATTTAGAATTCTTATTATTCAGGCATATATTAATAGTTAATTTGTATGTTAATAAATGCTTTATTAACACAACTTCATGCAGTTTTGTGACCTAATCTAAAGTGAGGACTATTAATGCTTTATAAATCCCTTATAAATGACAATTAAAGGCTCAGTATGAACAATAATCATTGCAATCTTATCTAAAAAGTAAAATGACTGTAAAGTTTAAACATTGCTGAATAACAGGAGTGTCAAAATACGACCTAAAATTGGATAAAACAACAACAATATAACAATATAATAAGATGCAATGTTTAAACTGTACAGTAACTTTATTTTATATAAGATTGCAATGAATATATTTTTTTTAAATAGTTTTATTTGTGTATCTTAAAACGAATAGAAATGAATAATGTCGTTTGTGTTCTTTTTTCCTGTTTAGAATTGAACTGAGCCTTTAATTGTCATTTATAAAGGATTTATAAAGCATCAATAGTCCTCACTTTAGATTAGGTCACAAAACTGGATGAAATTGAGTTAATAAAGCATTTACTAACATACAAATTAACTATTAATAAATGCCTGAATAATAAGATTTATAAATGCTAATTTTAATAGTTTAATAATCATTTACTAACTCATTCTGAATGATATTAAAAAAACACCAACTATGCTTAAATATCTGGTTTGTAAATAATGCAATGCTTAATTTAGTAATGAAAAGTAAATCATTAACAAAGTATGAAAGTACAAGTATTAAGTACATTATAAATGTGGTTGTAAGTCAAGAATAGATGATTTGTAGCTGCAGTTATAAACTGCCTACTAACGTCTATTAATGTAGAGTTAATGCTTAACAGATAATGAATTCACTATATGCTAATTATTAATAAATGGTTCATAGTGTGTAGTTATTATAAAGTGTTACCGATTTTTTTTAACACATTTCTAAACATAATAGTTTTAATAACTCATCTCTAATGACTGATTTATTTTATCTTTGCCATGATGACAGTAAATAATATTTTACTAGATATTTATCAAGACACTTCTATACAGCTTAAACTGACATTTAAAGGCTTAACTAGGTTAATTAAGTTAACAAGGAAGGTTAGGGTAATTAGGCAAGTTATTGTATAATGATGGTTTGTTCTGTAGACTATTGAAAAAAAATCTAGCTTAAAGGGGCTAATAATTTTGTCCTTAAAATGGTGTTTAAAAATTTAAAAACTGCTTTTATTCTAGCTGAAATAAAACAAATAAGACTCTTCAGAAGGAAAAATATTATCAGACATAGTGTGAAAAAATTTTCTTGCTCTGTTAAACATCATTTAGGAAATATTTAAAAAAGAAAAAAATATCAAAGGGGGCTATTAATTCTGACTTTAACCGTACATTTCTAAAGAGCGCCAAATGCATGCCAGGAGATACGTTTTTTTGTGGTTTTGTTTTTGCAAATCCACCAGAGGTCGCTGTGTACGCTTTTTGAAATCTCAAATTTTTCTCCCGAGTGCCATTCACACCTGCTGTTTTCCACCAGAGGGTGTTGTCGACATCTACTGACCTACCCTCCTCCTTCACTAAACCCAACCAATAGTGTTTTCAAAAGCGTTTATTTAGTTTAATGAATTCACCTGTAGCGCATGTTTTTGGACTAAGACCAGACCTGATCACCTGGAGAAAACCCACACAAACACGGGGAAAACATGCAAACTCCAAACAGAAATGCCAACTGGCCCAGCTGGGACTCGAACTAGCAACCTTTTTGCTGTGAGGTGACAGTGCTAAGCACTGAGCCACCATGCCGCCCCTCAGAAAACATACAAAAATACATGAAAGAAGGTAATAAATGAACAGTTACATACAGCCTTTTAAAAAGAAAGCTGTATAAATGTAATAGTACTTACTATTAATTAGTCCAATGACTAACTACTCACATTATGAGATTTGAAGCTTGGCATCTCTTGGGAGTGATTTTGGTACCCCAGCTAATTGCATTCCCCTCTTTAACATCTGATTGTTAAAATTAATGAAGAATAACATTCAGCTGAGACTAAAATAATGTCCCTAGGGCAACATCAGCACATAGGCTTTAGATATAAATAACTCTTTCATATCAGTCTTACTGTAACATTATGCAGCCCTTCATTGATACATTCAACTTCTTGACACTTCAGTGTTCGGTGACACTTTTCTGTGTTTTAAAAGCTCAAAAGCCACATTACTGGCTTTGTAGAATAGCCAGGGTCTTTCCAATAGTGTATTCGCACTCACACGGAAGACAAAAACAGAGCAGATGTTGCAGGGTTTGTCCTAATTTGCTCTTATTGCTCTTCCTGCGGAGCTGAACAAAATCCGAACTGAATTTCGCAGCTCCTCCGCCCCTCGTGAGACTTTTTGAATTTCCTTCCCTGCTCTGAATTCTTTTATATCGGAGCCGGAGCAGATACTATGGCAGTCTCTCATCAGATGAAGCACTGCTTATCTCGAAAGAGTTGCAAAATACTGTAATCGAATGTCTCCAGCTGGGGATGATTCTCTCTGCACTGAGACGAGCACATGAAAGAAAAGTAAGTGAATGAAAAGAAAAAGGGAAAAAGTGTGAGTTTTTCATGTCCTGAAATACTTTAAGGCTGGAATGTTTTATGATTCGTCTAATTTACTGACTGTATATGCGTTTGCATTTATTTGTGCATATATTGTTGAAAATAAAGCCTTCGTTTAGATGCAAAAGGGCCTACGTGGCATAGCAGAACTATTTTCCTATTTTCCAGTGCTTTAGAAAACGTCCTACTAGTGCCTCAAAGACTTTAGAAGATATTCAAATTGTGGTAAATGCCAACACAATCTCAAGGCAATTCGTAACTTTTTTATTTAGTGGCTAATTCGTACCATTTAGTACGATTTGCTCATCACCCAATGACGGCTGGGTTTAGGGGCGGGGTTGGGTGCCACGCCTTCATTATAAAATCGTACATTTTCGTACGACTCAACTCGTACGAATTAGCCACTAAACTGACAAAACGTTAAATACTTACGTTTCCTCGTGAGATCAGGCTGTAAATGCTGTAAAATAAATTCAGTTAACATCCCAAACTGACAATTTATGAGCCAATTATATATAAAAGTGTCTAAGGGTGCTTTCACACCTGTGAATCGATTCAGTTGTTCCGAAACAGGGATTAAAATTGTTACATTGTTGCTCTTTGTTGTTGGCGCGGTTCGCTTTCACACGGCAAAGTTTCTAAACGGACCAAAAGAGCTAAAACAAGTCACATGTGAGTAAACTCTCCTCACATTGGTCAGAGTTTCACGGTTTACTTTGCACAGTCCCGCTCAGCTGTCGGGGGTGGTTTGGTGGTGTTTGACAGCGTGCGTGCGACATGTCTGAAGAGCGAGGAGGGATGCGGTGGGGAGGGGTGATGAGAAGGGTCCGCGACGTATTTTGAGGACCGGGAGGAAGACGCGCGATTTCCGGGAGATTATCACTCGTTTGCGGGCATCCGGGAGTCTCTGTGCATTTGCGGGAGACTCCAGGAACTTCCGGGATACTTTGGATGTCTGGAATGACTCATAATCTACTCATAATTCTCTCTTCATATAGCCATATGCCTATTACATTTCCATAAAACACTGTGATATAGGCGGGCTCGGATCGTATCGCTTTCTCACTACAATCAATCCACTCCAGGGTTCGTTTCAATCGAGCCAAGACCACCTCATTCAGGCGGTCTCGGAGCGATTGCTTTGGCGCGATTCCGAGCGCGATTGCCCTGTTCACATATGCCAAACGAACCGCGCTAACTGGGCAAACGCGCCAGGTTCCGGAACAAAAGTCTAGGTGTAAAAGCACCCTAAGATAGAGGTTATTTAATCTGCTTTATTTTTTGACTGCTTTGTTTAGATTTTAGTAACTATAACTTTGCCTTTTTATTCACTTTGTGGTCTCATTTTATCTGTAACACTGTAAGCTATGACATCGACTTGCCTTTTACTACAAAGATGCCTTTTTCGTGTGTAAGTAACATGGTAAAGCTATGTAAACAACGCGTCCCCGGCAGAAACGGTGACATAAACAAATGAATAACCATCCATAATTCAACACTATTGTGTCGGTGGACTAAATGTGCTCGATGGGATGTTTTTCTGTGGACTCTTGCCTTTCAAAATAAACCGTGATGTACAGTAATGAATGCGTGTGTGTCTTATTACGATGATTTTCACTCCATATTAAATAAGCGTTTTCTGTACAACTTACACAAATTTAGCAAATACATTCTTTATAAGCTTCCCACTGAAAAACATCTAGCTGCAATGGCTGCTTGAGGGTTGTTGCTTTATACCAGGGGTGTCAAAGTCAATTCCTGAAGGGCCGGAGCCCTGCAGAGTTTAGTTCCAGCCCTGCTTCAACACACCTATCTGTAGGTATCAAACAAGCCTAAAGCACTCAATTAGTTTGATCAGGTGTGTTTAATTGGGGTTGGAACTAAACTGTGCAGAGCTCCGGCCCTCCAGGAACTGGCTTTGACACATGTGCTTTAGACTGATGTGCAGTTTGTCAAGATTACTT
This sequence comes from Danio kyathit, assembly GCA_903798195.1. Taxonomy (NCBI): domain Eukaryota; kingdom Metazoa; phylum Chordata; class Actinopteri; order Cypriniformes; family Danionidae; genus Danio; species Danio kyathit. The sequence goes on from LR812539.1 coordinate 47,747,559, forward strand.
GTGTTCATTTTGGTGTAATCTATTCATAAACACTTACATGTGGAAAAACAGCACCCCAGTGCATCCACGTCCTGGTGCTGGCTAAAATGTTTCTAAAAAATGTAAGTTAAGGGTAATTTTACGATCTAAACTAACAGTACTTTAGTGGATGCAAAATAAGATTTTTTAAAAAGAGACACACAAATTGTGTTCTTGCTATGTTTTCCTTATCATAATTATTAAAAAATAAAATAGAAAAGCCCGTAGCCAGAGGGGGAAAGAAAGACCCACCCCTCACTGATAAAAGTCCGGAATTTGTCCCATACACAAGCTCATTTGTCCTATTTTGACTGCTATGCCACAATAAATTGTGAAAATAACCATCGAAGAAGGCTTTAAGACCAAGCGGAATCCTCTGTTTTGTGTTGCTTTAGCGTGACTGAGGAAAGTTGAATGTGCTGGCCAGTCTGTGTTTGCCTAATATATGACAATAGGCTAATTTTTCATTTATAACTTAAATAGCATGCTTTTTTCTAATGATATATGATGTAATAAATTTGTATTTGAAAAGTAATTATTATTAAATATTTTTTTTCTTCTAAATCTTTAGGAAATGTTTTTGGTAGCCTACATCAAAAAATGTGGTTGATGACCATCTGACAAGCTAATCCAGCAAAAAATAGTGCTTAAAAAGTATTTAAACCTCATAATTAAATAGGAAATGAGACAAAAGAACCACCAAAAAGGTCCATATTTTAAGAAAAAAGAACCACCCCTTTCACCAGGCTGGCTACAGGTCTGAAAGAATAATTACAATTATACAAATTCGTGTAAAGCACGTAATTTTTTAAGAGCAAACATTCAACCCAGGCTTATTATTGATATGTACCCCTATATACATTTTTGGAGATTGCAAAATACGTCCTAGGAGGTACGTTTTTTTTGCAGTTTTTGTTTTTGCGAATCCGCCAGAGGCTGCTGTATATGCTTTTTGAGATCTCAAATTTCCCTCGCGAGTGCCATTTGCGCCTGCTCTTCTCGCGTAACTCCACTAGAGGCTGCGGTCGACTGACTGACTGACAAACAGACCGACCAATATCCCCACCCTCCTCCTTCCCTAAACCCAAACAATAGTGTTTTCAAAACCACCGATTGACCAGCCCCCACCCACTTCCCTTAACCTAACTGCAGTGTTTTCAAAATCTTCCAGAAAAAGAAAATCCCTTGTGGCTACCTGATTTTTACCACATTTTCAGATTTTCTCACCCTGTTATTTACTTGTTTATTTTATTTTTTGCCTCATATTTTTGTTTTACCTGCTTTCTAGAATCGTTCTTCCCCAGACTTGAACCCCGTCATTGTGGTCAACTCCTCTTTCTGTCTCAAGTCTGCTGATGTACATGGGGAGCTACTGGGCAAACTGTTAACAGCGGAAAGGCCATCCACATGGAGGTAAGTGGTCAGCTGGTAAGCAAAAAAAAAAAAATTCCAGCTGTTGGCAGCATCATACCGCCCCTTAGCTTTCGTTTTAAAGTTGAAATGCAGCCAGACGTACCTCTGGCTACTTAATTTGAGCTCTCCAGAAATTAATTGTGCATTATGTATTATGGTACGTTTTAACAATAAGCCTGTGTTGGCAAAATTTGCTTAAATGTACACAGACTTTTTTAATTTTCAGTAAGCCAGCTCAGGCGCTTTTGTGCCATTTCAAAATTGCCACTAAAAGGGAGTGAATAGACAGTGATGGAGCCTATTCTGTTGATGGGGATGATTGGGAGGCCATGATTGTTAAAGCATGGAGGAAATTTGGCCAGGACCCTGGGGTTACACCCCTACTCTTTGCGAGAAGTGCCATGGGATTTTTAATGACCACAGAGTCAGGACCTTGGTTTAATGTCTCATTCAAAAGACGGTGCTCACTGACAGTATAGTGTCCCCTTTACATTACTGGGGCATTAGGACTCACATAGACCGCAGGTTGAGCGCCCCCTGTTGGTCTCACTAACACCACTTCCAACAGCAACATAGTTTGTGGTCACCCATCCATGTACTGACAAGGCTCAGCTCTGCTTAGCTTCAGTGAGTAACTAGTCTTGGGCTGCAATGTGATATGGCTGTGGCTATTTCTGTGGCAGGGTGATGGCTGTGGCAGTGTTGTCAAACTGAAGGTGTTTTCTCAATTTGTTAAGTTTTCTTATCTTGCAGCACTTTTAACTCTCTCAGCCACCATACACTTAGCTATATGAGCAGAATTTAAACTGGTGTCTCTGGCCATATAGACATGCACACTAACTAGTGTGCTAAAGATTGCAGCCTCTTTTGCCAATCCCTAATTTTAAAGAGCACCTATTTTACACCTTTTTCAAGATTTAAGATAAGTCGTTTGTGTCTCCAGAATGTGTCTGAAAAGTTTCAGCTCAAAACACCCATCAGATTATTTATTATACCTTTCAAGATATTGGAATTTTCAGCTCTGAGCACATTGTCGCAGTTTTTGTGTCCTGTGCCTTTAATGCTAGTTCTCCCCGCCCACCATTCCCATGTGCATGTCAGAGTGTCTCTGTCTCCATCAGATAAACAGCACAGTGACAAACATGAAGGAAGCAGATCTCACGTAAAGTTTGTGAGAAATACTACGGTAAAATCTTTTCCAATCATTATTTGATGTATTTGTTGTGGAGTAAATTTAAGCCCTTCTGCAATGATGAGTCACGCACAATGTCGTTACAAAGTTCACACACACAGCAGACACACAGCTTGCTCATTTAACTTTGCACTGTTTTTGCACAGCAAATGTGACAGGACACATGTTAATATCCACTGCTGTATGGATATCCGTTATGTTATTGTACAAAATAAATCTGATTTAACGTCCACAAACCAGGATTGAAGTGTCTTCTTTTATAATTGTACTGACATGCAGCTGTAATGATAAAGATGATAAAAGTTGTAATTTATTACAAACATGCTCTGTTTTAAAACCTTTTAAACTTGTGAAACTCATTCTTGATCACATTTGATGATGACTGATGATCACAGAGCGCTGAACAGATCTTTTAATCCCAGTTGCTTTGTGCACGTCCTGTCTTGTTGATATGATTTATACGCATTACTATAGAGACATGTTAAAAGGCGGCTGTTAATCAATTCGGGGGGCAGGGAAACCCCACTCCTACGTCACATTGAGGTGGGCCTCAAAACGGGAGGGATTTAAATCTTATTTTAACGTCAGGAAATTTTTAAAAAGAGACTAATTGCATTTATTTCACTCCAATATGACTGTGGACACACTATACCTACACACAGTTCTGTCCATATAGCTTACAAAACATGATTTCTATCATAGGTGCCCTTTAATCTTGAAGCCAGCACTCAAAAATCACATTGGCTACTTATTACAACTTATTTAAAATGAGTTGAAACACAATTCTTAACGTTTTTTTTTTTTTGGAGGGGGGGCAACTTTATCGTTTTATGTTCAATCCACTTAAATTTGTAAAAACTAAAGTTAACTTAATTCCTTCATGTTCTCCCAACACAAATCTATTGTGTGAAACCCAGCATTTTTTTACGGCGAGGGGACTGAGGGCTGCTAGCATACACTACAGCTAAAGAAAGCAATTTCCACAAAAAAGCAAACACATCTGTTAAGTCTGCCTCGGACTGGCAGGTGTTGTGCTTAATAAATTTCCATGCCAGCTGAAGTTGTGTTTACCCTTCACTAACTCACAGCTGTCATGCTATTAGAGCACAGCCCTGTTACATGGCAGGATTGATTCTTTGCTATAGGCTTGTAAAATAAGACATATGCATTTATCTAAGCATTAGCGTAACAGGATTAGCCTGACCTAAAAACATGCACGTCATCCCTGTGTGGTCCACCAGAGGCCTTTACACTGATTCAGATGCAGGCCTGGAATCACTCCAAGAACACTCGAGATCAAATCCAAAAAGAGAAACATCCAGTTCTAAATACCCCTGTTCTCATTGCAGTCCGTTTGCCGAGTGAGAGTGGATGTAAGGTAATGAACTGTGGCTTAGGGAAAATCATTGCAGGGAGAAGGAAAAAAATGGACGTACACAGACTTGAGTAATCACTTTAAAGGAAGTTTAGCTACCCCTGAGACAAGCACTGCACTGTGATCAAATACAGCGCAAAGCAACCTTGAAATGTCCAGGATTTTTTTGCTTTCCATTTTGCTTTCCCAAAATAAATCACTGAAAAAAAGATAAACGAAAAAAAAAAAGAACATAAATATATTCTCACCATCTGGGGTTTTAATGCTGGAAAGCTCTGCCAAGTGCTTCTTGTTTTAATGCCAAATGTGACCAGAAACTGAGGGCCTTTTTCACAGCTGCTTGTGCCAACATTCTTTCATCTTTATAATAAGACTTGCAAATAAATACATATAAATATACTGTATATGGGGACTATATTGGGGCAACTTTGTTTTATTTATTTATTTATTTATTTATTTATTTATTTATTTATTTATTTATTTATTTACCTGCCATTACCACTTTAACTTTGATTATCAAGAAAAAACATGTTTTGTTGAACCTTCAAATCCACCACAAACCTCCTTATTGTCCTAAATAAATAAATAAATAAATAAATAAATAAATAAATATTATTATTATTATTATTATTATTATTATTATTATTATTATTATTATTATTATTATGTTGTTGTTATTGTTATTTATGTTGTTGTTAACAATAATAATAATAATAATAATAATAATAATAATAATAATAATAATAATAATAATAATAGAAAGCACTTAATTACTCTAGCACATGCTTTGTCAATGTTTTAGAATGTTCAATGTTCTTAAAATAATATTAATATTAATAATATAATATAATATCATGATGATGAAGATGATGCTAATAATAATAATAATAATAATAATAATAATAATAATAATAATCATAAAAATATAAGAAAATGAATGAATAATAATAATATTTATAAAATTATTATTATTATTATTTTTATTTTGTTGTTAATAATAATAACAACAACAACAACAACAACAACAAAATTGATGATAATAATAATATATAATAATATATTAAATAAATATGATTTTTATTATTATTATTGTTGTTGTTGTTGTTGTTGTTGTTGTTTTTATTAATAATATTATTATTATTATTATTTTTTATTTATTTTTTTTTCCCAGAGATGGGTTGCGGCTGGGAGGGCATCCGCTGCGTAAAACATGTGCTAGATAAGTTGGCGGTTCATTACTCTGTGGCGACCCCTGATTAGTAAAGGGACTAAGCTGGAAAGAAAATGAATGAATGAATGAATGAATGAATGAATGAATAATGGAAAACATTTAATTACTCTAGTACATGCTTTGTCAATGTTTTTAGAATTAAAAAAATATAATAATAATAATAATAATAATAATAATAATAATAATAATAATAATAATAATAATAATAATAAAATAATAACAACAGCAAAAAAATATTATATTAATTACTATTATTATTATTTTATTTTATTTTTTTATTGAAAATGCTTCAGTGCTGTTGTAAATGCTTCGTGGTTGCTTTAAAATGTTCTTAAAAAAGTGAACAGGACTTTGCTAGAACTCATAAATTATACCACTGCATTAAAATTGCGTTAACACAATTTGTACAAGTGTCACAATGTTTCAAGTCAGTGTGGCTTTAAAGCAGTCCTGTGTGGGTCTTATAAGCACTTTCAAAGAAAGACAAAAAGTTACAGACGCAATTCAACTTTCTCTTTGTAGACTGTGCCAAAAACTCTGTGGGAACACGGCTGAGGCTAGAAAAAAGTAGAATGCCCTCAAATGTGTTGTAATTTAATTATGCACTCACCCATAACTCGTAATCTCTCTGCACCAACCACCACCTCATGGTCGTCAGCAGAGAAGAGCAGCTTTCCTGAACTCGATTTTACCTCCAACATTTTGCCCCGTGCATGAACTCCATGAGAACCTGGCAGAAATATATCAATGAAATTAATTATGTAATATAACTTACACTGTACTTCAGTATCTTATAGTTTATGGATAGCACTTTCTCCGTCCATGTGCCCTTCAAAATCTATTTCAAATAAGTAAACTTCAGTTGAGTAGACATTCATCATTTTCAACTGTAAATGGAAAAACTTTCATTCAACTTTTTTCAATCATTTAAATGTCAAAGGTTTTATGGGGGCCTGGAAATTGAAATGTTTACAATTGGGTTTCAGCATGCACGCATTATCTAGTCTAAACTACAAAAGATATGATTTGTTTGAAATGATGATGTTATATGAATGTGTATTATGTGCTTATGTTTATTTTAGGAGTATACAGTATGCTCCTGAAACTTTTTCTGTGAGTGCAATTAACTGTTTTCAAACAAACATTAGCCACGAAGCAGAATTTATGTGAGTTAAACACCTGAAGAGTGCACATTATATAATATACATTATATAAATGGATACAGTTGAAACCATAAGTTTACATACACTGTATAAAAAGGCACATAACCATTTAAAAAAAAGTCAGATGTTAATGTGACTAAACTTTTTAAGTTAGGATTATCAATTTTTTTTTCTGTTCTGCTTAATAGCAGAATAATGAGAGATATTTTTGGAGAAATTGTTATAACTTTTCCTGAAAGTCAAGTTTACATACAATAAGATTATTATGCCTCTGAAAAAGCTCAGATGATGGTGTCAAGGTTTTGGAAGTTTCTGATTGGCTAATTGACAACATTTGAGTTAATTGGAGGCACAACTGTAGAATAGTATTTAAGGAAAACCTCAAGCACACTGCTTCCTTGTGTGACAACATGGAAAAATCAACAAGCCAGAATCAACAAAAAAGCCAGATTACAATTTGCTAAATTACACTGGGAAAAAGAATAATTTTTGGAGACATGTCCTGTGGTCTGATGGAACTAAGATTGAACTGTTTAGCCATAATGACCAGTTGGAGGACAAAGGGGAAAGCTTACAAGCTTAGGAACACCATCCCAACTGTGAAGTATGGGGGCAGCAGCATCATGTTGTGGGGCTGTTTTGCTGCAGGAGGGACTGGTCTACTTCACAGCATAGATGGCATCATGAAGAAAGAACATTATGTAGAAACACGTTCCAACCCAACCTAAAATCAACCAAATATCATCGTCGAAATTGGACATCAAAGTAAGATCGTCCTTACGTCTAGGCGCTGGCTAGACATTGAATTTCGGTCACCTGACATCACGACCTTAATCTAACCTAATTTAAACGTCTTATGACGTTGTGTGCTTGCTGGGCAATAACTCGTTGTTGCATGTTACGTTTACACACACGTGTACAAATTACATGCAAACGCATCAGCTTTTAACAGCGTAATACTCACTACTCTTGAGTACTTTTGGAAGGGCTACTTTTTACTCATACTTTGAATAATATTTACAACAGACACTATTACTCTACTTGCACTACATTTTTAGGCAAGTAATGGAACTTTTACTTGAGTATGATTTTTCAGTACTCTTTCCACCACTGCTAAATTTCTCTTCATTCATACCTCCTCAAAGAATGATTGCAGTAAAATCATGTTGACATTTTGCATCATGGAACTTGATTTTTTAATTGTTATTTGATTTATTAAGTGTTTATTTTATATTATTAAGTACGTTATTCATGTTTTTAGTTGCGCAATGCATGCGCTCTAGGGATGTATGTCTCCACCAATGTCAAGAGTGAATCTGCGCTCTTGGATTCCTCAATACTGGATGACACATTCGGTCCTAGCCGACTAATATACCTTGATATTAAACTAAAAAAATCAAAGCTAACAAAAAGACTTTTGACTGAATCACTTTTTTTATCCATACAGAGAAAATCATGCAATCTCATTTTATGTTTGATTATTCATTTTCTGTAGTATTTCTGCTCCTGGATACAATCACTCATTTCTATACAAAGATTCAACTTCTTACCTATGATTTTGTCTTATTTACATTTATGTATTTCTAAAGCAATTTACTGTGTTGCATTTTTTCCACACAATGATCACAGTGATTTTTTTATTTTTGGAATATTTTTGTAACATGCCATGGCCACCAAAATGTTACTTTCTCCCAAAATGAAAACTGAATCCTTTCTTAATTGACATTGATCCCGGAAAACATGCCTGGCAACCCAAAGAGTGCTGCAAAAGATAAAACCATCTCATGGCAGATCACATAATAATGGTGCAGTATGTAACATTGACGCCTGGTGGTTGAGTATCACCATCCAAATTTAAAATATTAGATAGAGTTTAAGAGATAGGGCTCTGACAACGATTTGATGCACACACAGGTTGCCAGATTGATGACACCAACCGGAGCAAGCATGCCTGACGATTACGCTGCAAAATGGTCAACTACAGTAATGTTTTAAACGCAAGTTAAACCTTTATAACTCTGAATCTGGATCTCATTTCAGAGGCTACTGGAAATGGTGACTGTCCATTTTTGGCCACGTCTGCATAGATTAAGGCAAGCTTCATGACTGAAATTAAATAAGTGGCCGATTCATACAGACTAAGACATTCTGGAACACACTTTTTCAAAGGAAAATAACTAATTGAAGCATTGTTGTTGTTTTTTTTTTTCCAGATAAACAAGATAACATCATATTTTCTAAATATCTCCAAACATATTATGGTATTTTTATGCTTTACAAGAGTACAAAACTTACATACAGCACCTTTATATGGGCGGAACGTCTGTTACTCCCACATATGAGAACATATTTATAAGTGTTGTTTGGTGTGTGGAAAATCCGTCAGTACTTTAACATATATACTATATCTACGTGTTGACAAAAGATTTCCCTTTGTGGGAATCCAGCAATTGGACAAGACAAAAATAGGCTACATTTCATTCCGTTTGGGCAAGTTTTGAGTTATTGGGCTGAAAAAAATTGTCTTGAACCTGGCAACCCTGATTCAAGATGCAATATGCATTTTATTAGTATGTGTATACCCTAAGCACAAGGCATTCATATTAGGGTTTTGTGACATGTTTTGCACCTATTATCTATCTATGTTCATTCATTCATTCATTCATTCATTCATTCAGGCAAAGTGCAGTATAAACAAATAGCAAGTCATTGATTTAAAGTCTAAACTTGTTCTAATTTGCAACGTTCAATATTCTAATTAACTTAATGACTTTTTTTTTTTACCAGCTAAAGCACAAAGCACTTTAGATTTAAATAAATGAAACACATACTTGCTCTTTCGCTTCCTTTTTAATTTAGTTTTGTATACAGTTGTTCTAGCGCCGTAACTCAAGTGAAAGTCACTTAACTAGTCCATTTAAGGCAAAATTACTTTCATTAAAATACGGCCTCGCTATTACGCTATTAACCAGGACTTAATAGTACATGCATCCATGCACATGCAATTACCGCCCAGTAATGAAGTCTCTAGTCACAGTTATAAAGACTACATCATGAGAGTAACAACCTGGCTATGAAAGAACACTTTAACTCTTTCAAAACAGTCATTTAACCATCTGTCCCATAAAGTCTAACATTAGCTGCCTGGATTCATTTTCCTTCAGAGAGCGGATTGGCCCGGAGTCGCCTCTTGAGTTCAGTGAATATTTCATTTCATGCTTTCTACTCTAATATAAACGCCCACAGATGGAGCGAGAAACCTTCATTCCAATTTATAGTCTGCGAAATCTTGGGGAGCAAGACCATTGTAATTATCATAAAGAAGCTGCATGAGGGTTTTTTGGGATGTCTCTTGGCCTTAGTGCGTTTGTGCTTACCTGCAACAAGCTGAGATACTAATTGCTTCTTCTCATTGAGGATGTTGACAGACACGTTCTTAGATGACTGCAGGAACAATGGGCTTCCCTGACATGAAAAACAGAGGAAAAATTAGTTTAGAAATATTAAATAACATCTAAATAATACTCAGATTATAGGTGTAATTTCTGGATTTATTAGGTACTGTAGGACTTTGAGTAACATATTTATATATTTTATTTCAGGGTTTCTCAACCTTTTTCACTTCGAGGTCCACCTTTTTCTCAGAAATGTTTTTGAAGGCCCAACCTGATTGTCTAGATAAAATGCTCATTTTAAAGCTTTATTTATTAGCAAAACTTTTTTTTTTTTGCCTTCTATTATTCCCTTATTTTTCTACCTCATTTTCTAAAAAAAAAACATTGTGCGTGTGTGTGATACAGTATATATATATATATATATATATATATATATATATATTATATATATATATATATATATATATATATATATATATATATATATATACAGTTGAAATCAGAATTATTAGCCCACCTTTGAATTTTTTGATTTTTTTTAAATATTTCACAAATGATGTTTAACAGAGCAAGGACATTTTCACAGTATGTCGGATAATATTTTTTCTTCTAGCGAAAGTCTTATTTGTTTTACTTTGGCTAGAATAAAAGCAGTTTTTAATTTTTTAAAGACCATTTTAAGGTCAAAATTATTAGCCCCTTTTCTCAACCTTTTTCACTTCGAGGTCCACCTTTTTCTCAGAAATTTTTTTGAAGGCCCAACCTGATTGTCTAGAGAAAATGCTTATTTTAAAGCTTTATTTATTAGCAAAACATTTCTTTTGCCTTCTATTATTCCCTTATTTTTCCTCATTTTATAAAAAAAACATTGTGCACGTGTGTGTGTGTGTGTGTGTGTGTGTGTGTGTGTGTGTGTGTGTGTGTGTGTGTGTGTATATATATATATATATATATATATATATATATATATATATATATATATATATATATATATATATATATATATATATACATATATATATATATATATACAGTTGAAATCAGAATTATTAGCCCCCTTTGAATTTTTTTTTTTTTTATATTTCACAAATGATGTTTAACAGAGCAAGGACATTTTCACAGTATGTCTGATAATATTTTTTCTTCTGGAGAAAGTCTTATTTGTTTTATTTTGGCTAGAATAAAAGCAGTTTTTAATTTTTTTAAAGACCATTTTAAGGTCAAAATTATTAGCCCCTTTAGCTATATATTTTTTCAATAGTCTACAGAACAAACCATCATTATACAATAACTTGTGTAATTACCCTAACCTGCTTAGTTAACCTTATTAAACTAGTTAAGCCTTTAAATGTCACTTTAAGCTGTATAGAAGTGTCTTGAAAAATATCTGGTAAAATATTATTTACTGTCATCATGGCAAAGATAAAATAAATCAGTTATTAGAGATGAGTTATTAAAACTATTATGATTAGAAATGTGTTGAAAAAATCTTCTCTCAGTTAAACAGAAATTGGGGAAAAATAAACAGAGGGCTAATAATTCTGACTTCAACTGTGTGTGTGTATGTATATATATATGTATATATATATATATATATATATATATATATATATATATATATATATATATATATATATTAATTCCTTTTCTTTTCAGCTTAGTCCCTTTATTAATTCGGGGTCGCCACAGAGGAATGAACCGCCAACTTATCCAGCACATTTTCACGCAGCGGATGCCCTTCCTCTGGGAAACATCCATACAAACTCATTCACACTTATACACTACGAACAATTTAGCCAACCCAATTCACCTGTACTGCATGTCTTTGGACTGTGGGGGAAACCGGAGCACCCGGAGGAAACCCACGCGAATGCAGGGAGAACATGCAAACTCCACACAGAAACGCCAACTGACCCAGCCGAGGCTCGAACCAGCGACCTTCTTGCTGTGAGGCGACAGCACTATCTACTGCGCCACTGCGTTGCCATATAATATATAATAATATATATTTCAATAGTTAAAAAATTTCTTTCCAACTGCAGAATATTTGGGCCTTTTCTTCAGTAAAGGAACCTGACAGGACTACAGGAGATAGTAAAAAAACTGCTGATGCTTTGAATTAGACTGACTACTATTCATCCATTGATCTATATTCAATAAAATAAATAACCTAACCATAACCATAAATGTAAAGTACCCTCGAAATCTGTTGAAACACATTGATCTGAAGGTGGTTTGGTTTGTAGTGGACATTATTGGAGTTCGCTGACAGTAACAGTGAACAGCTGTTCACTACTGATACACCACCGAGTCTCGCTAGATCCTCCAGTACGAACGCACGTCAGTTATAAAACGCTCACAGGACGTTAATTTGTACAACTGTGCGGATATTTTGAAGTGTTCACACAAGGAGAACACGCATAGTTTGTGAATCAACTTTGATACAGTACAAGTCGCAGACGTGAGGCACGCACTATCTGGGGTGCGTTTCCCAAACAACGACGTAACTCGCGGCTGAGCTATCATAGTGCGATGCATCGTTTGGCAAAAGAACGATGTAGCGACGAGTGTTTCCCAAAACCGTAGTTTCCCTGTCGCAGATCCATCACTTGAACCACGTTAGTTACAATGTAAAGCGCTCATAATGATTCTCTAAACAGGGTGGAGTAACTTCTTTAGAGAACCCAATCATTTCTTTGTGCAAATTATATTGTTTTACACAAACACGCATTTAAAATAAAATCCAATATTAGTTTTGGTAAAGACATGCACTCGTTTTCCATATTATTTAAAATATAGCCTATGTAAATGGCACATATAGGGCCAATGTTTGCTTTAATATTATTGAGAAGTTGAACATTATTCTATTCTAAAACATAAATCATTTACAAAAGCTAACACTGTTCTAATATCATATATAAATCATATAAATAAATAAATAATGAGGCGATTTATTAAAAATATATTTACTTTAATAATAATATTAATAATATTAATGATGATGATGATGATGATGATTATTATTATTATTATTTAGGATATTGTTTATTTATTAAAAAAAAAATACGATTTGACACATGCAAACCACAGCAAAAAGTTCTAACCAACAGGCCCATGTCATATACAGCAGAGAAACGTAATAAATAACCCACTATAAAATAAAAGAATTAACGTATGCTATGTTTTTTATTTTCACAAGCTTTGGAGACATAATTTCATACAAAACATAATTTCCGCTTTTAAATATACCTATAGCTTTCGCCATGAGGCTGTGTTCAAAATTATATCAATGTTTTCAAAGTGCACTGCGAAGGGAGCACAATTGTAAACATGAAGATCGCTAAAACTGAACTGTAAAAATATTTTGAAAGCAAATTACACCTAAGAGAGATGACCTTAATGCTTTTTTATTTTTAATAATTCCAACTTTGAATGTTAGAATGTTCTAAATGAATAGGGCATAAGTGGGAATAGAACACAGCCAGGAACTATGCTTCTAACTAAAGCTCCAGAGGTGTCGTTTCAAGTGCTTAAGTTTGTGACGCAGTTTGCGAATGTTCGTTGGAGCGATGGATTCGGGAAACAGCAAATCAACGAACTATGTTTGTAACGACGAAACTTGCGACCTTAGTTGGCTAACCATGGTTTTGGGAAACGCACCCCTGGTTATTACTTTAATCATCGTTACCTTTACATTTGCATGACTGTTTGCTTTATACAACAGAGAACGTAGTCCCAGTTGTCGCGCAGCGGTTAGAAATTTAAGCCAAAGTTATGTCTGTAATTAACTGTGAGGCTGAGTCCAAATTAGCCTGTTCAATCACAGAAAATGAGAAATGCCATTACTACTATAATTTAATATGACATATTTAATAATGAAATCAAATAATTATAGTATAATATTTAAGTTAATTTTAAGCTATCTTGCGGGCCACCTGCAGGATCGCCGAGGCCTACTAGTGGGCCGCAGCCCACCGGTTGAAAATCCATGTTTTATTTTATAAAGGTCTGGTAACTTTTCTTCCAAAATTCAAAAAGGTGTCATTACAGTCATTGAAAATTATGGTTATTCTTTTCAAATATTGAATTCCAAACTCTTCTGAAGTTCAAATAATTGTATTATGTTAAAAAAAATAATATAAATGTTGCATGTTTGTCACACTTCAATGTTTCAGATCATCAAATAAATGTAAATAGTACTCAACAGTAAACATGTCATTGATGATTTTTCTTATTAAGGGAAAACACAATCTAAAACTACATAGCACTGTGTAAAAAAAGTGTTTAAACCTAATATGGGCCAGCCTTAGCAACAACAACTGCAATCAAGCGTTTCAAACTTGCAACGAGTCTTACAGCGCTGTGGAGGAATTTTGGTCCACTCATTTTTGCAGTATTGTTGTAATTCAGTCACATTGGAGGGTTTTCAAGTATGAACCACATTTTTGAGGTCACACCCCAGCATCTCAATTGGATTCAGGTCAGAACTTTGACTAGGCCACTCCAAAGTCTTCATTTTGTTTTTTGTTTTTTAGCTTTTCAGAAGTGGACTTGCTGGTGTTCTTTGGCTCATTGTCCTGCTACAGAACCCAGGTTCGTTTCAGCATAAGGTCACTAACAGTTAGCCGAACTTTCTCCTTCAGGATATTTTCGAACACAGCTGAATTCATGATTCCATTAATAACATCAAGCCTCCCAGGTCATGAAGCAACAAAACAGACCTAGAATATCACACTACCAACACCACATTTTACTTGTTGGTATGGTGTTCTTTTTCTGAAATTACTTTTATGCCACACATAATGGGACATAGGCATGGGCCGGTATAAGATTCTGATGGTATGATAACCTTAGATAAAAATATCACGGTTTCACGGTATTGTGTGGTTTGTTTACAAACTAATTTCGAGAGGATCACGTGCTTATGATTGAACACAGCTGGTATCACTTAACTCCGCATATTGCGCCAATCAGATGAACACGGACACACTATAAATTACCAGAGCGCTTTGCTCCAGTCATCTTCGTTTGAAGAATCCCCCCCTCCACCCCTACTCCTCCCCTTCTCTGATAGGGCGGCACGGCAGCCAGTGGGTAGCACTGTTGCCTCACAGCAAGAACGCCGCTGGTCCGTTCCCCCCGGGCTGGTTGGCGTTTCTGTGGGGAGTTTGCATGTTCTCCCCGTGTTCGCGTGGGTTTACCCCGAGTTCTCCGGTTTCCTCCCACCGTTCAAAGACAGGCAACATAGAAAAAATTGACTAACCAAAATAGCATCCTAAGGCAACTCTTAGCCAGATATATACAGTAGTTCACAGCAGGGGAGTTCTCGAGACCACCTGAGCTCAGACTCTCCTGTCGCCCTAGAAACGGGAGGAAGCCCCGGGCTCAAGCATATTCTGAGCTCAGGGCTCTCTCCCGGGACAGCATGCCAAACACGCTTTATTACCAATCATCAGCTAAGTGTGAACTCTTGAAAATATTTTCTTTTTTAATGTCTGGGTAAAAAACAACTTTTTCCCCCTTTGAAAACCACATATTTTAATATTTGAAAGAGTTATAATATTTTGGAGCAGTAAACATGTCAGGCTAAATAATTCAAATGATTAATTGACTTCTGCTGTCTTCATTAGTTTCAAAAACAGGGATTTATTTACAATTTAAAACTGCATCTTTGGATATTTTTTCTGCTGGAGATACTGTTGTCCTAAAAAAACAAACAAAATAATGTAAATAACAAATCTTACATATACTGTACCTTAGGAACGGTATTACAGAAAATTTTGCCGGTTTAAAAACGTTGACTTTTCTAAACTGCAGTATACCTTAAAAAGGGTTATCGCTCCATGCCTAATGGGACACACACCTTCCAAAAGTATTTTCTCAAAAGTCTTAAGGATCATCAAGATGTGTTCTGGCAAGACTAAGAGAAGCCTTTGTTATTTTGTTCAGTTTTATCTTGGAACTCTGCCATGCAAAACATTTTTGCCCACTCTCTCACTTTATGGTGGAGTCATGAACACTCATCTTAACTGAGGCAAGTGAGACCTGCAGAACTTTGAATGTTGTTGTGGGATTTTTGCGACCTCTTGGATAAGTTGTCTGTGTGTTCTTAGGGTAATTTTGGTCAACCAGCCAATCCTGGGAAGGTTTGCTGTAGTCCCTAAGCTTTAGAAATGGCTTTACAACCTTTGCCAGAGTGGTAGATCTCAATTATTATTTTTTTTCATTTTTTTTTTATTTTTTTTTTTATATCTCGGCATGATGTATAGCTTTTGAGGATCTTTTGATCAACTTCACTTTGTCAGGCTGGTCCTATGTAAGTGATTTCTTGATTTTGAAGAGATGTGGCTAAAGATATTGAACTAATGTGTAATAAACCAGAGTTAAGTTATGTTTTTCTGACAGGGTTCTGTAGTTTTGGATTTTGTTTTAATATTTTGGACCTTGTTTTAATAAAAACATGTATTACTTCATCAGTAATGTATTACTTCATCAGAAATCAGTAAGGGGGCAAACACTTTTTCACACCACTACATATAACAGTCCAATTCAATGTAAAAAATCCGTTTATAACCAGCAAAAACTGACAACATAGTAATTAGATACAGTTTTAAATATTTCAAGCCTTTGTCAGACATGTTTAATCATTTAAAATACAATAAAAAGTGAGTAGATTTATGTAATTTTTCATAAGTAGAGTACAGTACAGTTTTTTAAGCACACACGCACACAGACACATCATAAAATCCACATAATTCTATATTTAAATATAAAGTCCCCACAAAACAGCTGTACAAACATACAATAGAGGATGTGTGGGATCAAAGCACATCCAAGGTTTAAGTGTATTTAGTCTTATAGTTGTTTTTTCCACTTAAAACTAATGAAACAAATATGTCAGTGCCACAGGCCACAAGACAAAATACACACAATCAAAACACATTCTCTGTGTCTTGAAAATAAGCCTTAATATTGCATGCACTCTTGCTTATAAGGTAAATCTATCTTGTTTTACGGCTATTTAGATGTTTAAACTGAAAAGCGAGATAGAGATACTTGTTAGAAATGATTTTGAGTGCTATAATCACACATTTAAGGGATTGTTCACCCAAAAAAATGATTATTTACTCACTCACTTACTTACACTCAAGTGGTTCTAGAGCTTTATGAGTTTCCTTTTTTTCCTTCTGAACACTAAAGGAGAAATTTAGAAAAAAATTAGAGATATTCTTCCATAGTAGGAAAAACAAATACTATCGAGATCAACAGTTACAGGTTTCCAAAGTTTCTCCAACCTAGTTTGTGTTCAATAAAAAAAAAAGAAACTCAAACAGGTTTGTGGCAAGTTAAGGGTGAGTAAATGATGACAGGATTTTCATTTTTTCGGGTGAACTAACCCTTTAACTTACATAAAAATGAGCACAAATGAAAAATGTGCAACAAAATAAGTTATAATTTGTGAAATCTCCTCTCATGCAGGATTTGGTGTAAAGATTCCTCTCTTCGTTTGTAAACTGATTATAAATTAACATCACATTCATGTCTGGGTTGATTTAAGTGTTGGGCAGATGGTCTTCTCCAAGAATGCACAAAAAAGCAACATTAATGGCATCCATCTCAATACAACTGAAAATACTTAACAAGCACAATAATACTGCATAAATGTATTGGGTAGTAATGACCTGTTATGCAAGCCATGGATACAGATATCTGTCATAATCTTTAGAACAATATTTCATGCTCCAGTTGACTTTTTAATTAAAGATACTATTGTGTGCCATATTAAAAGCTGGAGATAGGTTTATCATGTAAATTATGCATTGTACTTTTTGCTGCTCTGTTTTCACTCAAGTGTGAAATGCTTGCTTTGTAGATGCTCTTGATTACAGTGAGAACATCTGGTTTTCTGAAAAAAAGTAGGTCAGAAATATATATATAAAAAACATGTCTATTGAGTTGTGTGAGAGGCTTATTACGAGGAACACAAACCTTTACTTGACAGAAGCTGTGCTTTTCATGACATGCACTTATCTTTCATTATACTCTTTGTCAGTGAGAAAATGCAAATCTTGAATAAATAAATATATACAGTTGAAATCAGAATTATTAGCCCCTCTTTGAATTTTTTTCCTTTTTTACGTATTTCCCAAATTATGTTTAACAGAGCAAGGAAATATTCACAGTATTCAAAATTATTAGCCCCTTTAAGCTATATTTTATTTCAATAGTCTACAGAACAAACCATCGTTATACAATAACTTGCCTAATTACCCTAACCTGCTTAGTTAACCTAATTAACCTAGTTAAGCCTTTAAATGTCACTTTAAGCTGTATAGAAGTGTCTTGAAAAATATCTAGTAAAATATTATTTACTGTCATCATGGCAAAGATAAAATAAATCAGTTATTCAATGAGTTATTAAAACTATTATGATTAGAAATGTGTTGAAGAAATCTTCTCATCGTTAAACAGAAATTGGGGAATAAAAAAAATAGGGGCTAATAATTCAGGGGGTTTAATCATTCTGAGTTCAACTGTATATGGCATGAGTTTATTATTTATTTTATTTATTTGTAAGAGTTAGCTGTTATATTTAAACTATAGCACTTTATTTTGAATGTGAGTAAAAGTCAATCAGTATGAAATTAATGTGATATTATATTTTGAGATATTTCTTAATGTCAATCATGTCGATAATAGAAACAAATAACAACTTGACTTCTAGTTGATCATTTGGAAAAGTGGCAGAAGGTAGATTTTTTTTGATAAATCATCTGTTGAACTGCATCTCAACCATCACAAATACTGCAGAAGACCTATTGGAACCCACATGGACCCAATATTCTCACAGAAATCAGTCAAGTTTGGTGAAGGAAAAATCATGGTTTGGGGTTACATTCAGTATGGGGGCGTGCGAGAGATCTGCAGAGTATTTGAGTCCTTGCAGAGATGTATGGATGCAGTCCTCCAAGCTCATGGGAGTCATACACAATATTATTTTTTTTCCACAGACTTTATATTCATACTGTATATTATTTCTGTTAAGTGACAAGACTTTTGTCTAAGCAAAGTCAGACCTTATTGTCCAAATTAAATAATTAAAAATCAAGGCATGATCATATTTTATTTTGGCAAAACAAACATAATCCAGAGGTCTTTGCTTTTCATATAAGCCACTTCAGATACTAAATGATCAACTAGAAGTTAAGTTATTATTTGTTGTTCCTAAAATTTGCATAGACAACAAGACTTTTTTCAGGTAGTGTATATTTTCACAACTCTCGACACGTTTTAGGTTAGGTTTAAATTTGATCACTTTTAATCAGTTATATATTTACTTTATCTTTACTTAAACCTGACAGACTAGACATACAATCTCACGAGGAATGTAACTATTGTTTATGTAATCTCAGAAAATGGTTCATTTGTATGAATTCCTGAATGGATGGATCAATCAGCCGACAAGTAAAGTCATTACAATAGCTGAACAAGACATTTCAGGTGACAAGTCTTTTTGTCAATGCCCAAAAATGCATATTGAGAAAGTAAACAAGGTCAGTTCTGATTTTATTTTCACTTCAAAGCCTCAGAGTAATAGAAAAAGTGAAGCAGATTCATCACATGCTGATGTTGCGTGGAGCACTGTTTACACTGGGAAACATCAGAAATGCAACAGGTGTTCAATTATTCATAATGCTGTGACCTTCTGAATAAAACATACACCAAAAATGTTTTTTGGGGGAAAAGGGTGGGGGGTTTGAAAAAAAAAAAAGACATGACAGAGAACATAAAATAACAAAGCTAAGGAGGCTTACTAAGGAATCAGTTAATTGTGTCAAATAATTTTCCTTTTACATGACTTTCTAAATGAATGAATGAATGAATACATGAATGATCGATCGATCCATCGATCAATCAATCAATCAATCAATCAATCAATCAATCAATCAATCAATCAATCAATCAATCAATCAATCAAGCAAGCAATCAAGCAATCAAGCAATCACACTACCTCTATTTTTGTTTACATTTTCCATACTGATTTGGGGTTGTATTGTATTGTATTGGGCAAAGATCAAATAAATCAGCTATTAGAAATTAATTATTAAAACTATTATGTTTGGAAATGTGTTGAAAAAAAGCAGAAAATGGGGGGAAAATAATATGCAGAGGGGCTAATAATTCAGGAGGGCTATCTCAACTGGACTTTAATATGTATTATTATATGTATATACCCCCACCCCAAAATTAAAATGCCCCTGATGTATCATCTAGGTTTACCATCTTATGCCTCGTTTCCACTGAATGGTACGGTACGGTACAGTTCGGTTCGGTTTCGCTTTTATAGCCATTTCCACTGTCAAAAGGCGTACTGAACCGAATCGTACCGTACCACTTTTTTGGCACCCTTTCGGAAGGGTACCAAAGCCGAGAAAGGGTACCAAAAGGCGGAGCTACACGTGCAGCTGAATGCTGATTGGTTACAGAGCGACGTCACGATCTCGTGGAGCTAGCCAGAATGAAAACAAAGGGACCGCCATGTTTTTATTACACAGCCGAGACAACTATATGTATATAATAACAAGCCATGCATGACCTGAGTTTAAACAAATTTTGTCCTTGTCTTGATGTATAGCCACAAAGCCAAGAAGATCAAAATCTGCCGTGTCCTGTTGTTGCTTTACGAGGCCGTCTAAAAGTGTGAGTGGTTTTCGCTTTCTCCAGGGAGCTTGCGATCGCGTCTATATTTGATATAACGAACTTCTTGAGCTGATGATAATAACCTGTGTGTGTTTATTGAAGTGTCTTCGACAAACGTGAGAGTGAAGAGTGGAAAAAAAAGAAGCTTGACAAAACACAGGAGCGAATTGTTTCACCAACCTGAATCATAAACAAACTGCCACTTTTATCATCGCCTTTTGGACTATTATGAACTTGGAATGACCTAATTACACTCTAACAGAGGCTACATGTGCTGGTGAAGATTACAGACACAGATGAGAGGTTTGCTCAGACTGTGGGCTATGTTGCGTGTTGTTTTTGAACTCAAATAAGGACTAAATCTATGCTGTGTGTAGTTTTTTCTGTAATTAGTAACATCGGAGACTGTAAGGGTCTGTATGTGTTCATACATGTTCATTTATTTATTTATTTTATACAATTACAGACGTTACAGAAGGCTATTTCGCACTGTCATTGATCTGCATTTATAATCAAAACATGTTCATAGAAAGGTTAGTAATAAACATTTCTACATAAGTATTTATATGTTTAAAGCATCTGTTTAGTGAGAAGTGCTTCTCATATGATTTCTGAACGACCTGTACGGCTTTACTTTAGACATTTATTTGAGTGAGAATGACGTCAAATAACACTCTGTTGTACACCACGCCCACCAAAAGGGTACCCTTTGTAGTGGAAACGCAAGCCTGATAAAGGTGACCCGTACCGACCCGTACCGTACCGTACTGTACCAGTCAGTGGAAACGAGCCATTAGCATGTGTTGATCGTTGATCACACTTCAAAATCCGTAATTTTACGGTTTATTTCCGACATAGAAAATTATATTAAATTAAACTAAATTAAATTAAATTACAGAAATTTCCTTGAATTTAACTTAAATTTCTAGTAAACTTTTGTAATTCAACTGCCGGAAATAAACCGTAAAACTACAGATTTTTGTTTTACAGTGCATCTAATTCTTGTAGCAGGTCTTTCATTGACATTGCAGTGGACGGGAGCTTCCTCTCATCAGCAGTCCCATCGGGCCATTACTATTCACCTCATCCCCTCTGTCTGTTTCTCTCTATCACTCCGTCTTCCACTCTCTCTGCTCTCACTCGTGCTAGACAGATGAGATAACGCCAGCACCCTCCACATTATCAAGCCATCCATCCACTGCAGCCTCACTGATATTACTACGCCTGGACATTGTGAGAGGGCGAGAATGTGTGTCCTCCCCGCTATCGCCTCAACACTGCGCTGACGTGCACTTACTGGTCTGGACTGGATTTCTTTGGCATAGAGCGGCTGAAGGAATTCCGAATCGCCCTCAAGTTTCAGACCTCTTTCTGTGATGCGCAGGTGACCCATGCCGTCCTGCAGAAAAAAGGAGAGTAGAAAGAGGGCAAAAGAAAGAGAGGGAGAGAGAAATTCAACAGTTTAATATCAACAATTAAAGAAAAAAAAGTCAAATGTGTTATATGTGTTTTCTTTTCTTTCCTATGATGGAACTGCAGAATGAAATACTGGACATAAATAAGAATAGAGTTGATATATGGCATTTTAATAGTCTTTAAAAATGTGTGTGTATGTTTTCTTGAGTAAGCATATCAGAATATTAAATAAATAAATTTAAAAAAGCATAAGCAAACTAAATTTCATTTATTTTCCTTCAGCTTAGTCCCTTATTTTTCAGGGGTTGCCACAGCGAAATGAACCACCAAATATTCCAGCATATGTTTTACGCACTGGATGCCCTTCCAGCGCAACCCAGTACTGAGAAACACCCATACACTCTCGCATTCACACACACACTCGTACACTACGGACTATGCAAACTCCACACAAAAATGCTAACTGGCCCAACAGGGGCTCGAACCAGTGACCTTCTTGCTGTGAGGCGACAGTTCTAACCATGGAGCCACCATGCCGCCAGAAAAATAAATATAGTAACCAATTTTTCTTTCTTTCTTTCTTTCTTTCTTTAAAGGGCCACGAAACCCCCCTGTCTCAGCAGGGTGTTTTCACACCTCTAGTTTGAAAAAAGTCAGGAAAGTGGGCGTGTCCAGCTCTGTTTAGGTGGGAGTGTCGGGGGAGGGAAAGAGGGAAGGATTTGCAAA
This sequence comes from Danio kyathit, assembly GCA_903798195.1. Classification (NCBI taxonomy): domain Eukaryota; kingdom Metazoa; phylum Chordata; class Actinopteri; order Cypriniformes; family Danionidae; genus Danio; species Danio kyathit. The sequence continues at coordinate 47,770,189 of LR812539.1, forward strand.
TATGGGAGTTTCCGTTTGGGCACGCAGACGCAGGGGAGAAAGACAGTGACTGTGTTTACATGGACACCAGTAATCGAATTACTTGCCAAATTATTAATTTGTCGACTTTAATTGGAGTTTGGCACTTGGAACATTTCCTGCATGTCGCCCGTGACAAACGAGATGTTGAAAGCGAGGAACTGCTGGAAGAGTGGAGTTTTAATGGTATGTTTGATGCAGCACAGCAAGCTGGAGAAAAAATCCTCCACATTACTCGGTAACTTAGATGCCCTCTGTAAGTAGCGTCAGAAAGCCGTGTGTGTATACAGTAGACTATCCTGTCACAAAATGCGGCGAAAATCCTGCACGACGGGTATAGTTTGATTGTGGTGTTTACATGTTTACACTCGGAGAGCAGCATTTACAGCGGATCTTTCAGTCTATAATATTGTACTATAATATTGCAGTGATATTAACATACTTTAAACTTAGTAACTAAATAATTTTGACTGAGGTATGTCTTTAAAAACTGAAAGAGCACTGCTGACGATACAAATTAACTTTGCCATCTGGGTTAAACAAAGGGCACTGCACTCACACACACTTACCAAATCTGTAGAGACAATCAAACTGGAACTGTGTCTTTTTTTTAAAAAGATGTTTTTTAAAAATAATAATTTACAGTTTTTTACAATCGCTATGAGAGTTTTTTCAATACATTTAGACTATATCAAAGGCTTACCCTGTTCAGCTGATATCAGATCGAATACACAGTAAATAATTAGAAAATGCAAATATTGACTCCTTAATGTGAACATTTCATTTTTATTTATTTATTTATTTATTTATTTATTTATTTATTTATTTATTTATTTATTTATTTATTTATTTATTTTTTATTTTTGCTTTTATCGTAAACTTGCTCATTTATTATTTTTTCCTAAAAATATTTAATTTAAATTTTTACTTTGTTTTTAATTTATTATTATTATTGTTATTATTATTATTATTATTATTATTATTATTATTATTATTATTATTATTATTATTTATGTTTGTTAATAATTCATACATTTAATTTATTTTATTTTGAGGGGATAGTGGGAAAATAAGAAAAATAAGGCAATCTGTAATTTTTACTGTTGTATTGTACACTATGATGTATTGTCTTGTTAAACACCAATAAAAATTTTTTTTTAAAAAGATTCCTAAACTCTTAACATGGTTAGCACAACATCCGTCTTGTAGGCTATACAATTTACACATTTCTTGTAGCTTTGATGCAAAATGCATACAGTTAACACCAATTTCAAATGCTGGAACTTCTTTTACACACAACCTCAACCAAGACAAAAACAATGTAATTTTACAGTCAATTTTACAAATGCTTTTACACTGCATGTCAGAACAGATAACATCATGTTCTAAACATAACTTATATAGGCTAAAGTCAAAGTGAACAGCTGTTCATATTGTGAAATGAAACACAAATATATTCCCTGTATTTTATTCCATCATCAATGAGAAACAGCTTATTGCAGTAATGTAAATACATAAATAACAGCAGATTCCCATCTAGGAACCACATTCAGGTTTTTCTAATTACATGATCAAATATTCTAAAAAACGACTCTTGTGTGGAAGGTCTTGTGTGGAAAGAGAAGAGAATTCTTTCCATACCTAGAGAAGATATCAGGTGTGATGTGGATGAACCGAATTGGCTCTATCACTGTCTCTTCACTCCACCATTAGCTGGTGTGTGGTGAGCGCACTGGCGCCGTCCTGTGGCTGCCGTCACATCATCCAAGTGGATGCTACACACTGGTGGTGGTGTGGAGAGACTCCCCTCATGATTGTGAAGCGCTTTGGGTGTATGGCCATACACAACAAATGCGCTATATAAATACACATTACATGAGAACATGTGGCCAAATGCAGAAGATGACTTTGTTTTTTTTTTATTGTAATTGCTGTGCTTTTTTTTGTTTGTATATCTTGCAGTGATGTCCTCTTGCAAATAAAGTCTGTACTGCAGAAATTCAGTGTCTGTATTTTTTTTTTTTTTTTTAACATAAACTGTACATTTTATAAAGCTACTCTGATATGGTCATTCATTTTTTTGTATTGAATTTCTGCAGCAAAAGAAACAAAAGGCATGCATTTACTAAACTCAACAACACAAAAATGGCTTCAAATACTGTATAAAGGCAGACCTGACACATAAAATAATGCAGTTTCTGTCATTTCAGCTGATGATGGTGTTTTTTTGTCAAAGTGGTATGATTGACTAAATGTTCCTGTTGGAAGAGAACATGTGTTAGTGTTTTGAATAATTATTTGATTTTGAAACATGTTTGCAGTGTTTTGTTAGACATAGTGTATTGTGTTTGTTTATTATTGTATTTTGAAAATTAGTTTTGGGGTTTAGTTTATAATGTGTGATTTTGAGCATGAAATTAACTGTTTTGCCAATTGTGTGTTTTAGGTGTGTTGGTGCGTTAAGAGTTTAAACTTGTTAAATGTATTGAAAAAACTGTAACAATACAATGAAAATATTCAGGTAAATGAGTAAAATTATTTTTAAAATTACATTTATTTTAAAATTATATTATATGAGAACTAATCAACTAAAATGGACTTATTAAACTTTTTCATTCATTCATTCATTCATGTTGTACCCCAACGTCGTGGAGATGTTGCATTTTGTTTGGAAATGAAAATTGGGTTGATGTCAGAACCCAATGTCAGGCCGACGCCAATGTCTAACATCCAACCTAAAATCAACCAAATATCAACGTCTAATGATGTTACAGCTTGACGTTGTGTGGATGTTACCACTATGACGTCTATCATACGTTGGATTTTGGTTGCCATACCTGACTAATAAATGTCAATTCAATTCAATTCACCTTTATTTCTATAGCGCTTTTACAATGTAGATTGTGTCAAAGCAGCTTCACATAGAAGATTACAGTAAACTGAAACAGTGTCAGTCCAGTTTTCAGTTCAGTTTAGCTCAGTTCAGTGTGGTTTAATAATCACTACTGAGAGTCCAAACACTGAAGAGCAAATCCATCGATGCTACAGATCCCGAACCATACAAGCCAGTGGCAACAGCGGCGAGGAAAAAACTTCATCAATTGGCAAAAGTGAAGAATTAAAAACCTCGAGAGAAACCAGACTCAGTTGGGCATGACCATTTCTCCTATGGTCAAACTTCTTGTGCAGAGCTGCAGTCTAGGCGCCGTAGGCTGGACTCGTCTGTCCCTGAAGCTTCACAGGAATCAGTCTCATGCTCTCCACTCCTCCATGACCACCACAGCAGCTGTTCAGGATACGGCCTGGTCCAGGATTATGAGAACCTTGGAATCATCTCGTAAGTATTGTCAGTATTTGACATCAATATGACGTTGGATTAAGATGTAGGCTCAACGTTGAATTTTGACGTCAAAATAACATTGTTCTTAGACACTGGCTAGACATTGAATTTTGGTCACCTGACCTGATTTATGGTTACATAAATCATAACACAAACAATAGAAAATGTCCCACCATGTTGCTAAAGAATTGCAATGTGACCACCTTTAGTGTAGCCCCTTCCCTTAAGGCTGATTTATACTTCTGCGTCAATCGCACGCATATGGTCTGTCACAGCCTTCGCATGGTTGCACAATGTACGCAACTACACGTCGCAATGACGCGTTGCGGAGGCTCTGTGATTGGTCAGCTTGGTGACCAATGTGAGATTGTGTCAAAGCAGCTTCACATAGAAGATTACAGTAAACTGAAACAGTGTCAGTCCAGTTTTCAGTTCAGTTTAGCTCAGTTCAGTGTGGTTTAATAATCACTACTGAGAGTCCAAACACTGAAGAGCAAATCCATCGATGCTACAGATCCCGAACCATGCAAGCCAGTGGCAACAGCGGCGAGGAAAAAACTTCATCAATTGGCAAAAGTGAAGAATTAAAAATCTCGAGAGAAACCAGACTCAGTTGGGCATGACCATTTCTCCTATGGTCAAACTTCTTGTGCAGAGCTGCAGTCTAGGCGCCGTAGGCTGGACTCGTCTGTCCCTGAAGCTTCACAGGAATCAGTCTCATGCTCTCCACTCCTCCATGACCACCACAGCAGCTGTTCAGGATACGGCCTGGTCCAGGATTATGAGAACCTTGGAATCATCTCGTAAGTATTGTCAGTATTTGACATCAATATGACGTTGGATTAACCCTCAGGGGTCTAAGGTGATTTTGGGGCCCCTGAGATGTTTTGACATGCCCTGACATTTGTGCTAATTTCAGCTACATATTACAAGGTATTGGCCAACATGTATTTTATTTGTATTCAGCACAAACTGTGCTACAACAATATGTGACAATTATTGATGTACATGCTTGTGTTTTTTAGAAAAAAAATATTATGCGTGGTTAGTAGGATTTGGAGAAAAAAATGTAGCTGAAATAAGGTCCAAAAAACACTCTAAATGTGCTTGACCAAGGCTTTTGAGTAACCAGTCTGGTAGGCTAGAATATTTACTTCAAAATTATGTAAAAATTATTTTATTCTCTCAGTCAAAGGAAACATTACAAAGATTTACATTTTGTTAAGTTTGTTTGGCTCGTCTCAGCTCTATGCGTGAGTGACAATGGTCATGAATAATTCACACCTGGAGAGACTAAAGACACTCCCCCACTCACCCATCAAGAGCATAGTATAGCAAACTCCATCTGCAAAATCTAGCCCAAACTAAATGCTTGTTACATTTAGTTAAAATTTTGTAGGTTGTAATTTTTTTTCAATATTTTGATTGAATTTTATTGTATTATCTTTCAATTTCTGAATATATTTGGTGACTAAAATATTATTTTAATAAATATATCTGTTTAATAAATCTGTTTTGTTTAAATGCATCAAAATGCATTGCCTATATTCACTGAGAAATGGAGGGAAATATTTGAAATGGTATAAAACGTGTTTGCAAAACTGTTGTAATAAAAACTTGTGCATTAATCCAGCATTTAATAATCATTTCTGAATGACAAAACAAGAATAATCAAAATAATATTTTAAGACCTTTTGTATATATTTTGCCCAAATAGTTGCAGCCTTAGTTAACTTTTTCCAAACTTTAACAGGCTGAACTACGGTAAAATAAATACAAATTAAATTAATAACACGTATAACATGCCTCACGTTCTAGCCAGCGCGCTGTGGGCGTGTGGTCAGCCTACGTCATTGTTTGTATTAATGGCGGAAGTGGGAAGAGCCGGCGTGATGCGCGCTCTGCCGGGAGAATTGTATGGATTACCTAGCGAGACAACATTTGCTTTCAAAATGAGTTGGAAAGTTCACCCTCCAAGCTTTATGCAGGTATGTCTGTCATGTGTATGTCTCATGTATTCGTGGAGATTCCGCTGTGTTTTCTGACCTCTGTTTACATGTCGCGCGAGTCTCACGTGGACTATTGTAATAACAAAGCCCCGTGGGAGTGGTCGCATTAAAAATAATGAGGCTTTACAGAGAAGCTAGACATCGCGTTGGTTTCATACTGATTACTTTGTCAAGCAGTATTTGTTTTCAACATGCCCCGGTGCATTTAAAAGTAGACACTTCAAGCTTTCTATAGATATGTGTCTCGTGTCTGTGTGTTTAGTTTTCGCAGAGTTTCAGTGCATTTTACTGACGCGTTTGTAAAAACAGTTCACGGAGAGAGAAAAGAGAAAATGCCTTCACTGTCTATTTTCCTTATTTTGCAAAAGCACACACTTTTGTTGTTATTGTGAGTGTACCCAAAAAAAACTAGACACCTAACAGATTCGATTGATGTATTGGTCACATCTGTACGATCAAAACTGAAAGTGTCATTTAAGTTTTTTTCTGCGGTTTCATGTGAAAACACGTCAAAACGCGTATACGCGGGCTTCGACCCCAGGGGGTTAAGATGTAGGCTCAACGTTGAATTTTGACGTCAAAATAACATTG
>LR812539.1:47781146-47990619 GCA_903798195.1 Danio kyathit
TAAAGGTGCATTTGCGTTTGCTATGCTAAATTTCATAGGCAAAATCCAGTCATTCCAGTTGAAATCAGTGTAATTGCCTTACGGTGAAAATGTTGCTTGTTTTCAGGCTGGTTATGCTAATTAGCTGCTTTCTGACAACGGGTGCTTGGTTCTTTTTGAGACTTCTGTTTGAGCTGTATTTCATACCACACATCATTATTGACAATGAATCTTTTTAAACACAAAATCTGTCAGTGTGACCATTTTGTTTGTCAAGTTATTTAACTGCATCATTAATCTACTGTTCCAAGAACCACTACCAACTGCCAGTGGTTTAAAGTAACAAATTACATTAAATTGCTGTAATTGATTAGAGTATTTTGTTTAGGTATTGTACTTTACTACTCTTTTTTTTCTTTTAATTCAGTACATTTTTAATTCTGTATTGGTGCTTCTGTATTGGACCTTTAGTCACTACTTTATATGCTGGTTTTCTTGTCTACAGTGATTGGCTAATTAAAATAATCTGTCCTATGATTCCTGTCCAATCAAATTGTGCATAGAAAAATCGCATCAAACTGACAACCTCAAGACACAGACACTTTATAAATGCAGCAAACATGTACAGTGTTAAAAGTGTCCAAGAAGACGCACTCTTTATGTAATATTAATATTACATGCAATGGCAGAGAGACTGTTTGCCCTTAAAGGTGCAGTATGTAAGTTTGACACCCAGTGGTTGAACTAGGTATTGCAGTCCTGAATCATAATAAAGGTACGCCGGGTTGCCAGTTTGAGGGATTTTAAACTGTGTTCTAAATAAAAGCAACGACACGCGATTGAGGGAATATTCTCCATATTAAAAGGAGTTTTGGTTCTAACCAACACCTCGAATTGATTTATTAGAAGCGGCTTCTATTTCTCACAGCTGAACAACAGAAACCTATGACAGATCACCTCAGGTAAGCCTCGTGTGCTTTATTCAGTGCTAAATGCTAACAATGCAAGTTTGAATGCATTTTACATGACGTGTATTACCATATACTGAAAACAGAAAGTTCACTTCACCTTTAATGATGTTAAAGAGGGTTAACATGTATTAAATAGATTCTAAACCTTACCGTTTTGTGAGTGAGTGCATAATCTGTGCTTCTGAAAGGCTGTATTTAAATTTCTGCCGTGTTTTGTGGTGCAAACAGCCAAAAGGCTCATCACTCATAACAATCTCGTCACAGCGTGTTGTTAGGACACGCGATGTAACCTGCTCACGTTCCTAATATTTATGTAATTTGCTAATTAACGTCATGTGGAACTGAATCTGTCTCATTTTGACATCTGATACTTTCCACTACACTGTAGCATTTCGCTCATGGACGCATGCTTTCAGAGTATTTCTGAATGAATGAATGAATGAATGAATGAATGAATGAATGAATGAATGAATGAAATATGCTGTTTTCCAACAAGGCAACCCGGGGTGCTGAATTATAATTGGTTAAACTGGCATGTGCATGTGAAAATTACCTAAACAAAGACATCGTTCCGGCACGGAAAAAAACACTTTCAAAGCAGAATATCTGACTTCAGCATTGTTTGTCAGTTAAACAAGTATGTTCACTTGGGATGTTTCTTAAATATCTGCCCACATATTATTGTATTTTTATGCTTTAGAAGAGTCAAAAACTTACATACAGCACCTTTAATATGGCAAATCTTGCAAAGTTGTAAGGCTGTAAAAATAAAGACCAGTGCATTAAACGTTGGTTAGGATTTTGTAAAGTTGTCAAAAACGTCAAAGGGTTGTGGTCACAATAAATCACCACTGGCGATACACCCCCTAACCCCCCCACCCCCGTCCGCCCAACATAGACATCAAAATGCTAAAGCGCCCAAACCAATGCCAAGGCTTTCTTTTCGATTACGAAATAATTCATCTGATAAGACTTTTTGGAGAAGAAACATCCCGGACGAGCCCCCATTTGGTATGACCCTTATATGCCACAATCTCAGAATAAATAAGCTTTACAATAACATCAAACAGACACAAAGAGGAAACATTTGCTTGACTGCCACAGCAGCAGTGCATTGCAAAATTATTTATTGACCACCAACTCTTTTTTTCCCCCTCTCTCTCTTTATAAATTGCATAATCATTGCTCCCTGCATCTCCCTAGCCATTTCCTCCTTCATAAGCTTTTTTTGTTTTTTGCCCTTTTGCTGTAAATCAGCACAGAGATTGATGGGCAAATACTTAATACAGCACACCATTTCCAGTCTTTTGTTATTACCTTATAACTTCTCGCGTGCATTTACAAGCAAAACGAAGTTGTCATTAAGTGTGTATCCTCCTGCCGCTGATCCATCATGTAGTGTGAACACAGCAGCAACTGAATACTTCCCCAGGGAGTCGTTCAATGTGAAAACAATGGCGACCGGATAACTTTGAAAATCACGCGGTGTGAAATTGGCGTTATAATATACAGTCACAGCTAAATGTTTGCCGTTAGGTTACACAGGTTTTGCTTTGCATGTAAACACATCAACCTGCTTTCTTTGGGCTTATTGTGTGCATATATTAATGTAATTATATACAGTGGTCCCTCGTTATTCGCGGGAGTTACGTTCTAAAATAGCCCGCAATAGGCGAAATCAGCGAAGTAGTCAGCTTTATTTTTTACAAATATTATAGATGTTTTAAGACTGTAAAACCCTCACTGCACACTTTTTACACTTTTTTTCAGACAGGGATTAACATTTTTACACCTTTCTCTCTTGTTCAAACTCTGAAAGTTCAAACTTTTGTAGAAAAATAAGTCCAGTATTATAAAATGAAACCAAAGATCAAAATCTGTTGTCAGGCGCAAACATTTATCACTGTCAGCAAAAATTTCATAAAGCTTTTTAGCTTTTGTCCTGCGTTTACAATTCTAAAATGCATGGTGCTGCGTGGCGCATCACATCCCCCTTTACGCTTTGCGGTGCGACCCCCTTTACGATAGTCTTGCTGCGGACAGTTGCAACCCTTTTTGTATCCTTGTTGAAACACACTGCTAGCTATCGAAGATTTATGTTAATTTGGCAAGCTGAGCACATTCTGTACTGTACAGGCGACATGGAGGAGATTGATTGAAAATGGTCTACAGCCAATCATGACACAGAACACAATTGTAAAAAAAACAAAAAGCATGTCAATTTGCACAAAAAAAAAATCAGCAAAACTGCTAGGCCGTGAAAGGAGAAACTCGTTATATTGAGAAACCACTGTACAGTAGTTAATGCATGGCCAAAATTGTATTACAGTAGGATGCTTTTGGTCTGCATCCTTTTTCGTTTGACGTCAAAGTATGGTATATTTGTCGGTGGAAATAGCCTAGTGGTTATTGCGTCGACACATAGCACCGATGTGCTCGTGGCGGGCCGAGTTTGATTCCCAGCTCGAGGTCCTTTGCCGATCCTCTGCTCCCCATACTTTCCTGTCTGTACATCTCCACTGTCCTATCAGTAAAGGTGAAAACCCCTAAAAAATAATTATATAAAAAAAAGTATGGTACATTTAGCTAGTGTGATCAATGTTTTCTGAACTCAGGTGCACACCCACGAACTGTACCCAAGTCCGCCTGAAAGAGGTGGTCTGGGATACAGTTTGTGCAAACTTTGGTCTGGTTTACTTCTGATATAAATGTACCAAATAACGAAAGTGAACTGCCAACTTCAGCAAACTTTAGTTTTCATAATATTCATTTGTGTCTGTATTTCTGTGAATCACCTAACGTTACCTTGTGGAAGACTCTTCACTCTCTTATATTGTGGAAGACTCTTCCCATACATGGTTTCTTTAAGTTACTTCTGTCTGGTAGATGGTATCAAGTCTCTTTAGCAAAAAAAGATTAAGTACAAGAAGACATTTATTCCAACTGCCATTGGGTTTTTTTTTTTTTTTTAAATATGATTGTTTGAATACAATATCATTGTTTTGGACCACCAAAATAAGCCCAAATGCTTCCTGTTTAGAGTCAGCTGTGTTATTGTATTTTTTTAATAGTTGTGTAAGTGTATTTATGTTTTGTTGTTGTGTGTGAGCCTATGTCTAAAGACAATTTACTAACCCCTGTGGGACAGACAATAAAGTTCATTGAATTCAATTGAATTGAATTGGTGACAAGTAGGACTGACCCAGTGCAAACACAGTGATAATATCTGCTTGTCTCCTACAAAATCAACTTCTGCAGACATCGCGTTATGTTCCGAATTGATTTTGGCAGCAGATAGACTCATCTCACTCTCTTTATGTTACCGAAACCAAAAGATTCAGTAAAAGCAGAATGACTGTGATGTGCGTACGTCTTTCTATTTTGGCGCCTTGGCTTACGTAGTCATCACCTAGTAACAGCTGCACACACAACAGTAACTCGATGACGCAAGTGTTCTGTGGTTGCGAAGGAAAAAAGACAGTGTTAACACAAACTAGCCGAGAAGGTGGCAAGGGGGGACAATTGTTGAACTTGAGTTTGAATCAGGCAATTGAACCATGTGTGAAAGCATCCTTAGACTTACAGTAGGGTGCTTTCATACTTGGTTCAATTGCCTGGACCGTACCCAAGTTCGATTGTCCCCCCTTGCCACCTTCTCGGCTGGTTTGTGTTCACACTGTCTTAGTCGTATGGTTCACGAGTGCGCACCCAAGTTCAGAAGACACGTTCACACTAGCTAAACGTATTGTACTCTGATGTCAAACGGACCCGGGTGCAGACCACAAGTGCTAGTGTGAAAGCACCCTTAGAAACTCCCTTAAAAAGTGCAACTCAGTAGTCCTCAACCATTGGGTTGTGCACCGGTACCGGTCCTAGGATCAATTGGTACCAGGCTGCACAAGAAAAATCATTAATTATTTCCGTTTTATTCATTAACTGAGTCTGAATGATCTTTTATTTTGAAAAATCACCGTATTCTCTAACTTACTCTGAGTCACTTGAGCGCCCAAATTTAACCCACAAGCAGCAAAATGAGTAAGAAACAGACATCTTAGTAAAATTTCTTATCTACGGGGGAAAGTTCCCTGTAAAGGACCCACGAACTGCCAAGGAATAGATCCGCAACCCATTTGTCAACAAATCAGGCAAATTTACCATGTCCAAGAAGATCAACTGCTGGAGATCACAAATGACAACGGCCTTTTAGGGACTGTTTGCATATTGCGTCTTTTCGCATGAGTTCGCATGATGCTCTTTCGCCTTCAAGACGCACCCAGTCAATGAATTCAATACCTTCAAGACCCATACATTTTAAGACCTTATAACCACTTTTCAACATGAAACACTGGCAATATTTTAACGTACAGTATATTTCCCTGCTGAAAAATCCAGCTTAAACCAGCCTAAGCTGGTTGGCTGGTTTTAGCTGGTCGACCAGCCTGGTTTTAGAGGGGTTTTGGCCATTTCCAGGCTGGTTTCCAGCCATTTCCAGCCTGGTCTTAGCTGGTCAGGCTGGAAAATGACCAGCTTAAACCAGCTAAAACCAGCTTGACCAGCCTGGTTTAAGCTGGACATAGCTGGTTTTGGCTGGTCAAGCTGGTTTTAGCTGGTCAACTCCCAGCCAGACCAGCTAAGACCAGGCTGGAAATGGCTGGAAACCAGCCTGGAAATGGTCAAAACCCCTCTAAAACCAGGCTGGTCGACCAGCTAAAACCAGCCAACCAGCCTAGGCTGGTTTAAGCTGGATTTTTCAGCAGGGTTACTAAATATTATTGTATGAAAATAATCCAAAACTAAACCATTATTCATATACTGAATAAAAATCAATTAAATCTAGCTAATTCAGCAGGTTGGTGCCTATAAAACTGCAGACATAATGGTGTTGCCTTGCTTCAGGGATGTCCAAACTCTGTCCTGAAGGGCCTGTCCTGCATACTGTAGTTTAGCTCCAACTTCCATTAACACACCTGCCTGGAAGTTTCTAGTATACCTAGTAAGAGCTTGATTAGCTGGTTCAGGTGTGTTTAATTGGGATTGAAACTAAAATATGCAAGACACTGGCCCTCCAGGACCGAGTTTGGGCACCCCTGCCTTGGTTACTGCAGTAAACAAAGCCGCATGATGTCAAATCCAGTATGATTTCATAGATTTCATAAACTACACAGCATCCTGATATTCGCAGTTCTAATTCAGGCAAACTTTAGCATACAACCACACTTTGCATAATCAAAAATGATACTTTAAAAAATAGCATTTAAGACTTTTTAAGGGCCTTAAATTTCTCTACATTGATTTATCAACTTTTAATATTTTTTAAGACACTCCGGACACCCTGGATATAAGCTACATTTTTATTTTTAAGAGTATAAGGTAGAATAATTTTCACATTGTAATGCTACTGTTGGGTACTTTAAATAAGGCTACTTTTTACTCATAGTTTTGAGCAGTGATTTGGACAGATACTTTACCTGCACTCCATTTTGATACTCATACTTGAGTATGATCTTTCAGTACTATTTCCACCACTGCCAAATTCTGACAACAGTGACGCTCTCAAAACCAATTCCAAAAATCCAAAAGTTGTATTTTTCCCACTAGAGCACATTCAGAGGAGGACGGAAGTAAAACTTGGTTTTAGTGGCGAGAGAATCTAAACTAAGTAAAGATGCAGGAGAAGGGGGAATGGAGGAGAATGAGATTAGCTGCTTGTGTGATGCTGAACCTTCCTGTCTCTTCCTCTACACGAATCAAAGCGGAATCGAAGGAGTGGCGGATACAGACAGAGGAAACGCAAGCAATACGATGAATTATTCAGACAGGTTTGCAAGCGGCTGACAGAAAGGCCGAAAAACTCTCAGGTGTGTTTCTGCACGATGCCATGCGGGAATCAACAAACCCCCTCTGGCGTGCCACAGTTTATGCAGCATCAAGGAGTAAATTGATTCCCACCACCAGTGTCACTGCACTGGCGGTTTGATATTTATGGTGGAAGAGAATGTGTGAGAGCGGAGAGAAAGAGGAGACAAGAATTGCAAAGAGAGGCTTGGTGAAAAAACAATCTCCTTTATCTGATGCTGTGACATTGAGGGGTGGGACAGTTTTAAAAAAGTGAAGAGAGAATGGTGGAAGTGGAGATCTTATGAAAAGGTGTTGTGGAATAAGCACTTCCAGGTAATCTAAAGCATAAGGTTTTTAAGCGTCTTGAAGTCATGGTACATTTGCTATTTACATGGTTGGAAAACCGAACGCTTCACTAGCGAGAAAATAGTTAAATACCATCTGCACAAGGATAAAGAATGAGCCTCCTCCATTCGGCCCCTTTACTTTCTCTTTAATTTACTTTAACTATTACATTACTCCTTTACTTTCGTGGAGTAAAGTGGAAACGGTGGAAACTCACTCCACTGAAGACATCCATTAGCCTACATGTCATGAGTCTATGTTACATGTTGTGTCTGTGTTGTCCTTGTTCAATGTGTCTATGTTTATCTTGTGTCTGAGCACATGGCTCAACCTGTGTTTGTGTCTGGCATGTGCTCCTCTGTTCTTCCCTCCCTATTTCCAACTGCTGCGCCCCTTGTTTAGCCTGGTTTAGCCTCCTCGTTAGTCTCAGGCTGCGTCCGAAACCGCATACTTCCATACTATACAGTACGCTAAAATCAGTATGCGAGCCGAGTAGTATGTCCGAATTCTTAGAATTCGAAAATCAGTATGCGAGAAGTACCCGGATGACTTACTACTTCCAGCGAGATTCTGAAGTGCGCATCCCATGGACGCTGCGCTATCCCATAATGCCCCGCGAGAGAATTTATGAATGGACATGAAGCGACGCAACTGACGCAGGTAGGTCACGTGACCATGACAAATAGGCGGATGTAGTACGTCCGAATTCCATTCATACTGCTCACATTCATACTGTATAGAACGTACTTTTCTAACGGCCGAGTAGTACGTTTAAATTCAAATGCAGTACCTACTGAATAGTAGGTGGTTTCGGACGCAGCCTCAGTGTTTACACCTGGTCCTCATGTTGTTTCCTCCCTTTATATTGTACTCTCTTCCCTTATGTCTTTGTCTGTTGATTGTTCCATGTAAAGCTGCAGTCACACTAGAGTTTGAGCTTGTGAATTTCTGTCGTATGGCGCTGCGAAAAGGGGCAGGATTAAACAAGATGATTAGACATTTATAAAAGCGAGCGATTGGTCCATGTTTTTAATTTTTGTCCAGAGAGGTCATGTTTTGATCTTCGATTGGTCTCACGCAATCATGTTCACCAAGCTTGAACTTTCCAATGCAGCGAACTGCGAAACTTGCCACACTACCTTGCGTTTCTGGTCTGACGCATTCACGTGCGTATGAATGGAAGTCTATGGGGAGAAAAGTCCAGTGTGACCGCAACTTTACCTGTTACATGTCTCTTGACTGTGCTCCTTGCTTTGTACTGTTTGTGAGTTTGTTCTATCTGTGTGCTTTGTCTTATGCTTGTATGTGTGTCTTGTCTGTAGGCTCTAGTTTCCACCCCGTTCAGTTTATCCTTTTATAATTTTCTTGTCTTAAGTATTTATATTCTTTATCTTGTTTATTTAATATTGTAGCTTAAGCGTTTAGTTTCTTTATTGGTTTTATTTCCTTACTGCTTTTATTTCAATAAGTTACTTAGTTTTTTTGATATTTGCTTTTTGTTTTCTACAGTTTTAGTTTTTCCCATTTAGTTTTTTTTAGTGTATTTGTTTGTTTTGTATTTGTTGGACAGACATTTTAAATATGGAGCAATCGCTCACTTTTTTTAATGTCTAATCATCTTGTTTAATCCCGCCTCTTTTTGCAGCGCCGTACAACAGAATTTCGCACGCACAAACTCTAGTGTGATCGCAGCATTATTCGTTAAGGCCATTTGGGAATTTCAGTCATCATACAGGAGGCATCCTTCATTGCGTCTAATGATTCCCTATTGCAGTGTTTCCCAAGCCTGTTCCTGGAGGCACACCAACTGTACATATTTTGGATGTCTCCCTTATCTGACCCATTCATTTCAGGTTTTGGAGTCTCTTCTAATGTTCTGTTGAGTTGATTCAGGTGTGTTTGATTAGGAAGAGGTTGAAAATGTGTACTGTTGGTGCGCCTTCAGGAACAAGGATGGGAAACACTGCCCTATCGTACATTTTTAATGCTTCCGCACTATACATGTTTGCCGCATTTTACCATCATTATTTTTTCTTTGTGCAATTTAATTGAGAATCGTTGAACTGGATATTCAACTTCATGAAGTTTATTTATAAACTAATTTTGAGAGGATCACATGCTCATGATTATTCTCAACTGTTCCAGCATCAGCTCATGATTGATTATCAAATCAGATGATTCCTAACTCACTATAAATAACCTGAGTTTTTCTTATCTCAATATCTTTGTCTTAAAGACCCCCCCTCACCCCCCATAATTTTTTGATGGGCGACACGGTGACCCAGTGATTAGCACTGTTGCCTCACAGCAAGAATGTCTCTGGTTAAAGTCCCTAGTAAACCAGATGACATTTCTGTGCAGAGTTTTACTTGTTCTCCCCGTGCTCGCATGGGTTTTCCCCAGGTTCTTCGGTTTCCTCCTACATTCCAAATAACACGCACCCTAGGTAAATTGAACACACAAAAGTGATACCATAGTCAAGCTCTTAGCGATTACACCTCTCCTCAGTCATCCTTATCCGTCACTTACTCGCCAGGGGGAGTTCATCGAGATCTACCTGAGCTCAAACTCCCCTCTCTCCCTGCAAATGGAGCCCAGGACTCGAGGATCTCATAAGCTCAGGGCTCTCTCCCGGGACAGCATGCTAAACAAGCTTTATTATCAATCATCAGCTAAGTGTGAACTCTTGAAAAGCCAATCGCAAATAGTTACTGCAATACAACATTAAAAATGTACTCAAATAAAACTATTGTTTAAACTAATCAGGGTGCGTTTCCCAAACAACGACGTAACTCGTAGCTGAACTATCATAGTGTGATGCATCGTTTGGCAAAAGAACTATGTAGTGACGAGTGTTTCCCAAATCCCCTAGTTTCTCTGTCACAGATCCATCGCTTGAACCACGTTAGTTATAACGTAAAATGCCCATAATGATGCTCTAAAGGGGGTGGAGTAACTTCTTTAGAGAACAACCCCATCATTTCTTTGTGCAAATTATATTGTTTTACACAAACACGCATTTAAAATAAAATCCAATATTAGTTTTGGTAAAAACATGCACTCGCTTTCCATATTAAATAAAATAAATGTAAATGGCACATATAGGGCCAATGTTTGCTTTACTAATATTAATGAAAAGTTGAACATTACATACTCTCTTCTAAAACATAAAATCACTTACAAAAGCTAACAAATATTCTAATATCATATATAAATCATATAAATAAATAAATAAATAATGAGGCGATTTATTATAAATATATTTACTTTAATAATAATATTAATAATATTAATGATGATGATGATGATGATTATTATTATTATTATTATTATTTAGGATATTGTTGATTTATTTTTTAAAAAAATTACTATTTGACACATGCAAACCACAGCAGAAAGTTCTAACCAACAGACCCATGTCATATACAGCAGAGAAACTTAATAAATAACCCACTATAAAATAAAAGAATTAACGTATGCTATGTTTTTTATTTTCACAAGCTTTGGAGACGTACTGTAACATAATTTCCGCTTTTAAATATACCCTTAGCTTTCGCCATTTCGCCTTTCGGCTGTGTTCAAAATTATATCAATGTTTTCAAAGTGCACTGCGAAGGGAGCACAATTGTAAACACGTAGATCACTAAAACTAAACTGTAAAAATACTTTGAAAGCAAATTACACCTAAGAGAGATTAACTTAATGCTTTTTTATTTTTAATAATTGAATGTTAGAACGTTCTAAATGAATAGGGCATAGGGGGGATAAGTGGGAATAGAACACAGCCAGGAACTATGCTTTTAACTACAGCTCCAGAGGTGTCGTTTCAAGTGCTCAAGTTTGCGACGCCGTTTGCGAATGTTCGTTGGAGCGATGGATTTGGGAAACAGCAAATCAAAGAACTATGTTTGTAACGACGGAACTTGCAATCTTAGTTGGCTAACGATGGTTTTGGGAAACGCACCCCTGTATAGTACATAGTACTTGCTGAGATAAACCACTCGATTCCAGCTATCTTAGTATTTGTAATTTGTTAATTTACACCACTTAAAATACTGAAGTATAACTTTTCAAGTAAGATGTTCATTTATGCTGATGAATTGAGACTGAACATAACTAAACTTGTATTTATGTAGAGAACAAGCCATTTGATGCTCTTTATTGAACTATATTTGCACTATATTTACCTTTTTTTACACATTTATGCACAGTACACGCATATATTAGCCTATGCAAATACTCGCATATATATTTTAATGTATAAACATTATTTACTCAAATTAAAACATTGTTTACTTGTTGACTCATCAGTTTTGATACATCAGGCATGCACTCACCTGCATAATATCTTTATAATTTATTCATTAATATTACAATGTAATGACAAAAAATAAATAAATCAACAAGCATAAAACTGGTTTGATATAAGGATCTTGAAACCAAAGCAGCACAGAAGGTGTGCAGGGCTCTACTAAAGCACGTCTGCACAGGATGCCAATTTCAGAACAGTAGAAGGTGAAGCTTTAGCTCTTGAATCTTAATTAGCTTACATGACTGGACGGTCTAGGAAGATTACCTAGCAATGTCAGTGCAAGGTAATTACTATTCATGAGCTCAGGTTTCACCATATAGTAACGTTACAACCCAGCCATATTCTTTCCCCCCACACTTTAAAAGTCATTCTGCTGCCAAGGTTGTAAAGCAGCAAGTTATTTTCCTCTGCCAATGCTCAGATATCTCATTCGTGTTCACAGGGCTTCACACACAAACTAGAACAGCACCATTACAAAAATAAAACCAATCAATAAAATTCTGATACCAGTTGCAACTATTTTTAAAGGAAACAAAAAGTTAGGTCCCACTTTATATTAAGTACACTGGTATCACAAGGTGAAACCTTCTAATGCAGCATTAGTTCTGCCATACAGTGTTCACAAGTACATGATCTGCAAACAGGTGTGGAAGTGGGAAAACATCTGCAAGTACATATTGTTGTTACACAATGCACTTACATAATTCTTGTTACAGATGTGTACTTTCCTAGTGTTGTTACCAATGTCCTGTTACACATTTGTACTTACACATACTATTCAGTGGGTTGTTACATGAGTGTAGTTACACCAGTATACACAAGTAAATACTCTGTACCAGTGTGTACATACACTGTAGTTACATACTACTTACACATCTAAATACCATGTAAGTTCACAGGTATAAGCGACACAATATAAAGTGGGACCAAAAGGGATAATAATAAAACTAAATCAATAAAAAATTAGCACATGTTTGATGTGCTTGTTTTTAGGGATTCACAATTGTGGATTCACAATTAAAATCACACTGTGAGTTGAGTGAATTGTTACATCCCTAGTGAGCCAATGTTTATTGTGAACTTAGTCACATTGCTAGCATTGATGATAATAATGAGCTAACACAACATTGCAGTTTCACGCTTCACTAAAACATTGTACTGTACGTATATCTTTTGTTGTTTCAATAAATAAATAAATAAATGATCACGCCATGTGATCGGTAATCACGACAGCAGCAACTTTGAGCCCCCAAAGTGGCCAGCTTGACAGCACCGTTTTCAACTCCGCCCCCTCCTGCACTCGGCTAATCTCGTTGATCATCGGGTGCAGCCATGCTTCATGTCGAACGCACCTAAAGAGTAGGCACTCAACAGCCAAATCTCGTTAAGTATGAATGAAAGCGTCCGTCATCCGCCATGTTTACGTTATCATGTGACTGACGTTAGAAGCGCAGTCACTTATCACTTATCAAGTTAACATGACTTTGTTGTTGTCTTTATTGTTTGTATAACATTTTGCATCCACAAGTAACATGCTTAAATCTCATTTGTTTTCCTGTCTTGTTTGACTATTCAACGCAAATATATTTAACCTTCTCATTGTGCATAATCTCATATAATACAAGAAACCCATTACATTTACGTCCTTTTTGTTCATTGTAAAATATACAACCATGTTTTTCAGAGCCTGTATAAATTATAAGTTCTTCTTTAATTATTATTAATAATTATAACCATAATCTAATAATAATAAGATAACAGGGACAGAAGCACCTCGCATCAGTTCCGTGACAACTCTAATAGTTTTTAACACCTTTTCCTTATCAAGTTTTTGTATACAGTATGAAGCATTCTGATGCAAAAACTTCTTATTGCCATCTGAAATTTTCTTCTGAAATGAGCATTTTTGTCAGCCTCCAATATTTTTGTAGTTATTTCACTTTAAAGACAATGCAAAGAACCTATTTTTGACATAAAAGTGGATTCACTGAACATACACACTGGAGCTTGCAAAGTTATAGAACAGATGGCATTTAAAGGCATCTGAACTCGTCATATGTATATCAGAAGATATGGAGAATCATTGTAATACTTTATTATGTTGGCATCAATAGTGTTGTGTTATTTACTGTAGGCCAGGGTTATTCAATTAGTTTGTCACGGGGGCCAGTTCATGAAAAGCATCCCAAACGAAGGGCCGGAGAGATATGACTTGCAATATTAGTGATGACACAACAGCATATAAGAGCCCATTTGTTGTATTTTTGCCTCTTAAGACACCCACGTTGTATTAGTCTACATTAAAATGTTAATATATTGTATTTTGAAACTACATAACATCAGTGCATTGTACAATAGACTTTTTTTTACAAACATTCAAATGTTGTATTTCAGAGCACAACAAAAGCAGAGCATTGCTTAAGTAGACTTCTTCTACATTCAGACACATTCATATGTGATGTTTTGAACTGCATAACAATAAGGGATGCAACAATTATAGATTTTGGTTGTACGATTATATTGTCTGAAGAATAATCATGGTTTCACTGTTATCACGTGACGTCTAATGTAAATTTAAGCTTTATATTAGCTAGATTTAGATCTGGACATCCCTTACTAATACTAAACATTTGAAGGCATTTTGTTTTTGTAAAGAGTGTTTATAAAGAGGAAGAGAGAAAATAATAATATTATTAAAGTGGTTATGAAGGTCGGCGCCAATATTTAGATTAACTGTTATCATCATGTGCGTTCATACATACATAATCATTTTAATAATAATTCGTCTAACATATATTTTGTTTACATTGCACTGAAAGGCACGCACAACTCACAGCTACAGCATGAGATGTTTTCTGCTGCGTGCGCTAAGTAAGCCGCGAGAGCGTTGCTCCCGCATATAAGAACGAGATATAAGAACGGCCCGCTGCAGCTGCTATAGTTAATCCGATGTGCGTGCTATTAGCCTGGGTGTACAAGCTTGGAACTTTCAAAACTATAGCGCACAGTTGACAATTTGGCATAACTTTGTTCACTCCGTGCAACAGAAATGCGGCTTAGAGAAGCCTTTACGATTAATTTACCGCGACGAATTTAAGCGCAGTTAATAGTGAAATCGGCTAATCGTTGCATCCCTAATAACGATATCAGTGCATTGTACAAAAGGGAAAAGGTATTTTCTACAAACATGTTCAAATGTTTTCGGCTGCTCTCGCCACTTGCTTAATGTCAGGTGACTCACGCTCTGCGCAGCTCGTGCTGTATTGAACAGATGCACGTCACTTCATAACTACAGTATAGCGGCCGTTTTTCGACTGAACTAAATTTATTTTTGATGTCTTGGGCACACTATTTGAAGGGCCGGAACAAATTGTCTCGGGGGCCGGGTTCGGCCCGCCAATTAAATAGCCCTGCTGTAGGCCATCCAAGAGTGATGTTCATCTTTGTCTACAGTAGTGCTTTAGCCTGCCAAAATTTGAAGCGGGGAATTAACATTTTATTTTATTCAATACCTTAAAATATATATTTTTAATTTCAATGATGAAGGAAATCTATATAAATCAAACAAATCATACATGAAATAAAATACAACTTAAAATTTGATTCATATGCCACAGCTATGTGTCAATAGTCACGAGACAAATGTAGCCAATGTGAGTACATCTTATTTCTCGCCTACACTTTTATGATTACTGAAGCTTCAAAGGTACTTCTTTCTTCACGTACAGTTTTCTCCTATTATGTTGTAGGTGAGTATGCACATATGGAGGCAAATTAAGAATCTCGCGAGGATTGAGGTAATTCTCGCCTACTCTTTCTTTTTGAACATTGGGGATTCAAACATACACAATCGCTCACCTACTGCTTTTTCCACACCTAATAGTAGGGAAGTACGCAGTTTTGAACGCAGCCTTTGTGTTTGGTTTAGTCCCTTGTCTGGTATTCTAAGTGATGCTTGTTTACTTGGCGTTCCAGAGTCTTCTGTGTTTCCTATGTCTTCCAAGTGAGTGTTTGTAAATAAATATACGTGTTTGATAACTCCTGCGATCCTTTGCCTTTCTGAGGCCCCGTTTACACTAGTAGGTTTTAGTTTTAAAACGGCGTTTTAGAATGAAAACGATCCGCGTCCACACTAGCGTTTTACCCAGCGTTTCTGAACAGCTCTCTGTCTACACTAAAACGGTGAAAAAGCACATCACGTGATCACACACACACTCTCTGGCATGCACTGCAGCATGCTTTGAGCGCATACCCATATGAGACCTGTCCTCGTCGGACTGTTCATCAAGGATCTCCCGCTGGATCTAATCTCATTATATTTGTTAAACGTGATATTTAATTAATCTTGTTGTCTATATCTAACTACATATTCCCCGACTTTGGTCTTTTGAATCTATTACTTGTGCTTGGGTAACGTGTTTTGACTGAGCACAAAGATAAGATTAATATCTTAATTAATGTAACCGCGGACACCGATTCTGCATATCCGACTGATTGCTTGCCTTTATTTTCTTTATTGTATAAACTTATTGTTTGTTATACTTTTATAATGGCCATTATTGATCATTAAAACGGATATTCAATGTAAGAGAGGGTATGTTTCGTATTTTCAATGAAAATGAAAGGAGACAGTAATGTTATAGGCTCCGTTTTGTTATAAATATGCATGAAAATGACGCTCATATTATGAAGCCACCTGACGCCTCAACATTTTTGATGTCTGTTAAGTTGCTAATAATATCAAAATGAAAATAAGCAGTTCCTCACATCATTTTCATTTAATTGTTAAGAAAGTGAAACAGCATAGTGAAACAGCATAGTGAAACAGCGTAGCCAGGGTGATGTGAATGACTTTATAAAGTACACACTCTGGAGTTTGTTTTCCTTATCAATTTGCGAAGTCTGAACTTACAAGTAGAGGATGCAGGACTGAACTGTGTGTAGGCTACTTAATATTGAGGAAAAAGCCCCAATCAGATAGGCGAATGTCTGCAGCCCCGCCTCCGTTTTCAGATGTCTCCGTTTTATCGCATCCACACGGAGACGGAACAGCAGCGTTTTAGAATGAAAACGGCCTCTCCATCGTTTTCAAAACGCTCCGTTTTTGGGGCTCGAAAACTCTGCCGTAGTGTGGACGGATGGCCTAACCATAGCAAAACTTATGCGTTTTAAAACTAAAACGTATTAGTGTAAACGGGGCCTGAGAGAGCCCAGGCGTGACAATTATGTACTGTCATCATGGCAGAGATAAAAGAAATCAGTTATTAGAAATTAGTTATTAAAGCTATTATGTTTAGTATGTTGCCAAAATTATCTTTCCGTTCAGCAGAAATTAGGGAAAAATATACAGGAAGGCTAATAATTCTGACACCGTATGTGTGAGATTATATACAGTACTTGTATACACACAAAAACACCACTTTTTTTATTCTGCATTTTAAACTTCCAAAAATCTCTTCTTGCTAGAGTCTGGAACTCTATGGCAGATAAAAGATAACTACATCTGTCTATATCTGAAAGAATGAGGATGAGCAAAACCAAAACACCCTTGACATAGCACTGAAAGCCTGCGATTCTGTCTGGAACCGGCACTCATTTGTATTACAGTCACACAAGACTCCACAATAACTTGATATGCACGCATTGTTGCCATTGACCCAGAGCACGCCAGCTCTCAGCGAGGTTTGTGGAGCACAGCGACCTCTCCATAGAACACGACGCACCATAAAATGCATCTTTTGTTTAGAAATTGGCATGAATCATAAAAGTCAGAGACAAGAGGGTGAACAATTACACTGAAACGCCAGTGGTTTGCATTCCGCTCGCTTTTTACCCGATGAGAGAACTAATAAAGGAGTGGAATTGCTCATATACTGGAGGCTTTTTTCGAACAACCTGTACACCAGTGTTTCGTTCTGAGGGAAAATTATTCACAGAGTAAATAAGCAAGGTTAATTGGTGTCCAAATCAATTAGGGGGTTTTCATTGTAACTGCATTACGTAGGCCGACACAATATGCCACCAATGAAAAATGACATTTTCAAAACACACCACCTTTGCGATGCAAATTCTGCATGCGTTCTAATGCTGCGTGTGTATTTTATCTCTTAACACTGGCTAATTTGTCTCCTCTTTGTTAAAAAAAGACTTACATTTAATTAAATATTTCAGACAGCATCAGTCACTTCACAAAAAAAAACAAGTGTAGACGATACTACACATTCAAATGTGTATAAACTATAAGAGATGATTTGCATGTATGGCAAAGGAGAGATGGTGCCAGTCATGAAATGTGCATTCAAGCAGAAGCATATCTAAGCTGACATGACAAATGCAAAGCTAGGTGTCAGTGTTTCCATGGGAATGAATTGGGTCTGAATCCCGTTCAGATTAAGAATCAGCATTTAAATGTGCCAAAGGATTACAACATTTAATTCCGTGTCAATCCATCCTCGGTTTAATCTAATGTTGAATGGCTTGTGATCATAAATAACACATGGACGTAGGTTAATATCACTTTCCTCATCCTGCGGTTTTATGCACACTGCAGAAGAGAAGTTATTAAGCTGAATAAAAGACTTGCGTAAAGCTTTTCATCTGTAGGTTCACTGGGAAAATGTACCTCTGTACCTGTATTTTTGCAAAAAATATAGAAAATAATAATAATAATTTAAATCACTGCAGTTTTCAGTTCAAATGAAAACACCAACAGTTCCTTCGACAGTACTACAATATGTACTATGACAGTCATATCACCCTGCAGCCCAAGACTGGTTCCTCACTTAAGCTAAGCAGGGCTGAGCCTGGTCAGTACCTGGATGGAAGACCACATGGGAAAACTAGATTGGTGTTAGTGAGGTCAGCAGGGGGTGTTCAACCTGCGGTCTGTATGAGTCCTAATGCCCCAGTATAGTGAAGGGGACACTATAGACTGATTTCATGCGGCCACCATTTAAAAAGTGAAATCGAGGCTGGGTGAGAAGAAGAGTCGTTTTGTGTACCTGGATGTATATCTTATCAGCGAAGAGAAAGCGACACATATTTATCATGTTACAGCCTTCCGAGTGACCCGAAGGTCTCTTAAATAAATAAAAAGGGATATTAGACCTCATATTCAGCTAAGTTAAGGGAAATGGCAATAGTTAGCTAACGTTATCTTTCCCAAGAACACGGTTTAGATGCCATTTATCAAACTCAAGTTAATGAACTGATTCTTTCACTATATTATAACTCTCTCTCTTCTCTCTCTCTCTCCCTCTCTCTCTCTCAATTAAATTCAATTCAATTCAATAGTTGCTTTATTGGCATGACAAATGTTACAATTGTATTGCCAAAGCAGTTCTACAGTTTACATAAAAAGTAACATGCATATATAATAATAAAAACAAAACAGTAAACACAGTAAATAGTAGTAGTAGTAAAAAAAAAAAAAAAAAAAAAAAAAAAAGATGATATTTATACATAATAATTAAATAAAATATCAATAATACATCGTATTATTCAATATATCACATTATTATTCAATATATCATATTATTATTTAACATATCATATTATATTATTCATACAAATCAATACAAAAATAATAATAGATCAGAATAAACTGTCCATTTAACAACCAACATTTTAGGATAAAACAGTAATAAAACAATAATAATCAGTATATTTACAATGATTCATTTATCATAATCTAGGTGTGTGTGTGTGTGTGTGTATGTGTTTTGTGTGTGTGTGTGTGTGTGTATGTGTTTTTGTGTGTGTGTGTGTGTGTGTGTGTGTGTGTGTGTGTGTGTGTGTGTGTGTGTGTGTGTTTGCAGGCGCATCACTGATGTTTTTATTTGTCTTCTCTCTCTTTTTGTGACAGGCGTCTCTCTCTCTCTCTCTCTCTCGCTCTCTCTCTTAATTTATTAGAAATTAGTTATTAAAATTATTAGAATGTGTTAAAAAAATGTGCTAGGTCACACAGAACTTGGGAAGTATTTGAAAAAGAAACTATTTGGAGGACTATAACTACAGGAAAAATTCTAATTTTGCTCTCCACTGTAAATGGTATAATATTTACAATGTATTTTGTTATTTTAGTTACTTTACTTCTATTGTCCTCATGGATTAAAAACTGTGCATTTACACAGTTTGATGTCAGATGCACATAAGTTACACACTATAATGTTGTGTGTTAAAGTCAACTTTAAATTATTATTATTACTAGTAGTAGTATTATTATCATTCATTCATTCATTTTCCTTTGGCATAGTGCCTTATTTGTTAGGGGTCACGACAGCGGAATGATCTATTGAACTATTGATGAACTATTCCGGATCCCCTTTAAGCCGCAACCCAGTACTGGGAAACCCCCATACACACTAATTCACACACACTCATACACTACAGCCAATTTAGTTTATTCGATTCACTTACACTGCATGTCTTTGGACTGTGGGGGAAACCAGAGCACCTGGAGTAAACCCACGCAAACATGGGAGAACATGCAAACTCCACACAGAAATGCCAACTGGACTCGAACCAATGACCTTTTTGCTGTGAGGCGACAATGCTAACAACTGAGCCACCGTGCTGCCATTATTATTATTAGTATTCATTCATTTTCTTTTAGGCTTAGTCCCTTTATTAATCCGGGGTCGCCACAGCAGAATGAACCGCCAACTTATCCAGCACATGATTTATGCAGCGGATGCCCTTCCAGCCGCATCTCATCACTGGGAAACATCCATACACACACATCCACTACGGACAATTTAGCTTACCCAATTCACCTATATCACATGTCTTTGGACTTGTGGGGGAAACCGGAGCACCCGGAGGAAACCCACGCCAACACAGGGAGAACATGCAAACTCCACACAGAAACGCCAACTGACCCAGCCGAGGCTCGAAACCAGCGACCTTTTTGCTGTGAGGCGAACGTGCTACCCACTGCGCCACCCCATTATTATTATATTTTTGTACACCATCAACCAATTATATAATTTAAAGGTATAATTTATTTAAGAACAAATTCTGCTTCCTTGTTCTTTGCTGTCTAGTAAAGCATTTTCTAGAGATAAGAAGTTGCACCCTCTCGGACTCAGTCTAACAACGTGGGAAGCCTATTTCGCTTGGATCACAGGTGATAGCCGTATCCCTGCAGTAGCCCATGTGTACCCTCAGATGGTTATCGATGGAATTGCCTCTCGGCTTGCTGGAGGCTCCATCTTGAGATCTGATCAAGTTCTTTAAAGTCGGAGGAGCTACCTTTAGATCATCTATCACAGGGGCATGAGATTCCTTGGGAGCGCAAGCAGAGATGGAGAGAATGTGAACGCAGCTAGAGATGGAGAAAATAAGAGGAGAATGGGGACATTTTGAAGATTAATAAAAAATACATTGAGGAACATTTACTTTTGGTTGGTCGGTTATAGTAAATAGTACAGTTGTAGTACAGTAAATTGCTGTTGTTATATTGTGCAAAACATTCCCAGTACTGGGTTGCAGCTGGAAGGGCATCCGCTGTGTAAAACATGTGCTGAATAAGTTGCCGGTTCATTCCGCTGTGGTGACCCTTGATGAATAAAGGGACTAAGCCGAAGGAAAATTAATAAAACTATTGTGCAAAACTATAAATAAGAGCACTTCTCTTGGTAACTGAAACTAATACTTTTATGTCTCATATCACACTTTACTCTTTTGTTTTCAAATATAACTAGCTTCACATTAGCCCCATTTCACACAGTGATACTGGTAAATATCAGGAAATTTTCCAGAACGACTTTACCAATAAATTCAAATATGTGCTGTTTACACAGGCAAGGACATCCTGGAGTTTTTCCAGAAAGGACCATTCACACAGCCATTCCAAAATACTGGTAAACTCTAACATCTAAAACTAACTAAACTAAACTACTAACTAAAAATTAGCTCTAAACGGCTACGCTTGTATTAAACATGAAGGGGAGTCAGTCTTTTCTTGATGGTTACATTTTTATTTAAAACTTTAGCATTCATGTAGCTGCTTTTGTACCAGGCACGGACCAAATTAATAGGAAAAAAAATCTGCTAACGTTAACATCCATCAGAAGCGATAACCGCAACTAAAAACAGAGTTGTTTACACATTTGACGACATTACAAAGTCTGATGGATATTGTGAACAACATCGATGAAATGATATGGAGGAACACTTTGACATATCGAGATGTAATATTACATTTAAGTTTGTGCTGCATCTTATGAGATACTTTTTAAAACAAAAGACTACCCAGTTTTAGATCCCAGTTGTAAGAGCAACAAATAATAACTTGACTAGTTGATCATTTGAAAAAGTAGCAGAAGGTACATTTTTCCCATGAATCATCTATTGAACTGCATCCCAATCATCACAAATACTGCAGAAGACCTATTGGAACCCACATGGACCCAAGATTCTTGCAGAAATCAGTCAATTTTAGTGAAGCAAAAATCATGGTTTGGGGTTACATTCAGTATGGGGGCGTGTGAGAGATCTGCAGAGTGGATGGCAACATCAACAGACTGAGGTATCAAGACATTTGTGCTGCCCATTACATTACAAACTACAGGAGAGGGCAAATTCTTCAGCAGGATAGCGCTCCTTCTCATACTTCAGTCTCCACATCAAAGTGCTCCAGGATTGGCCAGCCCAGTCACCAGACATGAACATTATTGAGCATGTCTGGGGTAAGATAAAGGAGGAGGCATTGAAGATGAATCCAAAAGTCTTGATGAACTCTGGGAGTCCTGCAAGAACGCTTTCTTTGCCAACAATTCTTTTCCCACTGCACCATGCCTTAATATTCTATACTGTACATTATTTCTGTTAAGTGACAATACTTTTGTCTAAGCAAAGTCAGACCTTACTGTTCTAATTAAATAATTAAAAATCAAGGCATGATCAAATTTTATTTGGGTAAAATAAGCGTAATCTAGAAGCATTGCCTTTCATATAAGCCACTTCAGATACCAAATGATCAACTAGAAGTTAATTCAATTCAATTAAATTCAATTCATCTTTATTTGTATAGCGCTTATACAATGTAGATTGTGTCAAAGCAGCTTCACGTGGAAGATTATAGTGAATTGAAACAGTGTCAGTTAACTAGAAGTTAAGTTATTATTTGTTGTTCCTAAAACTTGGATAGACAACAAGACTTTTGACAGTTAGTGTAGGTTCACTTGCATGTTTCTTATTTATCTCATTTAAAGCTATTATGGTATTTTGAGCTTTAGAAGAGTCAAAAACTTAAATACAACACATTTAAATGTAAGTTCAGCAAGAAGTTGATATTACAATTAGAATATCCCCATTCAGGTATTGTATCCATACTCGCATTAGCCCTCGTGTCGTGTTCACATCCCGCCCCTTACTTGAGTGTTCCCGGTCAAAATTGACCGGTCTGTTTTAACTGCTCTTATATTAGCACAAAAAAACATTTTTCACCACCAAATTTTTATTCAACATTCTTTAGCTGTGAACAATGTCTCAAAGTAGTGTTTAACCTGAATTTATAGAATTAGACATAAAAGAACTGCAGTCAAAATACAAATAGGTGCTGAAAATGTATTACAAAATGAACAAAAGCTGAAAGAAACCAAAATACTTTGTTTCGTTACTAATAGACAGCTCGCTAAAATAACTATCACAGGGTCTGACCAAAGAAATTGAAATTTTAATTAATCTGAATCGTTTATCAACCAGCAATGCAGAAACAAAATAGTATACTTTCTTGAGTGCTTGAGTGCTAAATTTTATTTAGTCCTTCAATTGGACTATGCTAGTGTACTAATATAGGGAATAGTGACTGAGGGTATAGACGGTGAGCACGGACACAGAACTAGCACTAGTTATTATTTGGTCATTTTTGAGCAAGATGCTAATGGTCTAATCTAATAAGATAACTGATACTAAGCTAAGCTAAAAGTGCTCCTGCTACACCAAGAGATAGGCTGAAGAAAGAAAGAAAGAAAGAAAGAAAGAAGAAAGAAAGAAAGAAAGAAAGAAAGAAAGAAAGAAAGACACACACAGATGGGTTCACATAACAATTGTTTTATCAGGAAGTTGGTTCACGTTGGAGGATCCAATGCTATCTCATGGCAATTCATAACTTATTGATTTAGTGGCTAATCCCTATGAATTCGTACAGTCTCATTCATGCAATTTAGTACGATTTGCTTATCCCCAATGACGGTTGGTTTTAGGGGTGGGGTTGGGTGCCATATGCCTTCTTTTAAAAATCATACATTTTCATACGACTGAACTCATACAAATTAGCCACTAAACTGACAAAAAGTAAAATAGTTATGTTTCCTTGTGAGATCAGGCTGGAGGACTGGCACATAAGTGCGGAAAAAAGATGTGTACCTGCAAAAGACATTGTTCAGTCTGAAATGTGTGTGAGTGAGTGAGTGAGTGAGTGAGTTGGGGTGGTGTGTATGGGGATGTTTTCTGTCTGATTAATGAATATAGTCTGGATACTAGGGGTGTCAAAATTAATTGTTTCTTTGGTGCGATGCAGACGTGGACAATTCGGTATCGGTTCAGTAATAATCATAACCGGTTATTATGTACTGACGTCATTCATCTCATATGCGCTATGTCGCCTTAGCATACTATAGCGAGGGAGGTGAGCTCGAGTAATTACAACGCTCCAACTACTTAAAAACTCAGAAACTGTGCACAATTTCACTGCGTGTGTGTTTGCTGGACTGTGTTTCACTGACACTTACAGCAGAAGCCCCTATTTCACGGCGATTAAGAGAATGAAAGTAATCTCCATTTCTCTCTC
Source organism: Danio kyathit (assembly GCA_903798195.1). Classification (NCBI taxonomy): domain Eukaryota; kingdom Metazoa; phylum Chordata; class Actinopteri; order Cypriniformes; family Danionidae; genus Danio; species Danio kyathit. The sequence continues at coordinate 47,805,388 of LR812539.1, forward strand.
TCTCTCTCTCACTGTGGCCCATGAGTGCATCTGTGAAGAGCACCAGCGTGTAAGAGCCAATCGCTGCCCTTTCTGTTGAGCGCGTGACCAATCAAAGGGGTGTAAGAAAGAACTTTGTAGACAAGGCTCAGAAAGCGAGCGGGATATTCATATTTGTTTATTTGCTATAAATGCTTGTGTTGTTTAAAAGTACAGTTTATATATCTGACTGTTTGTATTAAAGGACAAAATTGTATTACAAATAGTATATAAATATATTTATACATTTTAATAACAAGAATTGCTGTGCTGTGAAGAAAATATAAAACTGTGTATGGAAAGCATCGTCAATGCACCATGATGCACCGAGATATCAAACTGAACTGAATCGATGGCATGATAATCGTAACCGAACCGAACCGTGAAACCAGTGTAGGTTCACACCTCTACAGGATACCCTTTCATTGGCGGTCACTTTTGACCGGGAACACCACAGGTGTAACAAAGTTGATTAAAACACTCAAAATTGAATCAAAGAGGTGATCATCACTTCTATATGTTCAAGTGTACAGTCCGGAGGATATCACTAGGCCTTGAGGCAATCAGACGTAAAACACAATATTTATGAGTGTTTTAAGTTGTAAATAAGTCAGATTTGACCTGAACACGACAGGAAGGTTAGTAATGGCACCTTGTAAAATAAATCTATGGACACTTCTGAAAACTTTGCAGGAAAAAAAAGCATAAAAATGTTAGGGTTCTAATACAATGTATTGCTTTAAACTATTTAAAAAAGAAACTTTGAGATAAATCTTTGCATCAAAAGTTGTCAGATGGTCTCAATGTCAGCATGTTTTGCGAAACTGCAGTTTCAGAAATGTATTTCCAGCGAGCCTTTAATTAGCCAGGTGAATAAAAATGAGAGATCCCTCTGATCTGACCCACATACAGTAGATGAGCGAGGCTTCATTAATGCTTCCCCGGAGTACCATCACCACCAATCACTGTCAGCTCTCATGGATTTCCTATAGAGTTCATATCAGTTTGCACTGTGCTGATCCGTCTCATGCTGCCTATAGAAGCGCTAAATCAACCAATTGCAGAACACACATTTATACGGACATTTCGAGTCAAAGGACTGTGAACATATTTTGCAAAGTCAACAGAGCTCGCCGGGCTTTTATCTGAAAACCTCACTGGAGTCAAATCTCCTTACAGACATTCTTGATCATCAGGAATTGAACTGACCATCAGCTGCACACAGATTTAGAGTCCTTTTTTTTCCCCAAACCTGATGCAAATTACTGCTGACCGACCAAACTCTAGCCAGCAGGTGAGCGTTGTTTCTCTTGACTCCCTCAAATGCTGAAAAGCAATCATGTGGACTTTGAGTGACAAGGCTGCTGATGAGACACAATGTCCTGCTTCTGTTCGGATGTGACTGGTCGACGGCAGACCTCCGTTCTCTGACGGAAAGAGCATTGACTGTGGTTTCTGCTCGCCAAAGACATGTACGATAAGGACTTGCTCTGCTTTTGATCTAGGATGGATGATCAGGATCCTTTAAAATTATGTGGTTGGCAAATTTATAGCACTCTCACCACATCACAGAAAGTTTTAGGTGTAGTTCAATAGCTTTCAATAACTACGTTTTCATTCTAATGTGAAAAAATCTTTCAGTGATTTCATTGATTCTTTCAAAGATTACAAAAAACGTAACAAATAAATCCCAAATGCAAATTAGGTGCATTTCAATCACGTTGTTGTGGTACATTTGCACTAGACGCTGATAAAGCACCAGCGCGAGTGATTTATATGTTAAGTAAATGTCGACGCGATTAGACATCCAGCGGTGCTATTCATGCAAATTACGCAAATCAAATGACACAGTGCAAATTAAATATTTCGGGCTTTTGATGTGCTTACACTGTAAAAAATGGCCGTGATTTTAACAGTAAAAAACTGTAAAAAGGCTACAATACAAATCCGTAACCTGCTTAACAGTATGTTTCCTTAATCAGGGTACCCCCGGGATCTGCCAAATGAAATGCAAGGCTTTTTAAGACCTTTTTAATACCATTTCAAATTAAATTCAATGCCAACTTCGCACCCATTCCGACAAAAGTATGAGGGGAAAATGTAAAATCTGTATACATTTTGAACCCTAGAAAATAATTTTGTACAAGTGGGTTACCTGAGGGCAACGCAGTGGCGCAGTAGGTAGTGCTGTTGCCTCACAGCAAGAACGTCGCTGGGTCGCAGGTTCGAACCTCGGCTGGGCTGGGTCAGTTGGCGTTTCTGTGTGGAGTTTGCATGTTCTCCCTGCGTTCGCGTGGGTTTCCTCCGGGTGCTCCGGTTTCCCCCACAGTCCAAAGACATGCGGTACAGGTGAATTGGGTAAGCTAAATTGTCCATAGTGTATGAGTGTGAATGTGTGTGTGGAAGTTCCCAGAGATGGGTTGCGGCTGGAAGGGCATCGGCTGCGTAAAATCGTGCTGGATAAGTTGGCGATTCATTCCGCTGTGGCGACCCCGCAAGGGACAAAGCCGACAAGAAAATGAATGAATGAATGAATGAATGAATGAATGGGTTACCTGAATTAAATAAAACATTTTATTTCAATAATCAGTTATATTTAATACATACGCAACAGCGTGGTCGTCCACCCAGTAGCAAATACAGTATGAAGGTCCAACTGCTGACTTTTCATCATCTTATTGAGACTCTTGTCAAACATGACCAAAAACCTGTTGGCCTTATTGACCTGGTCAGTCAGTTCTTTAGTAATAAAAAGAGCCAATCCAAATTTAGAAACAGATGCAGTTTTGTTGCTTCCACAGGAAAATGTAGCTGCAACCTCAGAGTCAGGAAATATGGTTTTGAAAACCTCTATAATGTTCTCATTCAGTGTGTAAGAGTGGTGCTCAGAGACTGTTTTAAGGACCCACATCACCTCTGCCCGCAAAGTTAGTGTTGAGCCACAGTAAGATAGGATGTTCCTTGGCTGTTGTAGTGGCAATGCTTCTAATGTAGAAATTTCTTAATTACTGATAGCCAAAGCTGTTTCAGTAACCGAAGAGGCGCTGACGAGCAGTACTACACGCGTTGTGTTTGGGACCCCTTATATGGTAGTCCAGGGTCGTAACACCCATCGGCGCTAGCTTTAAAGATTTCTGGCACCAACAGCAGTAGGCATCGCGGTCATTTCCTGGCACCGGCTTGACCCAAACGTAATATGGATTTCTTGGCCACAGTGGATTAAACCGCCACTTTCCCATTTTAGCCGACAAACTAGGCTAGCGACTATCTTGTTCTGTACCTCACTTGCCTAGTAACCACAGTAACGGGTGCGCACGCTTTCGCTCTTTCTGCTATGACATTGAGCGTGAGGTGCACTCAACGTTACGCTGCATGAATTTTTAATTAGCCTACATTAGTAACAGTTCATTTTGTTACGGTATGAACTTAATCCTAGGAAAGGCAAAAATAAATGAATAAAATAAGACCTTTGTAATGAAATCCAAGACTTTGTATACCAAATTCAAGGCTATTAAGGCCTTAATTTGAGATTATCAAATTTAAGACTTTTTCAATGCTTTTAAGACCCCGCGGGTACTCTGTTAATATATACGGCGAATAATCGTAAATTGACTTTCCCAGAATTCCTTGTATGACACATCACTTTTTTATGCTTTTTGTTGACATTACTATGGATCTTTTTAGTTGCTTCCCCATCAGTAATGTATATTAGTGAGTTATGTTACATCTAATGTTGATAAACAACGTTTATTTCATGACTTTAATTTTATGCGTGTTACCATACTGGTGTTTAGTAGCTGTGTGAATGACACTGAGCACCTTCTTTACACTGATACACTTTTCTGATTGTGGCAAAAGTTGTTTGTGATGAGCATTGGTTCGTTATGTATGAACTTTCTCATCACCACCTGCATATGGCTGTGTTAGCATGTCTATCTGTGTAACAAAAGATGTGTAGATGTTGCTAATTTAAAATACAGACATATTACCTCTATAAATTAATGAAATACGGTTGTTTACTGTAAAATGAGAATTTACTTTTACGATTTGTACCGTATTTTTTACGGTTAAATACTGGCAACCACAGCTGCCGTTTTTTTACCGTAAATTTTACGGATTTATTTTTTACAGTGTACAATGTGATTCACGGAAATTCCGTTCACGCCTTGTTAACCAATTAGGAGCTTGCTCTAGTAGGGGCGTGATTATAATGTAGTGCCTGTAGTTGGTGTCCTGAGAGGAAATCCATGACACGATACGACATGACACGGGACAACAGCTCATCAAACTGAAACCACCTCAGTTGGAAGTACCACTGAATGCAGTAAAGCTGTAATCGGGTCATAAATGTTAGGCCCGATTGGGCCCGTGCATGACAGAATTCGGCCGAGCCCAACAAGTACATTTTGATTGACAGCTTTTAAAAAGCCCAAACCCGTTTATAGCCCGACATTATTTAAATGTGCACATGCACACAGCTCTTGTGCCTTTTTTCAAGATTGAGTCGTTTATACGTGTTTTAACATAATTTATTTAAAACAAACATAGGCTATAGGCTACTTGGAAGTTGGAACAAAGAAATAAAATACGTCTTCTGTAACATCGTAACATCTCAGCACTCTAAATAGGCCTAGGTACATACACTTAGCCTTTAAATTGGCCAACACACCAATAAAAATAAGTGTAAATATAAATAAACAAATTAAATTAAAATACATTCTAAATTATGATGGGTATTTAGCAATAACAAAATTAAGATAAAGGCTTTGTGGGATTTGTTTCGCCACTCCTCTTTACAATCTGGCCTTAAGGCAATGGTGAAGCTGAATAATAAAATAATAATGCCAACATTAGCCTATATACTCTGTCTACATTATGCATTTATGGTTTAATTAATATTTAGTTATAATTTGGAAATCCCTTACTCACCAAGATTAGGCTACGTGTTATTGTGGAGGAACATTATTGAATCCACTGTAGATGGCTTTAGCGCGGTCCCCGCAGTTTGCAGGTTTTGAGTAGGATTGTTTGTTCATCTTCCACCAGCCAAGAACATCCATTTCATTTTCCATGACAGCGGTTTCAATGTAGCAAGTGACCTTGTCATCTTCCCTGTCAGCTTGCTGTACATTGCTGTTTAGTGCTCTACCGTAATATGCAGTGTATGAGCAACCGCAGAAATACCTTGTCGGCTAGAATGACCGTTCTTTTTGAACTGGCGGCTGGCCTGACCGCAGTCAAAATTCACTCTTTTTGACTACTCCGTCATCATTTGTTTCACTATTGCAGGGATGGATTTTGATGTTATAACAAACGATTTGATTACTTTCTCGTGCTAATCGAAATGCATCACATAACTGTTCATTTACTGCCCAAGCCCGGCCCGACCCCGTCTAAAATGATAGAAATTAAGCCCGAACTCACCCGAACCCGTCGAGTTCCTTCGGGTTCGGGGCAAAGATCTTCAGCTCTAGAATGCAGCCGTGATCCAGGCACAGCTTCTGGAGGAGTTTTAGGAGAGGTGCACTTCTGGAGGACCTGATGGACCCAGACACTGCGCCAAATGAATTGATGCCATTTATAGCCACCCTAAAGCACATAAGTCCAATCACAAGTCCAAAACTACCTCAAGTGACCTTTTTTTTCCAAAATTAAGAGATTAATTAATTATTATTATTTTTTATTTTAAATTGGGCATTTAAATTACTTGTTTCACTAGCGACAATTCAAAGTGTGCATTGACACACATTATATATTCTATATGTTTTAATTTATTGTAGCATCTGTAGCTCATGATTCATGAGTGTCTTCCATTTGTTTAGGTTATGAACTGCATTACATTACTGTAAAGACTATAAGTATACAAAGACAGTTCACGTGCATTGCTTTGAATGGGGAAAAGTGCAATGTTCTCGGTAAGGCCGCCACAGTGAAAGACGTCCCACTTTCTGGTTGAATTATCCACTTGCCAATCATTATAGCCGCACATTTTTCTGGGGAAGGGTCTGTACAGATTCGGATGTGTCTGTTTGAATGTGACTGGTCGATGGCAGACCTCCATTCTCTGGAGGAAAGAGCATTGACTGAGGTGTCTGCTCACCAAAGACACGTACGATAAGGTCTTTCTCCCCTTTGGATCTAGGACGGACAATCAGGATGCTTTAAAATTCTGTAGGTGGCAAATTTACGGCACTCTCACCACATCACAGGGCGCTTTATTGAATCAGGGCACAGGGAGATTGAATAGCCTTGTTTTCAAGGAACAACATTAAAGAGGAGTGTCCACTTCAAGGTCTTAATAGATTCCTCCACACACTAGGGGGTGTAACCCAGTGGGTGTCAACTAAATGCTTTCATCTTTTCATTTGTGGGCCATCACTTTTACTGTGATTCTCCTCTTCCCCTGCTAAGGTGAATACGCCAAGTGTGTCTAATATATAATGATATAGATCAGCCTAACAATGGCATGACGAATGGTTCATTTGGGTGTACTTAAAGGATTAGTTCAGCCCCCAAAAAAATCTAATTCAGGGCTCGAAATTAACTTTTTTACTTGGTAGCACCAGTGCTCCCAACTTCAAATATTTAGGAGCACAACAAACAATTTAGGAGCACCCACAAAAAAATGAATGAGCACCAGTGCAAGTTGTATATTAAGGGATTTATTGTATTTGAAAACAACATCAATTAGGACTAACAAAAACCAGAAACAGCTGTCTAACTTAAGCCGCAGTCACACTAGAGTTTGAGCTTGCGAAATTCTGTCGTACGGCGCTACGAAAAGGGGCGGGATTAAGCAAGATGAAAGGGCATTTAAAAAGCAAGCGATTGCTCCATGTTTTAAATTTCTATTCAGAGAGGTCATGTTTTGATCCTGGATTGGTCTCACGCAGTCAAGTGATGCGATTTCGCAGGTCAGAGTTCACCAAGCTTGAACTTTGCACCGCAGCAACCTGCGAAACTCGACGGATGACCCTGCGTTTCCGGTCTAAAAGGAAGTCTATGGGGAGGAAAGTCCAGTGTGACCGCGGCTTAATTCTGTGATGACTTATTGATATTTGTGCACTAATTTCAAAATGAATGTCTAATAATTATAGAATATTAAAGATGACGATGATGAAAATAATACTAACAATGAATTACCTTTCTCATTAGCATGCTGCCTTGAATGTGCTTGAATGTGAGTTATGTGTAGGCCCAGATTTTTAGTCTATCATTGATTCTGTTTATTTACTTGTGTAAATTTATAGTTATTCAGTTTTTAAATTAATTACAGTATTATTGACTAATATGAAAATATTTATATGATTTATTTACAATACAGTTTCTAATGTAATATTTTCTGTCTTTTAGTAGATATATTATATACGAGACTTGCTTTGTTTACCAAATAAAGTGGATCTAATTGGATTTGCATTGTAAACATTAAATAAAAGTTAAAAAGGTTAATTTTTTAGTTCATGTAGTTGTCTACCTTTTCATCAATGAGGGACTATCAGACTGGAGGTTTTTGGATACCAGAAAAATAGACTTTATTCTCCATAATAAAGCCGAGAAAGTGCAGAGCAGAGCTCAGAGCATTCTGAAGTCTCTCCTGGACAGTTCCTAAAGTCTCTGTGTTTTCCACAATCTTTATACAGATTATTTGACACACCTCTAGGTGTCTCATTTTAAACTCCTGACCATCCTTGGAGATGTCTTTCTCAGGTGGTTCTGTTATTTTTGGCTCTCTGCCAGCTTGCTAAGGTCACCAGAGATGTCACAGGTCTATGTCAGCAACTGTTTTGACACAAAGTGTTTACATACACTGTCATGATAGCATAATAACTTCATATGTTACTCACTCTCAGCTTCTGACACATATAGCATCATATGATTAACATATATAATCAGTACGGGTGTCAAAATTAATTGTTTCTTCGGTGCAGACGTGGACAATTCGGTATGGGTTCAGTAATAATCATAACCGGTTATTATGTACTGACGTCATTTATCTCCTATGCGCTATGTCGCGGTAGCTTACTATGGCGAGGGAGGCGAGCGCGAGTGTTTACAAAGCTTCACCTACTTGACGCACAAACTGTGCACAATTTCACTGCATGTGTGTTTTCTGGACAGTCTTTCACTGACACTTACAGCAGAAGCCCCTATTTCACTGCGATTGAGAGAATGAACGTAAACTCCATCCTACTCTCTATCTCTCTCTCTCTCTCTCTCTCTCTCTCTCTCTCGCTGTGGCCCATTTGACCTGTGTGTGTGTGTGTGCGTGTGTGTGTGTGTGTGTGTGTGTGTGTGTGTGTGTGTGTGTGTGTGTGTGTGTGTGTGTGTGTGTGTGTGTGTGTGAATGAGAGCGAGCGATGCTGTGTGTTGCTGTCTATGTTTGTGTGTGAATGAGAGAGGTCGTGATGCTCTGTGTCGCTTGCTTGGTGCTGTGTGTCTATGTGTGTGTGTGTGTTTATACAGACAGCCCCCCACCCCCAAATATAAAACTGTGTTTGGGGAAAGCATCGACAATGCACTGTGATGCACCGAGATATCGAATTGAACTGAATCGATGGCATGATAATCGTAACCGAACCGAACCGAATCGTGAGACCAGTGTAGGTTTACACCCCTAATAATCAGTGCTTTACATATTCAGTTAACATATTCAGTCATCTCATAGCAGGCTCCTGTGCAGGTTTCTCATCTTACACACAGACATACCAAAAAGTATTTTTACCACAGGCTGGCATGTTTGCTGCAAACACTCCATACTTTTTGAGAAGAGAAAATAAACTGCTTTACACTTAGAAAATACTTCACACTGAGAGAATAAAATCTTCTTCGATACTCCCAAAATCATTCCGCATAATCCGCAGATTTTTAACACAATTCTGCGCAGAACTAGCAAAAAATGTCCGCAGATTCCATCTGGCCCTAGTTATGTGCTATAAAAAGTCCCGCTGTTACTTTATGAAAAATAAATTGATGGTTTGCATCAAACAAAAATGAAGCATTGCAGTAAGAAATATTTATTTTGTACTATTGTTTTTATATGCATGTCAATTTAATAATATTTCTGCTACAAAACAAATGAAAGATTATAATAAATCATTCAATTCAAGGCTGAAAGCTGCAAAGCAGTCATCAGTAACTAAATGGAAAAATTATATACTTCTCAAGAAAGAATGGACAAGTAAGAAAAGTCACACTTCTACCACTCTTTAAAGGTTTTTGGTTTGTGTAATTTAATATGCTCACCCTCGTTATGCGCTGATTTACATTTCTCTGTGTTTGTGGGAAAAGCAGACGAGTCAGCCGATCCAATATATGAACGGGGCAGAGCAGGATTCTCGCTGTCACGATCACCAGCGATCCAGCCTGTGCAGATCACTGGTAAACGCATAGGACTACAAATCTGCTGGTAAATGGACTACAAAACCCAGTCATGCACCACACACACACACACCGCCGGAGGATTGTCAAGGACTGATTACACACACCATTTAAGCAGCACAGAGACACACTATGGTCCTGAGTCTTCTGTAACCATGGGATGTGACACTGACAATGGAGGTGAGGATCCAAATGCAGGGTTTTATTGACAGGATTGTCAGGCAAGCGATGATCAACACAGGAGCAAACAGATGTATGAAGGCAATCCAGAGTCGTAGTCGAAATAGCAGGCAAATGGTCAGAAACAGGCAACATACAGGAATAATCAAACAAAACAAAGCAAAGGTTCAAAACACAGAAGGCAAGGAAACCGCTTGTGTAAAGACAGCAACATCTAAACAATACTCAGCAACATGTGTGTGGAACAGAGGGGTTTAAATAGTCCAAATAATCAATGATTATCAGTTGTGAGTGTGTAATCAATCATGATCGGGAACCGGTTGTGTGTGTGTGGTGCATGACTGGGTTTTGTAGTCCATTTACCAGCAGATTTGTAGTCCTATGTGTTTACCAGCGATCTGCACAGGCTGGATCGCTAGTGATCGTGACACTCGCGATGACCACCGTCACAATACCGTTCTTTGTTAGGACCCGCAGATTCAGTTTAAACTTAGTAAAGGCGAGCTTCTTTAGTGATGATGTGTACAGTGTTCATGTTTACATTTAGCTGATATTTGCGCTTAACACGCAGCGAATGCAATGCATCAAGATTCGGGCACCTTTTCTAAAACACCAGCCTGGCGGATCAACATTCACCACATGATCGCTGTCATCAGCGCCATTATTTGTAACTTTAAGTGGGGTTTGCAAACCTGTGTACTTTTCACTCTTTAGCCGTTTGCATTTCCCGCGGTCACAAAAGCTCCCTGTCATCTGACAGAGGAAAAACTTGAGTTCATATGAACATTTTTCATAAACCCTATCAAATACAAATTACAAAAATACAATTTTTTTTTTTTAAATTTAAAATACAAATTTGAAATACATGTATCATAAATACTGCCCATCCCTGTTCACTCGAGTGTGAGATTATTTTCAATTTTGAGTGAACTATCCTTTTAAATATTTCCTTCAATATATTATGAGCTTACATAAGAAACAATAATAAAGCTTACATGAAAATAATACCAATAAAACACTAATGATAACTAAAAAAAAAAAAGTGACCACATTAACTGGAAGCACTTTCTCCAACCAAAGAGTATAAATAAAATGAGTCTCTGCCCTTTGGAACAGAAATAATAATCATTATAGCAAGTAAGCATTGAATGTCACTCTTATTGTTTACATCAGTGTTGTTTGAGTGGTCAGCGTAAGCCTCTGTAGGTTTAAAAACAGCCTGGTGCTTTTATAGTCACTGTTGTGAGTGCTTTAGATTGGTTTCAGATGGAAGCAGGGAATGGTTAAAGCAAGTCCTTCAGAGCGAACTGCATTAAAGTATTTACAGTTGCCTGGCTTCTACTGTTGCCAACACCGTAATAGATAAACAAAACAGTGTACACATTATAAAAATTTACTATCAGCATATTGAAATCACTGGTAACAACATATAGACACAAACATTGGCATTTGTTTGTACAGAACTGATTATACTAGCGCAGCCACAAAACAAATGATAGATATTATTATGGATGTGAGTTGCAATCCTGCTCAATCAATCAATTTATGTAATAATATGTACAGTTGAAGTCTGAATTATTAGCCCCCCATTGAATATTTTTTTTTTCTTTTTTTAAATATTTCCCAAATGATGTCTAACAGGGTAAGGAAATTTTCACAGTATGTCTAATAATGGTTTTTTTTCTTCTGGAGAAAGTCTTATTTGTTTTATTTAGGCTAGATGAAAGCATTTTTTAATATTTCAAAAAACATTTTAAGGTCAAAATGATTAGCCCCTTTAAGCTATATATTTTTTCGATTGTCTGCAGAACAAACAATAACTTATTATACAATAACTTGCCTAATTAACTTAATCAACCTAGTTACACCTTTTAATGTCACTGTAGGCTGTATAGAAGTGTCTTGAAAAATGTCTAGTAAAATATGATTTACTGTCATCATGGCAAAGATAAAATAAATCAGTTATTAGAAATGAGTTATTAAAACTATTATGTTTAGAAATGTGTTGAAAAAAATCTTCTCTTCGTTAAACAGAAATTGAAGAAAGAAATAAACGGGGGCTAATAATTCAGGGGGGCTAAATAATTCTGACTTCAACTGTATATTCTAAATAATATAATTGTACAAATTACACATTATATGGCATATGGGTTAGAAACAATATTTTTGGTGTAAATTAAGTACTTTGTATACATAAAAGCATACTGAATGCAAGCACACTGTCTAATTCTAGATGTCAAATAACTTTTATGAAAGTAAAATGTCAAAATGTGATTGATTTATATTTACACTCATATAGAAAAGAAACTTCTGACCTTTTTTATTAAAAGACAAAAGTAATATTTAATATTAAATATTAAATTGTGGGATATTTTACATGATTCAAAACTGTTTGCTAGCAAATGGTTAAATTTTAGTGTTTTGAAAGATAGTGACAAAGTAAAATATAATTTTTATTATGATTGTAGCCATTTTATATGACAATTACTTAGCATTTTAGTTCATTGAGTTTAAAATAGTTAACCACCAAAACAAAATTCTGATGTTAGACCTGTGCATCGATGCGACTGCTCTTCAGTGTTTGGATTCTCAGTAGTGATTATTAAACCACACTGAACTGAGCTAAACTGAACTAAACTTAAACACTAAATACTGGACTGACACTGTTTCAATTTACTATAATCTTCTATGTGAAGCTGCTTTGACACAATCTACATTGTAAAAGCGCTATAGAAATAAAGGTGAATTGAACTGAATTGAATGTTAATTTACTCATCCTTTCCTCTGGGTGCTCCGGTTTCCCCTACAGTCCAAAGACACGCGATACAGGTGAATTGGGTGGGCTAAATTGTCCGTAGTGTATGAGTGTGAATGAGTGTGTGTGGATGTTTCCCAGAGATGGGTTGCGGCTGGAAGGGCATCCAGTGCGTAAAAACGTGTTGGATAAGTTGGCGGTTCGTTCCACTGTGGCGACCCCGGATTAATAAAGGGACTAAGCTGAAAAGAAAATGAATGAATGAGTTTACTCATCCTTAGCATGTATCCTAACAACTAACAACAGGATTCCAGCGACAGGCAATATGTCTGTCCCCACTATACAAGGCAAGGCAGAAACATTTAAATACCAGAGCCATAGTAATAGTGCACTGCACTCCCAACCAAATGGAAAGTTTAAATTGTAATTTATACATAATAAACCTCTTTAACACTATTAACAGTACATGCTGAGTGACTGATGTTGAGGCTTTGCACTGAGGCATAGTTCTAACGTTCATTTTTTTTTAAACTGTATGTTTGCTAGTTATTTGATTTTCAAGATCTGAGATAAACGATTTACTTCGGCTTTCAGCATGGTAATAAATGTCACATAAAATGATATTCAAACACACTTTAGTAGCATTTAACACTGAATAAAGCACATAATCAGCACCTGAGGTGATCACTGTCATTGTAGTTTATGCATAGGCAGAGGGTGAACAAACTCCAGGGTAAAGCTAATATATGCGCTGCCTTTTAATGCATTTAAAAATATTTTTGACCGACAAAGAAGAGGTTTTAACAAAAGCACCGCCTATCAACAAACGTCTATTATATTCAATACGCACAATAAATTATGTTATTAAACTAACCCACTGATCTACACTTCCGGTCAAAAGTTTGGGGTCAGTTTATTTTTTTATTATTAATTTTATTTAAGTTTTTAATTAAAATTATTCTGTCATTCAAGGCGGCATTTATTAAATAAGTATTTAACAATTTAACTTTTTGTTTTTATATTTAATAAATGCCGCCTTGATGAACAGAATAATTTTAATTAAAATTATTCTGTTCATCAAGGCAGCATTTAATAAATAAGTATTTAACAATTTAACATTTTTTTTATATTTATTAAATATTTATTTATTACTTACTGTATGTAGTTTCAAATGAAATTATTACTCCTTGTTGCTTTTATTACTATTATTATTAATAATAATAATAATAATAATTAATATTAGAGGGATTTCTGAAGGATCGGGACTCTGAAGACTGGAGTAATGAAGCTAACATTACTTTGATTAAGCTTGAACTGAAGACTTAGCCTGAGAGTTAACCTGCCCCGGACCAGACTATTCCAGCATAAGTTGACAGTAACTGAGTTTAAACTATCATAAGTTTAATTTATGAAACCGAATCCACCATTATTAAACCTGACTTACCAAAATAAGCCCGGCTTTTTCTCTAAGCTTGGTTTATGGAACAGGCCTCTGGCATTATAAGTGTTGATGCTGTCTTTGTTGTTTAGTCCTGTGGTTATGTCACTTTCAATATGTAGCCAGTTGCAAGGCCAGAAATTTTAAAATGAGTGGACCTAAATAGGGTGGACCTCAGTGCCTAGTCTTAAACTAAGTGTATAATAGCTAGTTTCTTATATTTGTGATTTCTGAAAATATAGTAATTGATTGAACAAGTGACATTTTTGAGTATTCAACACTTTTGCAAAGATAAATAAATAAATTGCAAAAATGTGTTAAGAATCCGAAATCATTTACTTTTTCCCGAGGCCAATCGAAAACTTAACTTGTAATTCAGCAATAAATATTTGACCTTTGAAATGTAAAACTCCAAACGATTGCCTAAACAAGATTACTACACTATAGGCTAGACTACGTTACAATTAAACTACCAATTTCATTTAATGCTGAAAACAAGTTAAACCAGAATAATATATTATTATACCTCTCTCGTAATACTTATTTGTCATTTTATTATGTCCTTGACCAGCAAATCAGAATAGTCTGTTGGCCAGCACTTTTGGTTTCATTTTCAGAGCTGCTGCGAACTCCAGTCAAAAACAGCGCTCATCAGTGCAAAGTGCAGGGTTGGACAGTTCCATTTTTGTGTGGAGGGGGACTTTAAATTTGATTGACATACTTACAATAATGAAAGTGTTCTGTTAATCATCAACATTAAATACATTCATCTTATGCCTTATACCCGTTTTCAATGCAGGGGGGGGGGGGGGGGAGGCGGCCCACATGTAACACTGACCGGCCCACATTTTAAAAATGGTCCCACCCTTCTGGCATTTGCCAGAATTGTCAGATGGCCAATCCGCCCCTGGTTTATGCTGTTGTTCATCTGCGACGTCACAGAAATACAAACCATTTCTAAAATAGAAATTTTGCTCATTACTGTCATTGATAGCTAGAACAAAAACTAATTCTAAAATGGAAAATAGATCTTATCATGTGCCACAGTTCATGTAGTTAGGACACTGCGTCAGGCCATTCATACGGTGACGCATTGCTGCCACACACATATTTTTTTTCCCACTCAGCTATGTCGTTATAACGAGATCTTTTCTCGTTTTAACGAGATCTTTTCTCGTTATAACGAGATCTTTTCTCGTTATAACGAGATCTTTTCTCGTTTTAACGAGATCTTTTCTCGTTATTTCGAAATAATTAAGTCGTTATTTCGACATAATTATGTTAATTTCTATATGAGCCACATAGTGGAATAAGACAGGTCAATGGGGATTTACCAGGCATATTCTTTCATAGGCACTGATGTGTTCACTTGTTCCATAATAATCTTTTTACATTTAATGTAACCTATAAATAGCTGTAGCCTAGCCTAGTTTTTGCAAGACATTATTTAAATTATTTAGCAATTCTGTAATGTATTTATCACATTATATGTTAGTTTTGTTGGTGGTAAGACAGAACATCCCGTTTCTTCATCTATTCGCGTCCAAAATTTATTCCGTCTTTCCAACACTCCATCGCACATGCATGTCAGTGCAAAAAACAATAAAATACAACTGACTAAAATATGGAAAAACTGACAGATGGTACAGCACTTTGCTCACTTTATGATTATTAAGTTGGAATTGTTTTAAATTAGAATGCACCTGTGTTACTTTAATAATAATAATAATAATAATAATAATAATAATAATTATTATTATTATTATTATTGTTGTTGTTGTTGTTGTTGTTGTTGTTGTTGTTGTTGTTGTTGTTGTTATTATTATTATTATTATTATTATTATTTGTTCTTGTTGTTGTAAATATTTTAGGTGTTTAATTTTCTGTGTAGCAACACAGCAGAACAACAACAATTTCAAGTGTTTAA
This sequence comes from Danio kyathit, assembly GCA_903798195.1. Lineage (NCBI taxonomy): Eukaryota > Metazoa > Chordata > Actinopteri > Cypriniformes > Danionidae > Danio > Danio kyathit. The sequence continues at coordinate 47,821,084 of LR812539.1, forward strand.
CATAGCCCAATAAGTAACTCCTCGCTTGTCTTTCACCAGCTGCGCCTATTTTATTATTTCTTCACTAGGCTATTTGTGTTGTTGTCGCTAACTAAGTGTAATTAGTTAGACTTAGTTAGCAGAATTAGGTACGTTTATGAAAACCATCGTTAACTATGGCCGCAAATTCCGTCTTTCAAACATAATTCGTTGATTTGGCATTGACATTATATCCTACTTAATAATAATAATAATAATAATAATAATTGTATTATTATTAGTAGTAGTATTATTATTGTTGTTAAGTAGAATTTTTTTATTTCTTAATAAATACCCTACTGTAAATTGCAACTAATGATTTATATGATTTATATATGAGATTAGAGTGTTAGCTACGTAGTTTTATGTTTTAGAATAGAATATGGAATATTCTCCATAATATTTGTAAAGGAAACATGGCCCCTATATGTGCCATTTACATTTCAACTAATATGGAAAACTAGTGCATGTTTTTACCAAAACATTTTTAAGTGAGTGTAAAACATTATAATTTTAAACAAAAATGATGGTCATTTTCTTCAAAGAAGTTGTTACTCCACCCCTTAGTTATGCGCCTATGCAGGTTCAAACGCCTAATACACACAGGATGTGCAATACACAAATATCTTTACATATAAAAAAGGATTAAAATGTTACGAAAAGTATTATTTAAAATAAAAACACCTCCATGCCGCCTTCATGTCCAGGGTTTTTTTTCTCTCTCAGTTTATTCATGACAATTTGCATTTGTATTATTCATTCATTCATTTTCTTTTCGGCTTAACCCAAGCCATTACTGGGAAACATCCACACTCTCACTCCCACACACACACACACACTACGGTCAATTTTAAACCCAATTCACCTATACCACATGCTTTGGACTTGTGGGGGAAATCGGAGCACCCAGGAAACCCACGCGAACACGGGGAGAACATGCAAACCCAGCAAGGCTCGAACCAGCTTCCTGCGAGGCGAACGTGCTACACTGCACCACCATGTCGCCCGTGATTATTATAGTTTATTATTATTAATTCATTCATTTTCTTTTCGGCTCAGTCCCTTTATTAATCTGGGGTCGCCACAGCGGAATGAACCGCCAACTTATCCAGCATATGTTTTACACAGCGGATGCCTGCCCATCACTGGGAAACACCCATACACTCTCTTTCACACTCATACACTACAGACAATTTAGCCTACCCAATTCACCTATACCATGTCTTTGGACTTGTGGGGAAACCGAAGCACCCGGAGGAAACCCACGCGAACGCAGGGAGAAACTCCACACAGAAATGCCAGCTGACACTTGCTGTGAGGCGACAGCACTACTGCGCCACATATTATAAATAATAATAATAATATTAATATTATTATTATTATTATTATCATCATTATTATTATTACATGTTGTTATGCATATTTATATTTGTTTTAATAAAAAAAGTTTAGATTTGTCCACCTGTGGGGTTTTGGAGATGTATCACCATATGGGGCATAAGAACAGGACGTGTGTTTGGATGTAACTTTTTTTTTTTGCCACACTTCATTATTATTGTTAATTTATTCGTTTGCTGGAAATTAGAACTGAATTTAGAAATAGTTTTGAAACAAATATTTACGCTTAACAAACGAAATTTAATATGTAAAAAAAGCAATAATTTTACGGTTTATTTTCGGCAGCTGAGGTTACGTCAATGTTTGGGAAACACTCCTGTTTGACCGTTTTCTCACTAGAGTTCAGTTTTTCTACTTACAGTACAAGTATCCATGTACATAGCAAATGCATGGTGTGGCAACTGACTCTTAAAGGCATTGGGAGATGAGACTTTTGGACTTTCCCAAACAATGACGTAACTCGTGTATCACATAGTACGTCGTTTGGGAAAAGAATGATGTAGTGACCAGTGTTTCCCAAAACCAGTTCTCTGTCGCAGATCCATAATTTGAACCACGTTAGTTATAATGTAAAACGCCCATATTTACTCTAAACGTTGTGGAGTAACTACTTCTTTAGAGAAGAACCCCATAATTTCTTTGGGCAAATTATATTGTTTTTCACGCACACGCATTTAAAAAAAATCCAATATTAGTTTTGGTAGAAACATGCACTCGTTTTCCATATTAATACAAATATATGTGAACAGCACATATAGAGTCTGTGTTTCCTTTACAAATATTATTGAGAACATTACATATTCTATTCTAAATTAACATGAAATCACCTATGTATTAAGACATCACTTATTCATTAAGAAATTATATTTAATATTTATTAGGAAATGAAAAAATCCAACTTTAATAATAATATTAATAATGATGAGGATGTTGATGATTATTATTATTAATAAGTAAGATATCGTTTATTTATTTATTTTTTTTAAAGTCTACTTTTACAATTTGACACATGAAAACCACTGCAGAAATGTACTAAACAACAGGCCCATGTCACATACAGAAGGTTACATTTCTTAATAAATAACCTACTATAAAATAAAAGCTTTAACGTATGCTGTGTTTTCATAAGCTTTAGAGCAATGATAAAACATAAACTAGCTTTGAAGACGTAACAAAAATTCCGCTCGGCTGTGTTTAAAATGGCATCACTGTTTTCAAAGTGCACTGCAAAGGGAGCGCAATTGTAAACATGAAGATCGCTAAAACTGAACGGTAAAAATACTTTGAAAGCAAATTACACCAGAGATGACTTTAATGTTTTTTAATCATTCCAAGTTTAAATGTTAGAATGTTCTAAGGGCATAGGGGGGATAACTGGGAATAGAACACAGCCTACAGCTCTAGAGGTGTAGTCGCAAGTGCACAAGTTTGCGACTCAGTTTGCTATTGTTCGTTGAAACGATGGATTTGGGAAACGCCAAGTCAATAAATATGTTTTTAACGTAGGAACTTGCAACCTTAGTTGGCTAATGATGATTTTGGAAACACCCCTGATTGGTTATATTCTTAAAACACACACAGAACTCATTAAGAGAAAGCACAACCCTTTTAGACCATGTACTGCAGCGCAACCGGTATTTTTCCTTCCTTAAAATAGCAAAAGTGGATTCAGACACGCCCTTATTGCTTTTGCACCATGAGCTTTAGGGCTCTAATGATTTAATGAGCCTTTTCCAATTGGCCTTTATTTTCACTTTTTTCGTGGATAAGGAAACAGTGTTGTACACGCTTTGCTGAAGACATCCATTAGCCTACATAAGTAGTTTTGTTTGTTAAGCGCAAAGATTTGTTTCAAAACCATTTCTAAATTCAGTTCTTATTTCCAGCAAACGAATAAATGAACAATAGTAACGAAGTGTGGTAAAAAAAAAAACTGAGTTATATCCAATACATCCTGTTCTTATGACCCATATGGTGATACATCTCCAAAACCCTACAGGTGGACAAATCTAAACTTTTTTTATTAAAACAAATATAAATATACATAACAACATGTAATAATAATAATAATAATAATAATTATTATTATTATTATTTATAATATGTGGCGCAGTAGTGCTGTCGCCTCACAGCAAGGGTCAGCTGGCATTTCTGTGTGGAGTTTCTCCCTGCGTTTGCGTGGGTTTCCTCCGGGTGTTTCGGTTTCCCCCACAAGTCCAAAGACATGGTATGGGTGAATTGGGTAGGCTAAATTGTCTGTAGTGTATGAGCGTGAAAGAGAGTGTATGGGTGTTTTCCAGTGATGGGTTGCAGCTGGAACAGGCCGGCGCCAGGATGTCATAACTGAGGGGGCATTTTAATCCCGTAGGGGGCCACTAGACATGGTGACTGATTTTGGTACCTCTTTTTCCTTTCATTTAGACTATTTATATACTTATTCATTATTACTTTGCATTACTGCCTAAGTTACTGACTTAAGGCAGTAATATACTTTTTTATAGTAATAATATTATGCACTATTACTGATTTTATCAATAAAGGTTATGCAACGATACCGTTTACATAATTGCAAACGGATCATAGCTTCAGTGCCAAACGAGTGGTTTAGCCTAAATTATATTTTAATCTGCTTATTTCTTTTCGTTTTATTTCAAATATTATAAATGTTTTACATTTTAGGTAAAGACATCAAACTATGCCCACACATGCCAGCTAACCCACGGTTAGACTATTCGTATAACCGGTAAATAAAGTGAAACCGAGTCATCACGCTTCACGTTGCCTATTACTCAACCAATAATTTATCAGTGTTAGGAAAAAGTTAAATGTTACAATATTGTCATTTAAAAAAATAGAAGCTAAATGTGCCAGAAAAATACCTAAAAAAAAGAAATTCAGAGTTATTACCATGAAAAATGGTTAAATGTTGGCATGGATAACACGCAACTCAATATATAACTTTTTTTTCATAATTTCAAAGGTAAAAATAAAGATTTATGTTAGGCTATCACAAGTGTTTTTTTTCGTGATATTGTCCGGTTGGCATTTGTAAAAACGCCATCATAAACCATTATAATATTAGCCCTACCCGCAGGGCCGGCGCGTCCATTGAGGCGACCTAGGCGGCCGCCTAGAGCGGCATAATAATGAGGGCGGCAAACGCGCCCCGCCGCCCAACCCAACATACTGACTTTCATCCGGAACATCAACACAACACTGGCATAATAGGGGTCTGTCATAATAGTGAGGGCGGCAAACGCGCCCCGCCGCCCTATCTAACGTAGAGGTGTAATCGGGCCATAAAAATTAGGCCCGATGGGGTCCGAGCCCGACAGAATTCAACCCGAGCCCGACATTTTGATTGACAGCTTTATAAAGCCCGAACCCGTTAATAACCCGACATTATTCAAATGTGCACATGGCATGCACACAGCTCTTTTGCCTTTTTTCAAGAATGAGTCATTTATATGTTTTAACATAATTTATTCATAACAAACATAGGGTATAGCTCACTTGGAAGTCGGAACAAAGAAATAAAATAAGTCCTCTGTAACATCGTAACATCTCAGCACTCTAAATAGACCTAGGTACATACACCTTTAAATTGGCCAACACACCAACGAAAAGAAGTCTTTCTTAACAAATTAAATTAAAATAAATTCTAAATTATGACTGGTATTTGGCAATAACGAAATTAAGATAAAGGCTCTGCGGCATTTCTTTTGCCACTTCTCTTCACAATCTGGCATTAAGGCGACGGGGAAGCTGAATAACGAACGAATAATGCCAACATTAGCCTGTATACTCTGTCTACATTATGATTTTATGGTTTAATAATATTTATTTACAATTTAAAAACCCTTTACTCACCAAGATTAGGCTATGTGCTTTTGTGCAGGTATTGAATTCACTGTAAATGGCTTTAGCGCAGTCCTGCGCTCAGGATGCTGCGTACCGAATATCTTTTACTGCAGCTGCTAGGCTGAGATGCAGAGTTCTGATCTGGCTAATTTAGCAAGTTTTGGGTAGGATTGTTTGTTCATCTTCTACCTGCCAAGAACATCCGTTTAATTTTCCATGACAGCAGTTTCAATGTAGCGAATGACCTCGTCCTCTTCCCTAACAGCTTGCTGTACATTGCTGTTTAGCGCTCTACCGTAATATGCAGTGTATGAGTGACCGCCAAAATACCTTGGCGGCTAGAATAACCTTTCCTTCTGGACTGGCGGCTGACCTGACCCCCGTCAAAAACTCGCTCTTTTTCACTTCTCTGTCATTTCACTCCCCCCCCCCCCCCCCCCCCCACCCCCGCCACGGCCCCAAGCCCGGTTTCACTTTCGTTTGAGGGGCGGCGTGATAGTCCTTTGCCTAGAGCGGCAGTTCGGCTTGCTCCGGCCCTGCCTACCCGTCGTTTAATTTATTTATTAAGCCTATTTTAATTACTTGTTTTCAGGTTACATTTTCATTTTTAGGGCCATGAGCTACAAATCAAAATAAAATCGATATGCTAACTGTATTTTAGCTGTTAATATAGCCCTACAATATATTTTCTGTTGTTTAATTTTGCATAAATAGCAGTATAGCCTAAATGACATTTGTTTAAAGATCATCATTCAGCCTACCTGCAGCGCATGTGAGAGGTTGATCCGCGGCAAATCCACTTACTCACGCACTATTATTTAATTTAAAATCATGTAAACTTAACTTTGCAGGCCGATCATCTTTAATCTCAAAAGGCATTTTTAAGTGTAGAGCTGCTGCTGCATAATGAGATGTTTCTTTTCACAACTGTAAAGTGCGCTGTCAAATGAAAGCAAACATAAAAAAAGTTTTCTGTTTTGTCAATTTTAGATTAATTTTAATAGCCTATTATTACTAATACTAATTATAATAAATTAAAATTAATTTAACAGCTAATTTATTCTGCGTGTTTTACTTTTAGAGCTCAAGAGAGTTGTATTTAAAGATATAGTTAACCAAAACATGTAATGAATTAGGCTGCTCGCCTTCACGTCATCCACTAGTCAGGTTTTCTCCTGAGTTTAGAATGCCCCTCTGCCTCGCGTGCGCGTTTTAAAGGCTGTATACGGACGCACCCTAACCTGACGCGGGGACCAGATCCCTGGATAATTGCTTTAATTTCCCAATTTTATAATTTAGTTGCTAAATAATAAATAAACACATTGCTAAATGTGTGTTCTGAAGATTATAATGACGGGAGTTATATTAATAATGACAGAAATATTTTTTTTTACTCAGTTTTGAGTTAATCCTTTATTAAAACTGGGAGGGCACAAAATCTTTCTGAGGAGGCAATGCCCCCTTTTGCCACAACCCCCCCCCCCCCCCCCCCCCCCCCCCCCCCCGTAGCGCAGTGGGTTCTGCAGTGGCTTTCATGTGTCAAATTGTATAAGTAGACTTTAAAAAAAATAAATAAATAAACGATATCTTACTTATTAATAATAATAATCATCAACATCCTCATCATTGTTAATATTATTATTAAAGTTGGATTTTTTCATTTCCTAATAAATATTAAATATAATTTCTTAATGAATAAGTGATGTCTTAATACATAGGTGATTTTATGTTAATTTAGAATAGAATATGTAATGTTCTCAATATTATTTGTAAAGGAAACACAGACTCTATATGTGCTGTTCACATATATTTGTATTAATATGGAAAACGAGTGCATGTTTCTACCAAAACTAATATTGGATTTTTTTTAAATGCGTGTGCGTGAAAAACAATATAATTTGCCCAAAGAAATTATGGGGTTCTTCTCTAAAGAAGTAGTTACTCCACAACGTTTAAATAATATGGGCGTTTTACATTATAACTAACGTGGTTCAAATTATGGATCTGCGACAGAGAACTGGTTTTGGGAAACACTGGTCACTACATCATTCTTTTCCCAAACTACGTACTATGTGATACACGAGTTACGTCATTGTTTGGGAAAGTCCAAAAGTCTCATCTCCCAATGCCTTTAAGAGTCAGTTGCCACACCATGCATTTGCTATGTACATGGATACTTGTACTGTAAGTAGAAAAACTGAACTCTAGTGAGAAAACGGTCAAACAGGAGTGTTTCCCAAACATTGACGTAACCTCAGCTGCCGAAAATAAACCGTAAAATTATTGCTTTTTTTACATATTAAATTTCGTTTGTTAAGCGTAAATATTTGTTTCAAAACTATTTCTAAATTCAGTTCTAATTTCCAGCAAACGAATAAATTAACAATAATAATGAAGTGTGGCAAAAAAAAAAAAGTTACATCCAAACACACGTCCTGTTCTTATGCCCCATATGGTGATACATCTCCAAAACCCCACAGGTGGACAAATCTAAACTTTTTTTATTAAAACAAATATAAATATGCATAACAACATGTAATAATAATAATGATGATAATAATAATAATAATAATAATATTAATATTATTATTATTATTTATAATATGTGGCGCAGTAGTGCTGTCGCCTCACAGCAAGGGTCAGCTGGCATTTCTGTGTGGAGTTTCTCCCTGCGTTCGCGTGGGTTTCCTCCGGGTGCTTCGGTTTCCCCCACAAGTCCAAAGACATGGTATAGGTGAATTGGGTAGGCTAAATTGCCTGTAGTGTATGAGTGTGAAAGAGAGTGTATGGGTGTTTCCCAGTGATGGGCAGGCATCCGCTGTGTAAAACATATGCTGGATAAGTTGGCGGTTCATTCCGCTGTGGCGACCCCAGATTAATAAAGGGACTGAGCCGAAAAGAAAATGAATGAATTAATAATAATAAACTATAATAATCACGGGCGACATGGTGGTGCAGTGTAGCACGTTCGCCTCGCAGGAAGCTGGTTCGAGCCTTGCTGGGTTTGCATGTTCTCCCCGTGTTCGCGTGGGTTTCCTGGGTGCTCCGATTTCCCCCACAAGTCCAAAGCATGTGGTATAGGTGAATTGGGTTTAAAATTGACCGTAGTGTGTGTGTGTGTGGGAGTGAGAGTGTGGATGTTTCCCAGTAATGGCTTGGGTTAAGCCGAAAAGAAAATGAATGAATGAATAATACAAATGCAAATTGTCATGAATAAACTGAGAGAGAAAAAAAACCCTGGACATGAAGGCGGCATGGAGGTGTTTTTATTTTAAATAATACTTTTCGTAACATTTTAATCCTTTTTTATATGTAAAGATATTTGTGTATTGCACATCCTGTGTGTATTAGGCGTTTGAACCTGCATAGGCGCATAACTAAGGGGTGGAGTAACAACTTCTTGAAGAAATGACCATCATTTTTGTTTAAAATTATAATGTTTTACACTCACTTAAAAATGTTTTGGTAAAAAACATGCACTAGTTTTCCATATTAGTTGAAATGTAAATGGCACATATAGGGGCCATGTTTCCTTTACAAATATTATGGAGAATATTCCATATTCTATTCTAAAACATAAAACTACGTAGCTAACACTCTAATCTTATATATAAATCATATAAATCATTAGTTGCAATTTACAGTAGGGTATTTATTAAGAAATAAAAAAATTCTACTTAACAACAATAATAATACTACTACTAATAATAATACAATTATTATTATTATTATTATTATTATTAAGTAGGATATAATGTCAATGCCAAATCAACGAATTATGTTTGAAAGACGGAATTTGCGGCCATAGTTAACGATGGTTTTCATAAACGTACCTAATTCTGCTAACTAAGTCTAACTAATTACACTTAGTTAGCGACAACAACACAAATAGCCTAGTGAAGAAATAATAAAATAGGCGCAGCTGGTGAAAGACAAGCGAGGAGTTTCTTATTGGGCTATGTTAAACACTTGAAGTTGTTGTTGTTCTGCTGTGTTGCTACACATAGAAAATTAAACACCTAAAATATTTACAACAACAAGAACAAATAATAATAATAATAACAACAACAACAACAACAACAACAATAATAATAATAATAATAATAATAATAATTATTATTATTATTATTATTATTATTATTATTATTATTATTATTATTATTATTATTATTAAAGTAACACAGGTGCATTCTAATTTAAAACAATTCCAACTTAATAATCATAAAGTGAGCAAAGTGCTGTACCATCTGTCAGTTTTTCCATATTTTAGTCAGTTGTATTTTATTGTTTTTTGCACTGACATGCATGTGCGATGGAGTGTTGGAAAGACGGAATAAATTTTGGACGCGAATAGATGAAGAAACGGGATGTTCTGTCTTACCACCAACAAAACTAACATATAATGTGATAAATACATTACAGAATTGCTAAATAATTTAATTAATGTCTTGCAAAAACTAGGCTAGGCTACAGCTATTTATAGGTTACATTAAATGTAAAAAGATTATTATGGAACAAGTGAACACATCAGTGCCTATGAAAGAATATGCCTGGTAAATCCCCATTGACCTGTCTTATTCCACTATGTGGCTCATATAGAAATTAACATAATTATGTCGAAATAACGACTTAATTATTTCGAAATAACGAGAAAAGATCTCGTTAAAACGAGAAAAGATCTCGTTATAACGAGAAAAGATCTCGTTAAAACGAGAAAAGATCTCGTTATAACGAGAAAAGATCTCGTTAAAACGAGAAAAGATCTCGTTATAACGAGAAAAGATCTCGTTAAAACGAGAAAAGATCTCGTTATATTAACGAGAAAAGATCTCGTTATAACGAGAAAAGATCTCGTTAAACGAGAATAACGAGAAAAGATCTCGTTATAACGAGAAAAGATCTCGTTAAAACGAGAAAAGATCTCGTTATAACGACATAGCTGAGTGGGAAAAAAAATATGTGTGTGGCAGCAATGCGTCACCGTACATTCAAGATCTAGGTGACTTTTTTTTTTTTTTTTTTTTCTTAATTAAAACAATTAAGCATATTTTTTTACAGAAACTGTGAAGGTGTCCTTGTTATTTACATAAAGCAAGTGTCAAAATACATACAAGCAAAACAAGACTGATGCAAAAAGCAAAATCATTGATCTGTTAAATAAACTGAACACTAATCACCATTAATCCAAAGCCTCTCCAAATGAGTGCACTTCCTGAGCTTAAACGTCCTGTTGAGTAATGACATATATCAAACACTGGGGATCTGTGAGCATTTTTTATACGCATGTAGGTTGCAGGATCCAGCACAAGCACAAATATCATTTTGACAAACAATACAACACAAATGTCCACCCTCTCTGTTGTATACACACTGTATAAGATTTTACACCCACGCCTACCCCATTATGTGTGACAGGAAGCTGACAATGGAGAGGGAGGGCGCTTGTGTTGTATTGTTGATCAAAACAATACTTACTTGTGCTTATCCTAGATGCTGCAATCTAAATAAAAGAGTAAGCCTGCATTTGTGTATGTGATCTCAATCAAGAAAATTGATCACAATATATATATATATATATATATATATATATATATATATATATATATATATATACACTGTAAAAATGTCCATTAATTAGCAGTTTTCCTTATTTTATTTTATGCTTTTTAATTGCATTATGGGACCTTGATTTTTCTTCCAACAACATTTAACTTTGAAAAGTTTGAACATTTTTATTTGGATTAAAGTCATATATAGTCAGTGTTGCTGTTGTATATTATGCAACAAAAACCTTGTAATAAACTGCCGGTACATTATCTGTTGTTTTACAGGCTTATTTCTCTATATAATATTTCTTAGACATGATATTATTTCAATTGATTAAAATGTCAATAAAAGTCACTTTGTTAAAATGAGTTGAATTTTTTACATCAAAATTCGACAGAGCAGAAATCAACATCCCATAATGCAATTCACAACTGTAAACAAAAGAAAAGCACAACATATGGAAACTGTTAATTAACATGTATATATTTTTATATACAATCAAGCCTGAAGTTATTCAGGAATATGCAATGTAACTCCAGTAAATACAATGGAAGTGACCAACTTTTTTAACATATACAGTGTAGTACAGTTCATGTTCCCTATTCTCATATCAATAGGACCGCACCAGATACCTTTGAAGTGAACTAAACTATGTTCATGGGTCTACAGCCTGAGAATGGTACTTGTTGTAATTTGGTTTAAAGTTTAAAAACTTTAGTTCAATCTAAACTTCCACCTGAAATTTTGTTTATGCAATATGCAATTCCTGCCATTCAGCATGCAGGTTTTGTCTTGATCCATTATATATTATCATATTTTCCATCATTGCTGCGATGATGGCAGGAAGCTGGGGTCAACATCCAAGGAATTTTTCACAGTATTTGCTATCATATTTTATCTTCTAGAGAAAGTCTATTTGTTTTATTTCCACTTTATTAAACCACTTCAAGGTCAATTTTATTAGCCCTCTTCAGCTATATATATATATATATATATATATATATATACAGTATACATACACACACACACACATATATATATATACAGTATATATATATATATATATATATATATATATATATATATATATATATATATATATATATATATATATAAAATTATATAATTTATTTATTTTCAATTGTCTACAGAACAAAACATCATTATACAATGATTTGCCTAATTACATAACTTGCCTAGTTAACCTGTTAGCCAGCACACACGTCAGAAAACGTACCTCTATATAAATTTCTGGAGAGCACCAAATATATCCCAGGAGCTACGTTTTTTTTTTTTTTTTGCAGTTTTGTCTTTACGAATCCACCAGTGGCCGCCGCTGTGTACGCTTTTTTAGATCTCAAATTTCTTTTGCGAGTGCCATTCACGTCTGGTCTTCTCATGTCTGCATCTTAAGTCTGATGACGTACATGGCGAACTAACTGGACAAACTGGTAACAGCGAAAAAGCCGTCCATATGGAGATAAGCGGTCAGCTGGTAAGGGCAAAAAGGAACAGCGTCATAACGCCCCGTAGTGTTCATTTTAAAAACAAAATGTAGCCATACATACTTCTGGCTCCATAATTCGTGATCTCCTGAAATGCAAATAAGGGTATACTCACACTATGCTATCCGAACCATGCCCAGGCCCGTTTCCCGGATGGTTTGAGAAGTGAGAGTGCTCTGAATAGATTATTAAAGACGCAAACCCCTCACTGCACGACAGCTGCACCTTCAGCAAACCTCCTAATTTCTGCAGCATGAGGACTTTATGATTGTTTATGAGCGTCAAAAGTGGCTGATCTGTTAAACGATATAACTAAAGAAATCTTCACTGAGCAAAGTGCGTACTGAACAGCGCTTCATCGATGATGTAAGCGTGCTCAGGCTTGAATGCAATGTGAGTGCGGGCCGTCAAGGAAGACGGGAGGGGGGACAAGCGTGCTTCGGCCCAGTTCAAGGCAACTGTACGCCCTAAGGCTACATTTTCAGAACATGTTGGGGGATTTACACCTACCTAACTTTAAATAGTAGTTATTGATCCCAGTGAGCAACAAACAAAAATGAGCTTTACTATGGTATCTTGAAAGTTGCATGGTAAAAATATTAAAAAGTTATACATTATAAAGTATTGAGAAAGAAAAAAAATTGTACTCTTCAATATTTGTTTTTCCATATACAAACAGGTGAAATCAGTCATGAATTAACCTAGAAAAAATATGGCTTGAAAGCCTAGTGTCTCATGGGTTTAAATTTCAAATTTGACGACAATAGCATGCAAAACAGACATGGGGGGGGGGGGGGGGGGGGGGGGAGAGACATATAGGATGGCTAATAATTCTGACTTCAACTGTAATTTTGAAGTACATTAATTTTAATAATAATAATAAAAAGACCAACCACTTGTGACAGGCTGACTGAGAATCTTTTCTCAAGGTTCTTTAGGTTGGTCTCAACACATAGGGGTTAACCGTTTCCTCCCGCGGGTGTCTCCCACTGGCTTTGATCCACTTTTCAAAGGCATTCTGACCTACCCCGGCTCCTCTAGCCTATCCATCTATTTTTTTCATGCTTTTCATAATGCATAATCTTTTTTGGAGGTACAAACAAAGACTTGATCAATGGAATTGTATTCTGCAAGAGACAAAAAGGCATTGCGCTTTACCCTCTGCGCTTTTGTTTGTCCATAGAGACACGGAGACAGGCAAACGGCCCCGCTTGCTAATGCTGGCCTGTGATAGAATAAAGGAAGTCGGTTGCATCACTCTCTTATTTTTGACTAAAGGGAGAGTGCAAGAGCATATCATTATAGTACCATCTAAGAGAAAAGACCTCAGAGTATACAGACACAAAAATAAGGTTAACTTGAAAAAAGAAGGTGTTGCATAAGGATAATGTAAGGTTAAATACATTCACCCAGAAATGAAATATGTCATCATTTACTTGCTCTCATATCGTTGCAAAACAAACCTAGTGTAATATACAGCTCACCAGTTTTAATACATATACAAAAAGTGAATAATGAAAAAAAAAACTATATATACAACTGTGTGTATACAGTTGCAATCAGAATTATTCAACCCCCTTTGAATTTTTGTTTCTTTTTTAAATATTTCCCAAATGATGTTTAACAGAACAAAGAAATTTTCACAGTATGTCTGATAATATTGTTTCTTCTGGAGAAAGTCTTATTTGTTTTATTTCGGCTAGAATAAAAGCAGTTTTTAATTTTTTAAAACCCATTTTAAGGTCAAAATTATTAGCCCCTTTAAGCTATATATTTTTTCAATAGTATACAGAACAAACCATTGTTATACAATAACTTGCCTAATTACCCTAACCTGCCTAGTTAACCTAATTAACCTAGTTAAGCCTTTAAATGTCACTTTAAGCTGTATAGAAGTGTCTTAAAAATATCTAGTAAAATATTATTTACTGTCATCATGGCAAAGATAAAATAAATCAGTTATTAGAGATGAGTTATTAAAACTATTATGTTTAGAAATGTGTTAAAAAAAATCTCTCCGTTAAACAGACATTTGGAGAAAAAAATAAACAGGGGGGCTAATAAATCAGGGGGTTGAATAATTCTGATTGCAACTGTATATATATATATATATATATATATATATATATATATATATATATATATATATATATATATATATATATATATATATATTAGGGATGCACCGATACCACTTTTTACAAACCGATACGAGTACGAGTATTTTGATTTGTGTACTCGCCGATACCGGATACCGATACTTCATAGATTGGTTTTAACTAAGTTTATTTGTTCGTTTTTTTGCTTTGTTTTTTGTTTTTTGCCTGTAGCAAGGATGAACACCAAAATCTTTAACAGGAGGCTGTTCCAAGCCAAAAATATACACATTGTTGAAAACCCTGCTAACCCAGACCTTGTCTATTAACGATTAAGCATGGACATTTAAAGGATGAGATATCCTTGCGACTTGCATGTGTGCACGACTTCACACATTACACAAGGTGTGTGCAGTGTACGTTACCTTATAGAGTCACTGTCATTGCATATTGGGGACGCATAAAACCCTGTTTTGCACCATTCTTTCATATTCATGAGTCCTGCCTTTGATCCGCGGTCAATTAATCAAAAAGTACTAGATGTTTGTGGGTGGGTTGCGGTTAATAGCTCATTTTAAAAATCACGCGACCATCATCTCACAATGTTTATTAATAAATAATCTTGTTTTATTAAAAAAAAGTGATTTCGCAATGCCGAGCCACTGACAAAGCCAACTGCAGAAAAACAAAGCAACCATCGTGGCAACCGCAGTGATCTCTTTTCCCAAAGTTCAGCTGTTCTTTTTTGCACTTGATTATTATGCTTTTAATGTTAAAAAATCAATAATGAATAGACCTCAAAAGTGTGTCCTGTGTGTGTGTGTGTGCGTCTTCACTGAAGCCTCTCTCTTCTAAAACCGAAAGTTGTTTATGTCAGGCAATATTTCGGCTTTTAATCGAATGAAAAGTTAATTTAAATAAGCCAATATTTAAAAACTGCAGTAAAGTAACTGTGCCGTGCGGCCACACATCGAAACTGAGGTCTGATCTAATCTCTCTCTCGCCGTCATCCAGACAATGATACGGAGACGCCGCACAAGTCAAGCCGCAAAACGGAGGCTGGTACTAGTTTACAGAATAGCTGAAGCCTTTGCGAAATCTGTCAAAATACAGCACTGAAATTTATAGACATAAATGTCTTTGAGCCAAAAATCTAGGCTATCTGTAGGATATCTGACGCAATCAGAGCCAATGGTATGTACAATTTGTGTAGCCTAATAATTATATTAATTCTAATAAAATGAAAACCAAAATCAACAATTCATTGTATTTTTCGTTTGATAAAAAATATACGGAAACGAAAAAAATCAAAGGGTGACTAGTTTGTATTAATTTGTTTTAATATGAATAAAAATATGCTTAGCCTATTTAAGCTTAACGGTTACATACGCTGCCAATAGACAAGCCATTCAAAAATATTATTTTACTGTGTACTGAGTTATAAGGTATATTTTACAATAAAAACTAAATGTAGCATGCCTCGCTGTCATTTAAAACATGCAATTCATAACACCCCAGAGCTGTAGGCATGTGTAGGCTATGCAGTGTGTAAACGTACGGGTATATTCATACTGCGCACCCAGGGCCGGCGCCTCCATATAAAGGCGACGTATAATATATAATAGTGAGGGCGGCAAACGCGCCCCCAACGTACTGATTTTCATCTGCAACATCAACACAATCCCCCCTAAATAAAATATACGGGCCCGTGAAGTTCAGCACTTGTCTTGCCAGTGTATGCTGCTGTCTGTCTTGTGTGTATAGCGCTGCAGTGCGCGTCAACAGCTGCTTAAAAAGCGCGCGTGACAGCTCAAAGCCGGTATCGATTTAACCACAAGCAAGATCATATCGTTATAAATATTACATTAACGATACTTATCGAAATATTTATACATTTACATGGTGTTTGAGATTGTGTGGTCTGTAAAAGCTGTCTGATCTTTACAGAAGCTGTAAACTGACACGTGCGCAGTGGCCGCAGTGATGTTTAAACTCAGGCGCTTTTATTTAGCCTGTGGTCTTAAGATTTTTTTTTACATATTGTTCCATTTCTTAAAATTTATTTCATTTTTTTATTTATAGTTTATATATAAAATGAGTGCTAACTTGTTTGAGTGCTTAGCTGTGATCATTATGCAAGGATCATATTTCATATTCGGTTTATTCTTCAGTAGCCTAGGCTATAGATTCGTTAATAATGTATTTTATAAACAGATTGTTTAAAAGGACTAAGCTATTAATATATAATACATTAGGCTAATTAATACATTAAGACACTGAAGTCAGGTAGGGCAACAAATCACATCCATAGTGAATTACTGCTCAGCGGTATCGGTGCGTGGTATCGGCCTTTCATGTCCAATAGGAGTACGAGTATTTTAACCAAGTATCGACCCGATACCCGATACTGGTATCGGTATCGGTGCATCCCTAATATATATATATATATATATATATATATATATATATATATATATATATATATATATATATATATATATATTTTTTTTTTTATATATATTTATTTTTTTATTATTATTATTATTTTTATTATTTTTTTTTTATATATATATATATATTTCTGTAACGCCACGCCAGCAGAGGGAGCCCTCACCTGACTACTGATTCAGCTCCGCTGTATTTGAGCGAGAGCTCAGGCCATGCTTCCTTGCGAAGTATTGCCAGTTTACCTGCCTTACCAAGCGTTGTTCCAAGTGACTTTCATGACTGCTATCCTGTGTATGACCCTGCCTGCCTTAATCACGTATGTTCTCTGTCTTTGCCCTCTTGATCTGTTTTGGACTGATTGTTGTTACACTGAACTTCTGCTTGCATTTCAACGTCTTCTGGATTTGCCCCTGTGAATGTCGATTGGTTTGAACTGCTTACATGTTGCCAACTATTTGCCTGTTCACACGTTGATGTCTCTGCTTAAGCCCCTTAATAAATTTCTGCATATGGATTCTAATACTGTCTCAGACTCCCCGTTACAATTTCCCAAATGATGTTTAACAAAGCAAGGAAATTTTCACAGTATGTCTGATAATATTTTTTTCTTCTGGAGAAAGTCTTACTTGTTTTATTTCGGGTTAGAATAAAATCAGTTTTTATTTTATTTTTTTTAAACCATTTTAAGGTCAAAATTATTAGCCCCTTTAAGCTATTTTTTTCGATCGTCTACAGAACAAACCATCGTTATACAACAACATTTTATTACCCTAACCGGCCTAGTTAACCTAATTAACCTAGTTTAGCCTTTAAATGTCACTTTAAGCTGTCTTGAAAAATATCTAGTAAAATATTATTTACTGTCATCATGGCAAAGATAAAATAAATCAGTTATTAGAAAGGAGTTATTAAAACGAATACGTTTAGAAATGTTGAAAAAATCTTCTCTCCGTTAAACAAAAATTGGTATACAGCAGAGAATAGCAATGTTTGTGAATTTATAGATATTTATGTAATAAATGAAATTGCATTTTATTGCAGTTTGTGATTAAAAAAATATTAATTTATCAGGGGTCGCCACAGCGGAATGAACCACCTACTTGTAGCATATGTTTTACACAGCGGATGCCCTACACCAGAGGCTGCTGTCGACTGATTGACCAACCAACCGATCCCTCCGCCCACCCACTTCCCTAAACCCAACTGACAGTTTTAAAAGCAATCCAGATAAAGAAAAGCCCTCGCCTGAGTTTTACCACATTTTCAGAATTGACCACAATCTCACCCTGTTATTTACATGTTTATTTAATTATTATTTTTTTGCTTCTGTTTCTGTCTTACCCACTTTCTGGAATCTATCTTCACTGGACTCAAACCCTGTCATCGTGGTCAACTCCTCTGTGTCCGACGTACATGTTGGGTTACTGGACAAACTGGTAACAGCGAGAAAGCCATCCATACAGAGGTAATCGGTCAGCTGGTAAGCGCAAAAGGAATGGCGTCATACCGCCCTGTAGCGCTCGTTTTAAGGATGAAATCTACCATACGTACTTCGGGCTACATAATTCACGATCTCCAGAAATGTATATACGTAGGGCTACGTTTTCAGAATGAGCCAAAGTTGACTTTACTTGTTACTTAGAAAGGTAATATTATTATGTAACGTGCGTACTTGTAATGCGTTACCCCCAACACTGGTTAGGATTATAAATGTAGAATTTTGAAAATGCAGAATATGTACTTTATTATTACAAATCAACATTCACTATCTTAATAAGTCCACTCAAAAATTACATTTGTTGTTTGTTCAAACTACTTATCAAAAATGAGCTGGAAACATAATGCTTGAGTCTTTGTACTTATTTATACGTTTTTAACTTAATTGTTTATGTTCAATACACTTAAATTAGTAAAAACTAATTTTAAATTAGTAAAAGACTAACTTTTCTATGAACATGAGTTGATTATAACTGCATATCAATGACAGTGCGAAATACTGTAACGTCTGTTATTATATTAAATGAATAAATAAGTAAATAAATGCAACATATATGAACACATACAGACCCTTACAGACCCTTACATATGTTACCACTTACAGAAAAACTACACACAGCAGACATTTAGTCCTTATGTAGGTTCAAAACAACATGAAATATAGCCCACAATCAGTGCAAACCTCTCATGATTAAATGTGTCTTTAATCTTCAGCAGCACGTGTAGCCTCTTGTTACAAAATAATTCCGTCATTCCGAGTTTATAATAGTGCAAAAGGTTATAATAATAGTAAACATGGTAGTTTGCTCACGTTTGCTGAAAAAATAATGTGCTCCTTTTTTTTTCCGGCTTCTCCTTTGTTTTTTTTCGATTGTCACTCTCGCATTTGTCAGTTTCGGACAGGATCGGGTTTCAAAAGCACGTCAAAAATCAAGCGCACGCTATTATGATCAGCTCAAGAAGTTTGTTATTTCAAATATAGATGCGCGGCAAGCGCAAGCAAGAAGTGTAATCCTTCTAGTTCAGACTGGCTCGTAAAAAACTACGGGGCACAGGGTAAAATCTGCTCTTCTTTTTGGCTTTGTGGCTGTTCATCAAGACGACAACGAGGTTCGTTTGATATATATAATTCGTAATTACACCGTAATCTTTCTCGGCTGTGTATTAAAAACATGGCGGTGTCTTTGTTTTCATTCTGGCTTGTTGCGTGAGCGAATGATGCATCTCTGTAAACCAATAGCGTTCAGCTGCGCGTCTAGCTCCGCCTTTTGGTACCCTTTCTCGTGTTTGGTACCTTTCGAAAGGGTGCCGAAAAAGTGGTATGGTTCGGTTCGGTACACCTTTTGACAGTGGAAATGCCCATAAAAGCGTACCGAATAGAACTGTACCGTACCACTCAATGGAAACGGGCCATTAATTCCTTTATGTTGTCTTCACACAAATCATTTGTGTGGAACCCAAGCGGCAACCTCCCGCTCTTCCTTGGGAAGCCAATACGGAGGTAACTAAAACTGCAATTCATCGACTCGCCTTTGGGGGCAGGCTCCAGGAAATCCAGATGTTTTCTGACTGCAATGGTAAATTGGCCAATTTTAAAGCTGATTAAAACATGTTTACAGCCTGGTACAAAAGATGGCTTTGGTGCATAGCTACTATTACCCTTCATGACAACTGTGAGGGGGGTGATTTATTTATTTATTTATTTTTTTTTTTTTTTAACTCATTCGTTGAATTTGTATTAAGTCTGCATAATTAAGGGCGTGGCCACATGAGTGACAGCTATGTCTCACTGCTTGCTGTCTCGTCACCTCAGCTGATTCCGGCTGATTAACCGACGAACTCGGCATATACATTGTATTTTTTTTTTTTTAATATTTCTTTACACAGTCAATTGCCTTTTTGGAATTATTTTCGGCAATTATCAGATACCATAGCATGCTGTGTGCACTTTATTGTGCTTACAAACCGTTCAAGTTGCTTCCATTTTCCAGGTGAGTGAAATGATATACTTGTATATCATCTCTATAAATGTATTTGTTTTACTTAAGACCGTTTATCATTTATAATTATCTTTAGACCTGTAAAGCACTCCAGAATCTAAAAGATTGGTTGGCTGTAGGCTATAAAACATCATCTGAAACGTTGTCATACAGTGTTATGCCTGGATTTCATCAATAGCCTTGCATTTACTAACACAGACTATATTTGAAGTATTTGGAAATAATTCACGTTTTCCTCCTGTAGAAAAGCATCATGCTTAGTGGCTCAATGTATTACAACAGTGTTTTTAAAAGTCTAAACACTTTATTGATGTAGTATACAACCAAGAACATGTGGTCAGAACACAAACGAGTTACAGGTAATGAAGTATTAAGCATTTCTCCCAAAGAAAAGCCTATCTAAGCAAAATGATAGCAGGCGTCTGTAGCTCTGCTCACGCCCTGCCTATTGGCCCTTGTTTGGTATCCATCGCGTTTGCGATGACGCGCAAACAAAATGGTGGCGGTTGGCCACGCCTACGTGTAGCTTCTTTTGCATTATTTAGAAACCTATGGGTGACGTCACGATACTACGTCCAAATCTTTTACAGTCTATGGTGGATCGCAGCATTTTTTTACAGTGTAATAAATTACTAGTTAACAGTGAGAGATTGTCTTTAAACAGAAGTGTTACTGTACCAAATAAATGTGGGGTTTAATTGACTTGAGGGTTTCCAAATGGTCATCAACACATTTAGCACTACATGACCTGAAATTCCAGTATTTGTGTAAAATGCATTCTGTCATTAAAAGTGGAGTGCTATTGAGTATCTGATATTTTCTTTGCTCTTTAAATCTCAAAAGCTACTTAACAACCCACCAGCACCCTATTACTGTGCTCTTAGTGTAAAAAGACATTAATGAAATGCCCTGCCCAACACTAATGGATATTGTACTCGCCATTCTCTGCAGCGCTTCATTACAATATCAGAGAAACTCTTATAATTCACTATTCTTCAAAAGCTAAATTAATTACCTCGCATTTGTATATGAAAAAAAGATCAAAGTATTTTGTAATTGAAGATATTTGATTTAAAATAACCAATCTACTTTCAAATTTACAGTATTCCCTATCTGGACTACTCTTTCATTTACATATACATGGTTAAAGTACATATGTAAATTTAATGTTTTACAAGATTTGCATGCTTTTTATACGGCTTTTATCCATTAATGATCCATGATTTTTTTTCTTCACTGTATCACGCCGAACTGCTTTTTTAAAATAATAATAGCACATTTTATCACTTATTTAAAAAAAATATATATATATATTGGATGGGAATGATTTAAAGTAACTTTTTTTTTTTTTACCTAAAGAAAACCGTTATTTTATGATTTTCTTTTTTATTGCATGGTTACCAATTGGTTATTCTGACCCTTCTGATTAATTGTCTCATTTCCTTGTCCTGTTTTCTCAATCTTACAATACCTGTAGATGGATGCAGCATTTTTCTATATATTCATTCATTCATTCATTTTCTTGTCGGCTTAGTCCCTTTATTAATCCAGGGTCGCCACAGCGGAATGAATCGCCAACTTATCCAGCATGATTTTACGCAGCGGATGCCCTTCCAGCTGCAACCCATCTCTGGAAAACATCCACACACACACTCATTCACACTCATACACTACGGACAATTTAGCCCACCCAATTGACCTGTACCGGATGTCTTTGGACTGTGGGGGAAACCGGAGCAACCGGAGGAAACCCACACGAACGCAGGGAGAACATGCAAACTCCACACAGAAACGCCAACTGACCCAGCTGAGGCTCGAACCAGCGACCTTCTTGCTGTGAGGCGACAGCACTACCTACTGCGCTACTGCGTCGCCTTTCTATAGATTTTATTTTTTAAGTTGAGATCAAAAAACATTTCAAGAGCTGTCTATATACTCACACCTACAAACACAACAGAGAAATGCACACATAAATAATATATTTGATGTTATTTAGGCTATCATATACTAATACCTTTTCCCACCTTTCTATATTATTTTATTTAATAAAATAATTTTTTTATAAATGGCCTGTGTGTATGCTTGTAACAGAGTAATTATTATTGCAAATACGGGTAATTTGAGTATTTTATTCATCTCTCTCTCTTCATAAATAATGTTGTTAGTAGTACAATGAGCTATGAAGTAACTCGGCACTCCTCGTTAGTTCTAAAGTGACGTTAGAATCTTTAACGGATGCTTGCTCAGCTGTTTAACTGTCAGCTTGCGATTTGAATCCAACGCGGAAGAAAGTAGTTCCTCATACAAAAGCGTTTTTGAGACTCTTCATGTTGGATTTTGTTTATACACAATTATGCCATTGAACTGTTGTATAAACGCAATATCACACTTGTAGCAGTGCGATATGGCTGTATATTGGCACTGGTGGGGGCACTAAGTCACTCAGCCTGCGGCCTCGTGCCAACACACGCCTCCCACCAGTGCCGATATACAGCCATATCGTACTGCTACTCGTGTGATATTGCACATATATATATATATATATATATATATATATATATATATATATATATATATATATATATATATATATATATATATATATATAAATTACAGGTGGGCATAGATTAATTTTTTTAATCTAGATTAATTTCGAAATTAATCTAGATTAATCTAGATTAAAATGGCTCATTTGAATTCTGCCGAAGGTATTCAGAATATGTGTGTTACCGAAATAAGTCTTTGAGAACAGGTTTCTCAAGCCGGGTGTCGCATTAGACCAGGGTCTCATCATGTTTCCAAAATGCATCACAAACTGCTTGAGAAACTGTTCTACTATGAAAATTGGTGATGTAAATAAATGATGTTCAATAAGATGTACTTGTGTTTACTAACTGTTTATTCAGTTAAACATGAATTTTGAACTGTAGGCCTACATAAGCTCCAAACAGCGAATTCTGATGAGCTTAATCTGACTAAAGTCATCACTAAACTAAACAGAAATGGAATTAAGACGTGAAGTATTAGTGACATTATTGAAATAAACACAGCGGTCTTTAGGACCTTTCGCCATATTTTCTGACAAGGTCCACACGCGGCTGTCAAAGAAAGGACTGCATACACAAACACACACACACATCGTGAAATGCGGAAGTTTTTTTTTCTTACCATTTGGCATGCGTCATTAAATTCCATAACTCTCTCACCTGTCCTTACTCCGTATTTGCGTCTAATAAATAATAATAAAATAAATAATAAAGTGAAACTGCCAAACTGCAGTTAGAGTCTCTGCTGATTTGATTCAAAAGAGCAGACGGTTCACCAGTCAGGTATACATCCGCGGTAATATATCAAGGTGAAAGCCATCATAGCTTGCGTAAAATAGACCCAGCTCCCAACCCAACTTTGAGAATAGATTAACGCCGATATTTTTTTTTTATCGCACGATAAGAGTCTCGCATTAACGCAGCACGTTAACGCCGTTAACGGCCCAGCACTAATATATATATATATATATATATATATATATATATATATATATATATATATATATATATATATATATATATATACCAATCTTCCTCCATTTCACAAGTGTAAGTAAATGGCTGCCTCCTTGTTTTCTCTAGCTAGCAAATTATGTATTTAATTGTATTTTGTTACTTGTAACCGCTATACTGTATCAGGTTAAGTCTTATATCGCGTCTAAAGCCGAAAATGTGACGCGTGCTGCTTTGTTTACTGATTTAAATGCGTTTGTGAGCTTGTGTTTCTCTGCTGTTTGTCGTTGCTATGGCCACCGTCAGCTTATCCCACACACGTGCAGCGGCCAAGGTTCAGAATAGTTCAGCTTTTGCCGCTGTGTGGATTAATAGTGAATGTGTGTCAGGGTTAAGAATAGAGCAATATGCTGGTGTTTAACTGCACTGCTTTAATGCACTCATGCACACACAAAAAATCCGGGAGACTGGGGGTGGGGGTGGGCGGGTGTTAGGTTTGGGGGTGAGGTGTCTGAATAACACTGTTGAGAACCGGGTACTATGGTGTTAGTAAGTTAACTACTATGAAGCGTGTTTCGGGCGGCCGCTGTGATCGGATCCTATACCAGTGTTTGCAACCGGGGGGTTTCACAGACCATACCAAAATGCTGTAGACCGGAGGAGGGGCTGGTTGAAATTACGGAAGTTTTCCGGGATAAATAACAAAATGGGTGGGTGGCTGGAGATGGGTCTGAAATACAGGAGACTTCTGGGAAAAACAGGAGTGTAGGCAGGTATGCTCACACATACACTATGCACTCTGACTACTTCAATATTGTTGATAAGCCGCGCTGGGCATTTCACTGTGTCTTGCGCTGAACGCTGTCGACCAATCGCAACAGGCGGTCATCGGTCCAATCAGCGCAGATTAGCTTCGCGCTAAGGAGGGGTTTGGGAACAAATGAATCACTGAACGATTCATATGGGAGTCGCTGGGATAATTAGGTTAAAATAAATACATATTATAAGACAATGAAAATGTTTTTTGACCGTGCATGCATATCAGCCTGTTGTTGGAGACCCTTAAACCAAAATATGACCCTTTTTAATGTATAATAGAGGCTCTTTAACTCTTGGTGATTTGTAAAATGAGACAACTTCCTAGAAAAAAGTTGAGAGTTCCTTTATTATTACAGTCATTGCTGTTTTGAAATTAGATATAATTTTGCAGTTGTCCTTTAGGTGGCTGCATTTATTTGTCTACTTATTTTAGATGTAAATCTACAACTTAATTTACATTTATGTGATACTCCTCCAATTCTATTCAATTTAAATAGTTTTCTACTATCAACTTAGGTCTAAAGTGCTTCTGGGAAACGTAGCTCTGTTCGTGAATGATAATTTTCCACAGTGTCCGAAATGGAGCAAACGTCACATGTAAACAGATGGTAAAAGCCATCAGATCTTTTCCTTGAGGATTGCTTATTTGCACTGCATCTGGTCTGCCATAATGACAAACACCCTTGACACTCCATGCGTTTATATCTCATAGCCATCGCTGTGAATCTCGAATGCGACATTGCGCTGTTCGGCCTCCTCATTTCCATTTAGCTCCCAAACAATTAATTACTTCTGTCAGGGGAGTAAAATCTGTTACATTTCCCTTTTGCTCCCACGCCTGACCTTTTCATGCCGCTGCTGAGTGTGATGATTTAAAAAAAATACTGAGGGAAATAAAAAAAAAACTCTGAATAAAATAAAGCACTAAATCCAGCTATTTGGCGCCTGAGCTCTTTAGATGCAAATCGGACCAATTCATTCCGAATAAAGTCAACAAGCTTCTCGGAAGAACAATTGTTTTGTATGCGTTCTCCCTATCTCTCAATCTGCTTTTTTTCCTATTTCAGGCAAAGTGAAAATGGGAAAATGGACTGAAACTAATCAGGCTCTATTGAAAGGGCTGCACATTCTTCTGCTTACAAAACTAACATCTTAAACAGCTTGCTCTTGAAAACAAATTCACATACTATGATTTTTTTAAACAGAGGGAACCTGGAATCACTGGCAAATTAAGTTGATATCGTACTTTCATCTAGCTTACAAATGTAAACAAACTGCTTTCCATGAATAACAATTGTGCTACAAAAATATGTGAGGTCACATATATTATTTATTTTTTCTGAGAATTACAGTACATACCTACAGTATGAACATTCTAAATTAAGAGTCACATTTTAGTGGCATCTTTTACACTATTACATTTTCACTAACATCTTAATGTGGCACTGCTTTTCAAAAGTATACTGAATCTAATACAGTTTTTTTTACAGTAGGGCTGTGCAATTTGGAGAAAATATGTAATTGCATTTTTTTTTTTTTTTTTTGACATATATTGCAATTTCGATTTCATATTTAATTTTGTAGTCAAGCTTCAGCTTAATCTTAATAATCTGTATTGTAGCTTCTTACTACTAAAATGCAGTGAGTGTTAGTTAAAAGAAGGAACTGAAAAGATATCAACTTATATTAGCAAACAACTCTGAAATTGTACTTTGCTATACTTTTTAGCAAGACGCTCCTCATATAGCTGCCTGTGGTGCTTTTTTTTAGGTGCTGTTTGTTGTATTTCCTCATGCTGTGGCAACAATTCTGCGACAGCTCTTACAAATTTCCTGGTTTTGTTTGGTGTCTGTGACTTCGAAACCAAATATTTAAGGTAATATTAGTATTAGTCCCTTTATTAATCTGGGGTCGCCACAGTGGAATGAACCGCCAACTTATCCAGCATATGTTTTACACAGCGGATGCCCTTCCAGCTGCAACCCATCACTGGGAAATATCCATACACACTCATTCACACGCATACACTACGGACAATTTAGCTTACCCAGTTCACCTGTACCACATGTCTTTGGCCTGTGGGGGAAACCGGAGCACCCGGAGGAAACCCACGCGAACGTGGGGAGAACATGCAAACTCCACACAGAAATGCCAACTGACCCAGCCGAAGCTCGAACCAGCGACCTTCTTGCTGTGAGGCGACAGCACTATCTACTGCGCCACCATGTCGCCCACAGATTTAATATACAATACATTATAAAACATTATGCAAAAGGTACATTTGTGTACAGTAAAGGGTCCATAATAATACCTCAATACAAGGTACATTGTATTGAATTTTTTTTTTTTTTACATTTTTCTGTAATAAAATATTTAATTCAGTAAAAGCTGTTATTTTTATCTTTAATTTCTTCAAATAGTTTTTAAATAGATGGATCATGGTTTCCACAAAAAAAGTAATATTCCAGTAAAGCCATATATTGCTGATTATTATGGTTTTATAATATGCTTTATTAACTAAAGTGTTTATTGTCCCAGGAGATCTGTGATTCAGCTCATAAAAATATAAAACCCTTTAACTAAATAAATGCTATTTACATTTCTAATATGCAAATCTTTAATTTAATTTCATCTTTTAGACGACTGTTGTTGCAAAATACACAATTATATGCTGTCCCTGAAGAGAGAGAGAAAAAAGTATTCATTTAATGCATATTTCTGCAATAAATATACTAGGTAATATTGTAAATCATTTCAATAAAAAAATAAATACATCATTTAGAGGGACACATATAAATTACATGAAACCACTAGACTTTGGTTTTTACTTAAACACACTTTAACTAATATATATATATATATATATATATATATATATATATATATATATATATATATATATATATATATATTCCATTTCAGTGGACATCAGCTGAACATACCAACATAAAATACAAAAAAAAAAAAACTAAAAAATTAGTACACCAAAATAGTATTTTTTTTATAAAAAAAAGTTTTAAAAAATCAGCATTACTGGAGATTAAATTTCAGTAACATATCTCGAACCCATTGTCCATCCTTCAGGACAGACAGAAAAATCCTGATCTAAAGCTTGCAATGTTACAAAAGATTTTAAACTTTAATTAGTAAGTGCAATCCAAGTTATATGCAATCTGTTAAATATTGGCAAACATATCGATAAATCTGAATAAAAACATTGTAAATGTGGCTTACGTCTGTGTCTGGAGTGAAGTGATGCCATACTGCTTTTCACTGCAGTGGATTTTTTTTCAAATTACAACATGTCGAGTTTACCGCCATTTGATTGGATGACAACCGTCCACTCTCAAGGACTGCAGGTTTTAAATAAGATAAAATGCTCAGGAACCACAAAAAAAACATGGGCTGACATGTGAAGTCCATCGTAATGGACTCAGGGTCTGAAGGGGTTAATGAAATCTGTAAACATGAAGAGAATGTTAGAGCTGTGGTTTAAGGCTTAGGCTTGAAAAAAACAAATGTTTTATCAAATATATTTTTTTAATATAATTTTTATATTTTCTAAATTCCAGAAATACTATTATTGACTGACATGATTAAGTGAATTGCCTCTATTCCACCCATACAAAAATTGGGCCAATAATATCATTCAACATCTTCTGCCAGATCAAGATGTTGAGATATCCAACCTCCTTCTGGCTTAGAAATCTGAAACACCATTTAGCAATCAGATCCGGGCTTGAGGATCTGTTTTTTTAGTGATCCCTCAGGGACGCTATTTGCTAATGAGATGAGAAGCTAGAAGCAGGACCTCCAGAGAAAGTAGCATCCAAAAGGGACTGCCATCTGTGTTTAGTGGGCTCCACATGTCCTCATAACACAGCTCAAGGATCTCCTTGTTGTAAGCTGGCATGGTTTTTCCTCCTTCAAGCTTGTGCTGCAGTGTTATTGTATTAGTAACATTCTGGCACACACAAGAAAAAGCTAAAAAAAAAATTGTGTGATAACTTTTTCTTTTTTTAACATAACTGTAAGCATGAAAGGTATTTACTCAAATCGGTGTATGAGGTTATTGTACTGCTGCTTCCGCAACACTCACTATTTCCATTGTTTTTGCATTTTCAGCCCTCCTGTTGTGTTCAAAACTGGGTTTGTGTTTGAGGTCAACTTGACACCAGTGGTTTTACACACAGAAATCAACACTATGAAAACCAATAATCATGTAAAAACTGAAAATGTTTATTTTAGCTCGTCAGAAAGTGAAAAATAAGAATAAACTACAAAAATATAATAAACACAACTATATTTACTTCATTCTTACAGTCTAAAATTGTGTGCAAAAGTCATAGACCTCAATTTTTTTTGTCATATTAGCTAATTCTTTGTCTACAGTTTTAATGCAAAAGTTTGGGCACCCCCCTGTGGCTGCATAGTAACGTGCTCTTTCTTAATAAGACACGATCACAGTGATACCCCCTTCGGTTTTTAGAGAAAGCTAGATAATGTCATGCTTTTCAGACAGATGTCCGTAGTGTAGCATCACTGAGATGTGTGAAATTTAATTAAAACTGAAAAATAGGCTGTGCAGAAGTTTGGGCACCCTCCTTTGTGTGGATTTCAAAACCTGTAGTTACTTTATGCTGACTGATTACAACACAAACTTTGTTCAGTGAACCTTAACAGTCCTAAAACAGGTGCAACAAATTATAAAAAAAAGTATATTTAAGATAGCTGATTGCTAGTTGTCCTTATTATGAACCAGAAAGTAGCAACATGGCAACATCAAATTAACTTCCTAATGACCTATTAACTAGGATAATTCATCAGCATGATTTAGGAGAAGGATACAAAAAGCTGTGACAAAGATTTAAAGTCTCTATCTCCACAGTCAGAAATATAGTAAGAAAATGGAAGACAACAGGAACAGTTCTGGTGAAGGAAATATCTGCAAGGTAAAGGTGAAAAATGGTTAAAACGGTCACAGACCACCTCCAAAGAGCTCCAGGAACATCTTGCTGCTGATAATGTCATTGTACATCATTCCACAGTCCAGCGCACTCTTCACAAAGAACAGCTCAATGGAAGGGTGATGCAGAAGAAGGCTTTTCTGCATTCTTCCAACAAGAAGAGTTGTTTGAGGCTCAACTAGACAAGCCTGAATCATTCATTCATTCATTTTCTTTTCCGGGGTCGCCACAGCGGACTGAACCGCCAACTTATCCAGCACATGTTTTACGCAGCGGATGCCCTTCCAGCTGCAACCCATCTCTGGGAAACATCCATACACACACATTCACACTCATACATTATGGACAATTTTAGCCTACCCAATTCACCTGTACTGCATGTCTTTGGACTGTGGGCGAAACCGGAGCACCCGGAGGAAACCAACGTGAACGCAGGGAGAACATGCAAACTCCACACAGATAAGCCAACTGACCCAGCAGCGGCTCGAACCAGTGACCTTCTTGTTGTGAGGCGACAGCACTACCTACTGCGCCACTGCGTCGCCAAGCCTGAATCAATTTGGAAAAATATACTGTGGACAGATGAAACTAGGATTGAGTTATTGGGTAACAATAACAGGCGGAAAAACAACACAACATATGGTTGAGGGTCCATTATGCTGTGGGGATGTGTGGCCAGCACAGGTACTGGAACCTTGTCAGAGTTAAAGGTTGCATGGATTCCACCTAGAATCAGCAAATTCTTAAGAACAATGTTCAGGAAAGAGTCAAGAGGCTGAAGTTACTGTACGCCTGGATGTTTCAGCAAGACAATGATTCAAAGCACAGTTCCAGATATGTTGCTCAGAGATGATACAATGTTCTTTTTTTTGTGTGTGATTAAGTTTTTATTGATTTTACATTTGAGTGGTCACAGCATCTTTACAATTTTCTTTCAATAAACAAAACAAGATCCACTCCTCCCACCCCTGCAGGTTATGATTCACACTCAATTAAATAAATGATCATACTCATAATTGTTTATAATCACAATATGAATAATTTGAATTGTAATGGCACATGATCATGATGATACTAAAGTAATGCTAATGCGGTACAATCTACTTTGGGGATGGATGGACGAATGGATAGATGTACTTATAGATGAATGGATGGATGGATGTATAGATGAATGGATGGATGGACAGATGGATGAATTGGTGGCTGGGTATATTGGTGGATGGATAGTTTTTTTTTTTTTTTTTACCCGTGTTGTGTTCACATCCTTACCCTTACTTTAGTGTTGCTGGTCAAAATTGATCGTTTTTTTTTTTTTAACTGCTCTTAAATTGGCACAAAAAAAACAACATTTTTCACCACCAAGTTTTTATTCAACATTCTTTAGCTGTGAACAATGTCTCAAAGTAGTGTTTAACATAAATTTATAGAATTAGACAAAAGAAATTGAAATTTTAATCCATCTGAAAGATTTATCAAT
Organism: Danio kyathit; assembly: GCA_903798195.1. Lineage (NCBI taxonomy): Eukaryota > Metazoa > Chordata > Actinopteri > Cypriniformes > Danionidae > Danio > Danio kyathit. Next base: position 47,852,217 of record LR812539.1, read on the forward strand.
CAGCAAAAGCACAAACAAAATGGCATCCTTTCCTGTGTACTGAATTCTCGGATTTTCATTTGGTACTTCAATTGGACTATATTAGTGTACTAATATAGGGAATAGTGACTGAGGGTATAGACAAAGAGCATGGACACAGAACTAGCACTAGTTATACTTTGGTCATTTTTGAGCAAGATGCTAATGGTGTAATCCAGTAAAACAATTGATGCTAAACTAAGCTACAAATGCTCCTGTTAGACTCAGAGATAGGCAGAATGAAGATTGGCAGAGAGAAAGAAACAAAAAGAAAGAAAGAAACAAAAAAAAAAAAGCAACACACACACACACACACACACACAGATGGGTTCACATAACAGACACTTGTCTAGTCTGTGTGAAGATATGGTATATTGTTTTATCAGGAAGTTGATTCACGTTGGAGGATCCAACGCTATCTCAGGGCAATTCATAACTTATTAATTTAGTGGCTAATCCTTATGAATTTGTACAATCTTATTCATAGAATTTAGTACGATTTGCTTATTTGGATGCCATGCCTCCTTTTAAAAATCGTACGACTGAACTTCTACAAATTAGCCACTAAACTGACAAAATGTAAAACAGTTACGTTTCTTTATGAGATTAGGCTGGAGGATTGGCACATAAGTGCGGAAAAGAGATTTGTACCTGCAAACGACATTGTTCAGTCTGAAATGTGAGTGAGTGAGTGAGTGAGTGAGTGAGTGAGTGAGGTAGTGAGTGAGTGAGTGAGTGAGTGAGCTGGGGTGGTGTGTATGGGGATGTTTTCTGTCTGATGGTTGAATATAGTCTGAATACTCATTCATTTCCTATGATGGTCACTTTTGACTGGGAACACCACAGGTGTAACAATGTTAATTAAAACACTGAAAATTCAACGAAAGAGGTGATCATCATGCTTAAATGTTCAAGTGCACAGTGTGGAGGATATCATAGGGCCTTGAGGCAACCAGATGTAAAACACAATATTTATGAGTGTTTTAAGTTGTAAATCGGTCAGATTTGACCCGAACACGACAGGAAGGTTAAATAAATTTTTCAATGACTAAGTATTGTATTAACAAAGTATTAACATTATCTAACATTACTTATATACAGTATATGAGATTAACATACTTTTCCAAAGATCCAAAATGTACTAAATGTGATTGAGTAATCGAACTGAGTAAAAAAAAAAAAACTGCATTTAAAGGTGCAGTATGTAAGTTTGACACCCAGTGGTTGAACTAGGTATTGCACTCCTGGATCATAATAAAAGTACGCTAGGATGCCAGATTGTGTACAGGAGCGAGTGATTTAAACTGTGTTCTAAATAAAAGCAACGACACGCGATAGAGGGAATATTTTCCATATTAAAAGGAGTTTTTGTCCTAACCAACACCTCGAATTGATATATTAGAAATGGCTTCTATTTCTCACAGCTGAACAACAGAAACCTATGACAGCTAGATCACCTCAGGTAAGCCTTGTGTGCTTTATTCAGTGCTAAATGCTAATTTAGCTTGAATGCATTTTACATGGCATTTGTTGCCATATACTGAAAGCAGAAAGTTCACCTCAGATCTTGAAAATACAATAAACCGTCTGAAATTGAACTTTAGAACTAAACACATATGAGTGATTCAGCATCTACATTGATGTTAAAGTGGGTTAACATGTATTAAACAGATTCTAAACCTTACCGTTTCGTGAGCGAGTGCATATTCTGTGCTTCTGAAAGGCTGTATTTACATTTCTGCCGTGTTTCGTCTGGTGCAAACAGCCAAATAGCTGATCACTGCCTCTCTCGTCACAGCGTGTTGTTAGGACACGCGGTTACAATGTAACCTGCTCACTTAATGTTTACGTTCGTAATATTTATGTAATTTGCTAATTAATAACCTCATGTGGAACTGCATCTGTCTCCCATACTGTTCTTTTTGGTCACGGACGCATGCTTTCAGAGTCTTTCTGAATGAATGAATGAAATACGCTGTTTTCCAACAAGGCAACCCAGGGTGCTGAAATATAATTGGCTAAACTGGCATCGTGCATATGAAATTTATCTAAACAAAGACAGCGTTCCGGCACGGAAAACCCATTTTCAAAGCAGAATATCTGACTTCAGCATTGTTTTTCAGTTAAACAAGTATGTTCACTTGGGATGTTTCTTAAATATCTGCACACATATTATGGTATTTTTATGCTTTAGAAGAGTCAAAAACTTACATACAGCACCTTTAATTAAATGAGTGACAATAAATGTCTGACACATTGCATGGAAGCCAATGTGGGGCCACATATATGTACATCCATGAACATAAATTATTTACAAAATGTCAAGGAAAACAAGTAAACTGAAAAAAAAAAAGTTTAAAACTGTATGTGCTGTAGCTAGTGTTGCCTAGCAAACCAACAGAAGTAAATCATGTTTACAGATAATATTTTCCACCAACATCTTACAAGGCTATAAAAGTGAAGGTATGTCTAGGCTACTTTTAATAAAAAAGGGTTCAGCATACTTCAGATACTTTTAACTTGATGGTTAGCTTACACATAGAGAAGAAACTCTGAAAAAAAACAAACAAAAAAAAAACATTCCATCAGACACTGCAAGTGTTTACCCTTGTTTTACCCTGTTTGTTGTTGCTATGTATTCTGTCAAGGCTCTGGATTTGGTTTGCACTTCTGTGACAGAATCTGAATTTCTTTCCCAGTGTCACTGTTTTTGCTCAGTCCAAAAATTCTTTATGGGTTGCTTGAGAGACACATAGGACATCCTATCATTGCATTGCTTTTATAATGTCTAAAAATTTCTACGTGAGCTTGAGCTAAGGAATAATTCACAAAAAAGAAATAAAAAAAAATTAAATTAATAATCACTCACAAAATTGGTTTCAAGCATTTGATGTATGTATGTACAGTTAAGTTCATAAATATTTGGACATCGACACAATTCAAGATCAACTTGTACCAGAGGGAAGGGAAGAGTATGGAGAAAGAAAGGAACTGCTCATGATCCTAAGCAGTGAAGCATGGTGATAGTAGTGACTTGGTGTGGGCATGTATGGCTGTCAATGGAAATGGTTTCCTTGTATTCTTGAGTTTCGGGCAATACTATCCGCTCATATTAGGCCAAATATTTCAGAACTCATTGAACGGTGCTTCACAGTGCATATGGAAAATGACCCAAAAGCATACTGCAAAAGCAACCAAAGAGTTTTTGAAGGAAAAGAAGTGGAATGTTATGCAATGGCCAAGTCAATGACCTGAACTAAAACCGATTGAGCTTGCATTTTACTTGCTGAATACAAAACTGAAGGGAAAATGCCCCAAGAACAAACAGGAACTGAAGACAGTTGCTATAGGGTCCTGGCAGAGCACCACCAGGGATGAAATTCAGCGTCTGGTGATGTCTATGCATGCTAGACTTCAGGCAGGTATTGACTGCAAAGAATTTGCAACCAAGTATGTTGGACCCTTAACAAGTGGGAGGCACATTTGCAAACTGTTGTAATTCCTACAGCGATCACTTGATTTTGATGTAAATACCCTCAAATTAAAGCTGACAGTCTGCAGTTAAAGCATATCTTGTTCGTTTAATTTCAAATCCATTGTGTTGGTGTATAGAGCCAAAAATGTTAGTATTGTGTCAATGTCCAAATATTTGAGGACCTAACTGTATCTATGTATGTATTTATTTATTTATTTTATTATTTATTTGTTCATTTATATACATATACATATTAATTAATTTAGTTGAAGATATTGAAATCTCAGAAGCTATTGTCATCCATAGTTCAAATATGTCATTGAAGTCTAAAATTTTGATGAAAATCAGCAATGTTCAGAATAATTGTGCCCAACAGAAAAAAATAAATAAAATAAAAATAAATGATGATATTTTGGATGGACTATTTTTGATGATTTTGGTTTTTGGATGGACTATTTATTTATTTACTTACTATCTCTTTAATCAGTGTTTTAAAAATCAACTGAATTGAAAATTAATGAGAGAATATTTATCCGCAACTCTCAACCCCCATGAGGGTCAATATGTGTACTTCTTTTTAGCTTCAGATGACTCATACCATATGACTCCTACTAAATACACCCCAGAAAGCTAATTTATGCTTAAGTAAACCAGTTAATCATTTGCAAGGGCTATTAAATGTTCACCAATTGTGTCCAGAGGGTTTACGGGTATGTAAAGGCAGCACATGAGCATTCCGAGCTCCTGCTCTGATGACTCACTATAAAAAGAGCTTTATGAGGTGATGTGTCTGCACTTCTTATCTGGCCCTGTAGGGGAGGGCTTTAGAGACGGCTGCGAGTTGTGCGGCAGCTACAGCTTCAGTGTTATTTTCAGTTTATGGATTGCGTTGAGGTGCCACAGTGGCAGCTCATGTTTGTCGGCAGGTTGAAAATGGTGCTGCATTCTATTAACCCAAGTACGCCATTGCTTAATGTGTCAGGTCTAGCAAATGATGTTTTTATCCTCGTGGGCCCCAGAAAAAGCCTGCGGCTTTGGCACAGCATGTAGGATTTGTTCACTTTTTTATTGTGCTGGAATCATTTTTTTTTTCCAGCTTACGTTAGCTTTTTTACTGGGAGACGTATACAGAATACAGTTCCAAACAGAAAGTGGAATACAATCACAAGGAAAGGAAATAAAGAAAAAAGTTTTTGATTGTTTACACAAACCTTCAAGGCTGATTCTATCTGGCAACTCTTAGACATTACTTTACAAGAATTGACTCATCATTTTCAGAAAAAAATAACAAACTTTGGTTGCAATGATTGATTCCAATGTTTATTTATTTATTTATTTATTTATTTATTTATTTATTTATTTATTTATTTATTTTATTTATTTAATTATTTATTGATTTATTAATTCTTTGAATCGGACTGATTGATTTTAATTCATTAAAATAAACATTTTTTTAAGCTATTCATCAAACAGATTACAGTGGTCAATGCATGTTTTTGATTCACAAAATGAGTCATTTCATTCATTCATTTCATTCATTCATTTGTGCGTTCGTTCATTCATTCATTTATTAATTCATTAATTTATTTTGTTTCTTCATTTATTTGATCACACAATCACTCACTTTTGAGTTTAGGAGACTGTACTGGTTTTGTTTTACTCTATGATGAGATTCTCTAAAGTAACTTATGTATGGGTCCCATTGGATGATCCATCAAAATATGCTTTCAATACTGTGATTTGTTCTGGAATCACGTTATTCTGATTGTGCTGTATGTTTTGATTTACTAAAAACACCCAAACTATATAATAAATCCATTCATGTACATCTAAACTGCATTTTTGGTTTCTCAACAGTCTTTCTTTCACAGTGTTCAGGCATCCGCTGCATAAAACATGTGCTGGATAAGTTGGTGGTTCATTCCGCTGTGGCAACCACTGATTAATAAAGGGACTAAGCAGAAAATGAATGAATGAATGAATCATGACCTTCTGAATAAATTACAGCACAAAAACCTGGTAATAATAACAATAATAATAATAATTTCTTACATTTATATAGCACTTTTCTGGCCACTCAAATCGGTTTACACGTTGGGGGAATCTCCTCATGCACCACCAGTGTGCAGCATCCACCTGGCATATTGCACCAGACCACACACAATTGATTGGTGGAGAGGAAACAGAGTGATGAAGGCATGATGGACAGAGGCCAGTGGGCAAATTTTAATTTTGGTTAAACCACTACTCCATAAATAAATTCACAACCATAAATAAACAGAAAACCCCATGTTAACCTATAAAATAATGTTTTTTTTTTTTTTTTTTTTTTTTTATAGTGACAGAAGAAAGAAACATCTTTAAAATGAGGGGATGCATTGTAAATAATGGCAGAATCACAATGTTGAGATAGCTATCACTTTAAGTGAATCTGTACATTAAACCAGTGTTTCCCAACCTTATAGGCACACCAACAGTAAATATTGTAATGTAATGTAATGTAATGTAATGTAATGTAATGTAATGTAATGTGTATTTATATAGCGCATTTATTGTGTATGGCCATACACCCAAAGCGCTTCACAATCATGAGGGGGGTCACTCCACACCACCACCAGTGTGTAGCATCCACTTGGATGATGCGACGGCAGCCACAGGACAACGGCGCCAGTGTGCTCACCACACACCAGCTATTAGTGGAGTGAAGAGACAGTGATAGAGCCAATTCGGTGGATGGGGATGATTAGGAGGCCATGATGGGTAAGGGCCGACTGAGGGACTTTGGCCAGGACACCGGGGTTACACCCCTACTCTTTACGAGAAGTGCCATGGGATTTTTAATGACCACAGAGAGTCAGGACCTCGGTTTAACGTCTCATCCGAAAGACGGCGCCCACTGACAGTGTTGTGTCCCCTTCACTTTTACTGGGGCATTAGGACTCACACAGACCACAGGTTGAGCGCCCCCTGCTGGCCTCTCTAACACCACTTCGAACAGCAACCTAGTTTTCCCATGTGGTCTCCCATCCAGGTACTGACCAGGCTCAGCCCTGCTTAGCTTCAGTGAGTAACCGGTCTTGGGCTGCAGGGTGATATGGCTGTGGCATATTTTGGCAACACTTTATGTTGATGATCCATTTGAGTAGTAGACTGTCTGCTTAATATCTTAATATTGATACTGCTCCTTCAACAGACATTTAACTCACTATAAAAAACTTTGCAAGCACCTGTCAACTTACACACCCTAACCCCAACCTAACAGTGTACTTCTAATCTAATGAGAATTAGTTGGAATGTAGTTGCAATGTACCTTAAATTCAACAAATGGACCATCAAAATAAAGTGTGACCCATATTTTGGATGTCTTCCTTATCTGACCCATTAACTTGGGATTTTGGAGTCTCTTCTAATGTTCTGATGAATTGATTTAGGTGTGTTTGATTAGAAGAGGTTGAAAATGTGTACTGTTGATGTGCCTTCAGGAACATGGTTGAGAAACCATCTTAAACCATCTGAAAAGTAACATGCAGAAACATACAAATGTCAGCGATATGACACAACTTTCTCCTTGTACCCAGTACCAAAACAGAAGCCAAGCCTACCGGGTAGGGACAAAGACATCATCACATCATCACTTGGTCATTTAGTGGCTCTCCACACCAGCTTTTGAACTGACACTTATTGTTTCCTCCCCAAGAGTTCAATTAATTCTGGGGTGAGTATCGCCGCAGGCCAGGAGAGCTGCAGTGTGTGTGTGCGTGCGAATCGCTCCGTTCTCTCGAGCTCACTGATTCATGTTCACAGTTGACCCGGGCTTCACACAAAGCCCTTGTGACAGGCTGTTGGTGGGACTGTTACAAAAAGGCAAAGTTTGTCATGACACGCATTTCCATAATAGCTGCGGAGCGCGTCAACGAGGTGTCACTTGAATGAGAGCAGGCAGCACAAGCTAACGGTTGTGTCATTGATATAAATAGAGCTGCCAGAATCAGAGGATCTGCGAGGAACGATACTTAAATCCCCTAGGCTAATTGTGATTTGGGGCTCAAAACCATACTTGTCAACATTGGGATAGCCTCCCTATCCCCATGCCAAACAAGCATGACCTATGTTGATACAGGTCACATACTGTATGGGTAAGTCTATTTGTTAAAGTAAAGGGCCACGAAACCCCCTGTCTCAGCAGGGTGTTTTCACACCTCTGTTTTGAAAAAAGTCAGGAAAGTTGGGCGTGTCCAGCTCTGGGAGTGTGGGAGTGTCGAGGGAGGGAAAGAGGATAAGATTTTGCATAGAAGGGAGTTAACATTTGGGCACGCGCTAAGTTTGACAGGAAAAACAAACACACAGAGGCTGATTTGATACGGCAAATAAAAGAAAAAAAATCCTCTGCATTTCTCTGTAACTTATGTACTCGGTAGGTAGCGTCAGAAAGCCGTGTGTGTATAGACTATCCTGTCACAAATTGCAGCGAAAATCCTGCACGACGGGAATAGTTTGTGTTTACATGTTTACACTCGGAGAGCAGCATTTAAACAAAGGGCAGTCCACTGCAAACACTTACCAAATCTGTAGACAGACAATCAAACTGGAGCTATGTCTTTTTATTAAAAGGAGACGAGCGGCATCGATCCGGATTTCACCATTTCCAGATGAGAAAAAGCTCTCGGGTAAAAATGTTCCTTACAAACGCGTTTCTGTCGCGTGTCGTGTGCACTGTAATCCACACGTGAGTCCAGCAGCTCTCTCATAAAGGAAAAATGAAAACAAAACCTTCGTTGCAACACACTAATAACACCTACGATTTTGTCTTGAAATTCTTGTTCTTTCACTTGTTTTGGCAACACAACGTGGCGTCTCTCTGCCGTCTGTACAGTGTAAACTGGTAAACAGTCTCCGGAGCTATCATGCATATTAATGAAGTTTCACGTCATACACAATAGAGCGCGCTGATTGGTTTGAAGCACGTCTTTCTCATGAATTAATACTGCACACTCAGATACGTAAGAACGTCCTAGAAAAGACAGACAGCCACTCTCCAGCTGGATTTACACCCAAGTATCTCATGGTCGTGACGCAGCTTCAAAAATTCGTTTCAAACCGGAAGAACGAATTTGCTCAAAATAACGCAAAAACAACCAATTTTCACTTTTTAGTGCAATATATGTGTCCTAATAGTGTTTATAGCAGCGTGGGACACATATATGACTGTCAACAGCTCAAAAAATGTGTTTTGGTGTTTCGTGACCCTTTAAAGTATTTGCTGTAGGTTTAGACCTAAAACTCCTAAATCCCAAATTGACCCCAAACTACAATACAATAAATACAATACAACAGATTTCCCAATGATGGGTTGCGGCCTGAAGGGCGTCCGCTGCGTAAAACATATGCTGGATAAGCGAATGAATCTCTCTTTTTCAAGACAAAATGCACAGATATGTAATGACAAGCACTTTGGTTCCTTTCCTAACTTTTTATGGGTTTATATTGGCCCATTTCCACTGAGTGCTATGGTACGGTACGCTTTTATGGTCGTTTCCACTGTCAAAGGGTACCTAAATGCGAACTGTACCGTACCACTTTTTGGTCGCCCTTTGCAAAGGGTACCAACAGGCCCAAAGGGTACCATAAGGCAGAGCTAGATGTGCAGCTGAACACTATTGGTTTACAGAAATACGCAGGGGCGTAGATTTAGGGTGGACGGAGGTGACACGTTTCCACCAATATCCACCGACCACAGAAATGTCCCCACTAATAATTTAATCCAAAAAATATATAAAAATCGCGCTGTTAACATTAACCTAGACCATAGAGACCTAGACACACAGAAAGCGTTAGATCACGTTCTCTCCTTGAGTTCTCCTGCCCCCATAGATATTTAAGATATGTTTCATTTGCACTATGGCTAAAATAAACGGAAATCTTTATTAAACTCTATCTTTATCAGTTAATCAACTTTTTTTAACATTACACTATCAGGCCTGTAGCCAGCTAGATTTTTTTCTTTTCTGAAACACTGAACCTTTTTGCAGTTATTTGCCTGGTTTTCTATTTAATTATGAGGAATAAATATTGCATTTTAGTGACATTTTAAGAACTAATTTTTGCTGGATTATCTTGTTGTACGGTTATTATAACCACACGTTTTGATGTACCAAAAATATTTCGAACTATTTTGTCAAATTGCTTACCATACTATTTTAAGTGTGCATTTGGTAACACTTTATTTTGATGGTCCATTTGAGTATTAGTAGACTCTCAGCTTAATATCTGTTGATACTGACATTTAATAATCCTTCAACAGACATTTAACTGACTGTAAGAAACTTTGCAAGTACACGTCAATTTACACTAACCCTAACCCTAACCCCAACCTAACCCCAACCTAACAACCTACTTATAATCTACTGAGAATTAGTTGCAATGTATCTTAAATTCAACTAACGGACCATCAAAATAAAGTGTGACCGTGCATTTAATATAATAATAACAAACTGGCCAGAACATTCATCTTTCCTTAGTCAGAGTTTGGCCTTTTGAATAATAAGAAAAATAAAAAAAAAATAATAGCAATATTAATTCAACTTTAGGTCTTTCGAACCACCTGAACTCCACTTGGCTACAGGCCTTGTACAAAGAGAGGATTAGTTATTAATATATTTTAATAGCAGTTAAATAAATAATAGCAGTATATGTATCTATGTATCGCTTTACTGTGACATTTCCTTGAGTAAAAATTATGTCGTCTGAAACTATCTGTCGCACACCATGCCCACCAAAAGGTTGTGGAAACGCAAGCTGGACAAAGATGACCCATACCGTACAGTACCGTACTGTACCTCTCAGTGGAAACGGGCCAAAATACACAATTACGCAGGGTTTAAGATGAAACATGGCAACACGGACATGTTTACATATTATTATATGCATTTGTCTGTTTAAACACACACCTAAAACCCAAAGTTTCTATTTTTGGTCTTCTTCAAAAAGAAGCCACCAAGGGAATAGTGTCTCTTTATCACTACAGAGCGTGTTAGACAGTGACGTGCCATTATATGACTGGTTCAGAGGTTGCATAAGAAGGGCCATGGGACATTATTATTATAAAAAAGGGGAATGCGGCCATGAGTAGCAGTGTGATATGGCTGTATATCTGCACTGGTAAAAGGCGTGCGTTGGCTAGCCGCAAGCAAAGTGCCTTATTGCCCCACCAGTGACGATATACAGCCATATAGCACTGCTACAAGTGTGATATTGAGTTTATACTTTATCCAACAGTTTGACGGCATAATTTTGTATTTAAAAAATAAAATCAAACACAGAGAGTCTCAAAGGCTCAATTTACACTGCCAGTTAAATGTGACCCAATTCTGATGTTTTGCTCATATTTTACACAGAGCGGATCTGTTCTATGACTGTGTAAACAAGAAAAAAAAAACAATGCATTCGGATTGATTTCAGACCTCCTTCATATGTGGAAATAAATCAGATATAAATCGGATATGTGACAGGCAGATCGGATTTATTGAGGCGTTCCATTTTGTACGTCATTAAACTTGCGACAACGTGGTACTTCTCCGCAGTTTAATGACATAGAAGGAAGAGCGTGTGTGGAAATGCCGACGCGGTAAACAACAACAACAGAGGAAACATGGAAGAGGAAAGTGGTCATTTATTGGTTACCTGCCTTCTTGCCTTGTGGGAAGATGAGCCAGTTCAAGATAAACCCACAAATTCCTCTGAATGGTAGAGGACACCATATATAAACCATAGGCGCAAGCTGCGATGACGACCCTTTGTCATTTTAAACTTGGGCGAACTTCGCATATTTCGCAGAACTAAAAGCAAGACAATTTCTATCATTGTGGCAAGTGTGGCGCAGATACTAGTACCTGCCTTCACACATGTGCGACATCGTAAATTGTATGGCAAATGTAAACACAAGAATCAGAGTTATGGGTTACACGTGTAAACGGATAGGCAGTAAAAAAATCAAATAGAGGCAATAAATCAGAGTTGGGCATCAAGACTTGACAGTGTAAACGTGACCAAAAACACGTTTGCATGAGGAACTACTTTCTCCCACCATTCATTCACATCTGCAGCTGACCATCAGAACAGTAAACCGTTGCTAATCCATCAACGTCACTTTAGAGCGAGTATTTAAATGATTCTCTAGCGTAATATCTAAAGTGATGACAAAGTAGGTGATTTTGCTCACATTTTAAAATTATAAGGCTAAACGGCATGAAATGGTATCGGGATTTATTGCAATAATTAACCCTAAAAAAGCCAAAGCAAAGCAAACACTAGCAGATTACTATGGTATAAATACAGCACTACAAAATATAAAAGAGAGAGAGAGAGAGCGATTTAGGCTAGGGTTGGGCGATGTTGACCAATTTGGCATCGTACGATGTCTAATGTGAACATCGGCGATGGACGATGGTATCGTCGTCGTAGGCGGGGTGGGGGTGGTTGTTGTTAAATATCAATTAATTCATAACAAATTTAATAATTGTAGCGTATGGTTTTCACTACCTGACCCACATGGTCTTTGCTTTACCCATAACCAAACCATAAATAAATAAAGTTATACACAAATTACCACCTGTCAATCACTTTTTTTCTGCGGGACTCTGGCATGAATAAGCAGAGTGATCTGTGTCATAATGGCTTTTTCCCCACAGCTGGTGGCGGAGACGAGACGAGAATTCGTTTGGAGTTCACTGTAATTTGTATTGTGATTAATGATAACTTCCTTATTTTATTACTATTATTATGAGGAAATAATAACAAGAAATGATGCTAGGGCTCGACCGTTTCGGCGTATGCGGCCGAAGTTTTATGCGACCTAAAATATATATTTGAAAGCATTTGTGCTAGTGCATAAATCGTCACCGTGCGACCTGTTTTCACTGCAAAATCCTCACCGCGTGCGCGGATTTAGGAGACATTTATGCAGGATGCATCTTTGCACCTATAGACGCTAAACGCAGCGCTCAGGAACAGATTAAAACAGTTGTTATGCGATTGTGAACTTGCTGAAGTAAAAAAAGACCGGAATGCTTGCCCTGCCTTTGTGCTCTTCTTATTGGCCCACTGATCTAGAACTGAACGCGAATGGATTGGTTAATATCAGCTGTCAATCACTCAGTCAATGCCTTCTGCCTTCACATGACAGGAGCTGCAACCGCGGAAATGTGAAGCGCTGAAGAAGAGAGAATGAAAATAACACTGACAGATTTAGTTTTAGAAACCCTAACGTTACTAATAATGGCACATCTTATTAGTGATCATGTGCTGAATGTTAATCCACCATTTACACTTTTCCAAGAGTGGATAAAAGGCTTCCAGTGGCTTCAAGTCCGCTATGAAAATGACTAAAGCCATTCACTGTAAAGTCTGTGGGACGGGGTTTGCAGGTAACAGTGTTTGCCACTGAATCTACACATTTTAAGCGTGAGAGGTACTGTATAATCCTCACGATGTATTTAATCCTCACGATGCTGTCAGCCGTGCAAACGGCAGCTATAAGTAAAATTTAACACAGCTCATGAAAAGACCGCTATTAAGATGACATGCAAATAATAAGTTATATATATATCAATATAAATGTGGGGCGGGGCGATGGATCACGATGCCGGCTCAGCATCGTGAAGTTTACTGCCCATCGGCGATGGACGATAGCTTCGTCTATCGGCCCAACCCTTATTTAGGCCCAATCCCAATTCTATTTTTGTACCTCCACCCCTTCCCCTTCGCCCTTAAAAACGAGTGTGAAGGGGAAGGGCTTCAAAATTTACCCCTAAGAATTGGGACAGCACTACAGCACCTGCACACGTCATCAGATGTCATCGCGATCTCTTGCTTCATATGAGATTAGACGATCGCGACTGCTGTAGTTATTCCAGTTGTGTTATTTATTGGTATTTATCTTCAGGAAATCACTGAAGGCATATATTATGTTACCATAACGATCTAATGTGGCAATAAGATCGTAACTGTACTGTGTATTCACACAGTGGCCATATTCATCTATGTAAACACACCAAAAACAACATTAACATTATAGCAGACACTGTAAAAAACTCATTCTCAGCCACTAGACTTTTCTGACAGGGTGTTCTATTGTCATCGAGCCTCAGAATGTTGTGGGACTGCTGTACGAGAGTTATTATTATGGATTATAGATCGTGAAATTTAGCGTTTTTTTATTTTAGCGTTTTTTTATAAAAACATGACAGTAAAACACGAACGTGGTTATGAATATATTAAAACATGTGTTTGTTGTAAAAATTCGTAATAATAAAATAAATATGTAAAAATACTAATTTGTGGATCTCCTTACTTCCGGGTGCATCGAAACTGCAGTTGTAGCTGATGTATTCTGGGAAATTTTCTTACCCCTTGCTTTCGACTGTGGTCCTGAAAAATCTTCGTTCAAAGGGCTATCTACCCCTTACCCTTAGCCCTATGCCTTCAAGCTAAAGAGAATTGGGACACCCCTACCCCTTCACAGGAACGCGCAGAACGAGGGGTAGGGGTAAGGAGAAGGGCTAAGGGGTTGAAATGGGATTGGGCCTTAGAATGTCACTTACTGTACCTGATTTATAATGATTTGTTCAGCTGTAGTTTGAAATTCATGCTGAGTTTTCCTCCCTAAGCACTTATTATGCGGTCTCTGTCAACATCTTGAGGCAGAACCTCAACCATCAATTTCTTTGCTCTGCTGATGGCCACCAACGTGCTGAATCAATAAAAAAGCCACTATACTTATAAATAAACTGCATAGTAGCAATCTAATCAACTACATCTTAAAAACTACTTTTTAAAAAAGCATCAAAACACATTATGTTGTCCAACAGCTGCAATATTTGTCAAACGATAGTGAGCTTATTCCTTTGCTTGTCATGACTCATGTGGGCGGAGTAATACACAATGGTGAAGAGGCTGTATTAGTGCTGTTATTGCAGAATATCACAAGTCTGTGTGTGTGTGTGCGTGTGTAAAATATATATTTTAATACCTAATCATTCTTTTAACTATATGTATAGAGTAAAAATAATTTTTTTACTAATATTTTAAACTATGAATCTTGATTTTTGATCATTTTGGTTATGTCCAGTTTTTAGAATCAACATATCAATATCATAGTTGTAATATCAATATATACTTGTATGTCTTCCAAGTTTATTAAAATCTATCCAAACATAGAATGAAAAATGCATATGTATACTTCATTTCATTCAGGAAAAAAAATCTGTTTAACCACAGAGACAGATATCTCAGCATTGACTGGGAACAGAGACTTGTCAAAATATTATAAAATCATCATTGAGATGTAAACCATGCCTCATTAGTCCTGAAATGAGCATGCCCTGCCAAATAGCTGTGAAATAAGGACATTAAGACGTCTGCATCTTACTATATTAATCAAATTAATATGATATAAAGTTAATTACATTTTGTCTAGAAAATGAATATTGTTTTGTGTGGAATCTCAATTTCAAAAGCAGTCTCCCGTGATCTCAATATTGTTATGTCCTTTGGCATCTGAGGACACTAAATATTTTAACTCGGTCCCAGTTCTGACACATCGGCCTACACAGAGATGCCACCCAGCAATTTGAGGTGACATAAATCAGCGAAACATCCAGCTGTTCATCTGCATCTGCACTCTGCACAGAGCTGATCTCCACAGGCCCCCTGAGAACCCATTGCCCTTCACACCATCTTATTCCAGAGTAACACATTTCCTTCACAGAAAGGTTCAGAATCTTGACAACAACAAGTGTCACCCCACAGTTCATGTAAAAACCTCACATTTCATCTGCATAAATTACAATATCTGCAATGCGAAATCATTTTAGTCACAGTTTAGGGATCAGGCCTCGGGGCTAGACTGTTGAGTTGTTTTGTCAGGTAACCTAAATATGCTTCCTGCGGTAACGTCTAAATTGAATGGTTTATTCAAGTTTTTTTTTTTTTTTCATTTTGTTTTGTTTGTTTAATATGACTGAATCAATCTGCCACTGCTGTCCTGATGGGACATTTAACTAAAATGAAGTCATTTGCATTCTTTGTCTGATGGAATTTAATTATCACGGAAGCTCAACAAGTATGAAAAATCAAAGCAAGTGTAATATACCCAAGAGTAAGGGGAAAAGCCAAGCAGAAATAAATTTTGATAAAAAAAATAAATAAATAAAATAAAATATGCATTTTTGAGTTAGTGAGACACGCTACAAGGTATCTATACGCTAATAATATCTATAATATATACTATACTCTCAGAAGTTATGGTCCAGAAGCTGTCATTGGGATGATATCCTTTAAAAGGTTTTAGGTACTAATAGGTATCTTCATGCCTACCAACACTCCCGTTTTTCCCAGGAGTCTCCGGTATTTCAGACCCATCTCCCGCCACCCTCCCGTTTTATTATTTCTCCTGGAAAACTCCCGTAATATTACCTTTAAGGTACCAACATGAACCGACATGAAGGTACCAACATGAAGGTACTGCCCGAATGACAGCTTTACCTTTCTTTCTGAGAGTGTACTAAAATAATCTACCATTAAACATATTGATTGACTGGTTTGTTTGTTTGTTTGTTCGTTGCTTGATTGATTTGTTCATTGACTGATTAATTGATTAATTGATTGATTATATGATAGGTTTGTTTGCTTGTTCAATGCTTGATTGATTGGTTTATTGGTTCATTGGTTGATTAATTGATTGATTGATTGGTTTGTTTGTTTGTTCGTTGCTTGATTGATTGATTCATTGGTTCAATGGTTTATTGATTGATTGATTGATTGATTGATTGATTGATTGGTTGGTTAGTTGGTTCATTCGTTGCTTGCTTGCTTAATTCATTGGTTCATTGATTGATTTGGCTCATTTGTTTGTTCATTCATTTGTGCGTTCATTCGTTCGATGCTTGACTGATTGATTGATTGGTTCATTGATTGATTGATTGATTAATTTGTTTATTTGTTCGATTTGTTTGTTCTTTCATTGCTTAATTGATAGATTGATTGATTGGTTTGATTGATTGTTCATTCATTTGTACGTTCGTTCTTTCATTGCTTGATTTATTGATCGGTTCATTGGTTGATTGATTGACTAGTTTGTTTATTCATTCATTCATTTGTGCGTTAGTTTTTTCATTGCTTGATTGGTTCATTGGTTGATTGATTAATTGGTTTGTTTCCTTTATTCATTTCTGCATTGTTCTTTCGTTGCTTTCTTGGGTGATTAATTAATTGATTGGATCATTGGTTTATTGATTGGTTAGTTTGTTCAGTTATTCATGTGTTTGTTTGTTCATTTGTTTGTTGCTGGATGGATTTATTCATTCATTAATTCAATAATTAGTTCGTTGGTTGATTGAATGGTTTGTTTGTTTGTTTGTTTGTTCATTTATTTATGTGTTCATTCGTCCGTTGCTTGATTGATTAATTGATTGATTGGTTGATTGATCGATTGATTGATTAATTTGTTTGTTCATTCGATCATGCGTTTGTTTGTTGCTTGATGATTGATTGATTGGTTGATTTAATGATTGGTTCGTTTTCATTAATTCATTCATGCGTTTGTTGCTTGATTGATTGTTTGACTGGTTGGTTAGTTCATTGGTTGATTGATTGATTGGTTTGTTCATTCATTCATTCATTCATTCATGTGTTTGTTCTTTTGTTGCTTGATTTCTTAATTGGTTCATTGGTTGATTGATTAATTGTTTAGTTTGTTTGTTTGTTCAATCATTCATTTGTGTGTTCGTTCTTTCGTTGCTTGATTGGTTCATTGATTGATTGATTGATTGATTGATTGATTGGTTTGTTTGTTTGTTAATTCATTCGTGCATTTGTTTGTTCGTTGCTTAATAATTTATTGATTGGTTCATTGGTTGATTGATTGATTGGTTCATTTGTTAGTTCATTTACTTGTGCATTTGTTCTATGGTTTCTTGATTGATTGGTTCATTGGTTGATTAACTGGTTTGTTTGTTCATTCATTCATTTGTGCACTCATTGATTGATTGATTTGTTCATTGCTTGATTGATTCATTGATTGATTGATTGATTGATTAACTGATTGACTGAATGGTTGATTGGTCAATTCATTCATTCATTCATTCATTCATTCATTCATTCATTCATTCATTCATTCATTCATTTGATTTAACAAGATTTCCAAGATTTGTTTTGTAATTTGACTTGTAATGTATTTATCTGTTGGCGCATTAAAGTAAGTAAAACGTGCATGAAAAGTTGAATGTCAACAACACGGTGTAGTTAATATTCAGGAAAGTTGATGTCACAAACAGTCGATTACATCTCCCTCCCTTCAAAACGCCAGAGGGACATGGCCAAAATTAAAATGCAATGAGTAGCACTTAAAATGTGGAGCTCTGCTGCCAAATAAGCTGTCCTCTAATTTATTCATTTATTTTTTTCCAAATTATTAAAAAGTCTGGAGAACAGGTCCCTCGCCATCTTTAATACATTCCAAAAACGGACAGCATGTCATCTCTTCTGAACACAACACACACAGAGACAAACACGCACACACACAACCGTGAGTCATTGCAGGTGATAAGGATTACTACTGCAATAAATGGAGACCCTCTGCGCGTCTGGAGATTTAACGCATGAACAAAATGACAACAATAAAAATAAAGCAGGATGAGAATTCTGAAACACGTGTACTTGCATTTTGCGCAGTGAAAAATTTCTGCGCAGTCAGAAATTGAGCTTATTTTAAAATGTATTTATATTTGTATTCATGCATGATTGATTGATTGATTGATTGATTGATTGATTGATTGATGTTTAGAGTACATTTTTGGGTGAGCTTTAATCTCTTTAATATGTTAGTAAAGATGTAGCTTCACGATAGCAGATAAAAATGATGGCAATCAATTAAAAAATTAATGAAATCAGTAAATGCAATTTTTTTTTGTATTTATTGATCCTGTTTAGTTTCAATTTCATTTTAATTTAAGTTCATTTTTGATTTATTTTATTAGTTTTTTTCCAGCTTATTTTAGTACACCAAGATAAACTGATAATGTATGTTGTTCATAGTATAGTATATATCATAGTACCTAGCGGCTGCAGATCGCTGGTAAACACACAGTTCACTAAAGAACTACAAATCCGGCAGTATATGGACTACAAGTTCCAGTCCTGCACAGCTCACACACACCTGTTCCTCATTCCGTTGATTTCACACACTCACGGCTGGGAGCAGCTCATGAACTAATTACATGGACTATGTACACAGCACACAAGACTCTTTGCTGAGTCTTGTCATACTGTTTGTGAACATTACGACGCTTTTTCCTTGCCTTTCTTAGTTAGACCTTTGCTTTGTTGTTTTGTTTATTTACATTACATGCTGCCTGCCGGTACTGACTATTTGGCTGTGTTCTTGACCATGTCTCTGGATTCCCTGTATACATCGATTTCCCCCTTTGTTGACCAATGCTTGCCTGACCATCCCGCTAATAAACCCTGCATTTGGATCCGCACCGCTTTTGTCAGCGTCCCTTCACATTAAAATAGTTCTGAATTGAACGCACACGTGGAGAAGTCAATCTTTGTTTTAACCAATCAGGTATGTATGACACAGTTAGTGACGTTATGTATGACAATATGTACAGTTGCTGTGATTTTGTCATTATGAGGCAGAGGGAGCAGCCTACACAATTTGTGAGATTGTTGAAGCTGGCTTTTGCTGAAGAAAGTGCAAACTATCTTCAGTAAACCTTCATTTATTGATTGAATCTCTGAGTCTGAGAAAATGATACATTGTCTTGTCCCCAACAGTTTTACACAAACCATACAAACAGGGCTTGACAGTAACTTTTTTTGATCACCAGCTACTGTGGCTAGTCGTTTATTTTAACATTACTAGCCACTCGCTATTTTCACTAGCCACAATTTTGTTGTTGAGAAAATATATTTTATATACATAAATTTGACTTTGGCATGCTAAAATTACTTGTTTTAGACTTTGTGTTATGTCCACATGCCTCCTCATTCATTTGTGTGTATGAACTTGCATAATGTGCATGAAAAAATGGGCTGTGGTTTCATAGTGTCGCAATGCAATTCGTTTTTATTTCACAGGACTTTTCAGGGCTCAACACTAAGGATTTACCAAATTTATATCTGAACACACCAAAAATAAATAAATAATTATTTCTTAGCCACAAATGTTAAATAATATGTCAAAACATGCAAAATAATACATGCTCTTTTTATTCAACAAAACCTTTCTTAAAAGAAAAAAACAATTACATTTAAAAAAATAATTATTGCCATGTATCTAAAACTATGCACAGTAGCCTAATCTGTACAGTCTAACGGTCTCTCAGATCACTAGTTAACTACACATACATGGGGAGTTAATCTATTAAAGTGATGTTATTGTAAAAATGATCATTAAACCATATTAACAAAAATAACCGTAAGCAAAAAAAGCAGGTGAAAAATATAACGTGTGATAATGGAAGGATGATCACGCGCAGACGAGTAACATTAGAGCCATAATCTGTTCTGTTCAAAGAATAGTTAAAACAAAACCGGCAACCGCTGCTGCTTACAAAATGGCATATTTTAAAACACCTGGAGCTTTTGGAAGCCGCAGGACTGTGGGTGCACGAGCATCCCTTTTAGTCCAGTCTATTTCAAAGAGAACCGAAAGCAGCAGTTGCGTTTCCACGGTTGCTTCGCGCAAGTAAACAGTAGCACGCATGTTTTTTAAACAGTTGCGCACATCACATCACCTGTGCACGAGAGTGATCATCCTCTCATTCGGTATTCAGCTTGTTTCTTCTTGCGTGCAAAAAAACGCTATTTTTGTCAATCATGCTACTTCTCGATTCTAAGATGACATTTGCACGCATATTGGGCCATCTTTATTGTCAAACCCTGCTTTTAAGAAAACTATAGTTTAAAAATGATCTTTAACCAGCCAAAGTGGCTAGTGGGAGTAGTTGTCTAACCCGCCACAGCTAAAATCTACCCGCATTTGGCGGGTTGGCGGATGTTAATGTAGAACCCCGCATACAAAGCAAATTTGATACTTCTAAGAATATCTCAATCGGGTATTTAGTGCAAGTTTATTAAGTCATTTATAAATATGCTTTTCTTTAAGTCAGGCATCACTAATCTCGTTCCTGGAGGTCCGGTGCCCTGCAGGGTTTAGCTCCAACTTCCCTCAACACACCTGCATGGGTGTTTCAAGTATACCCAGTAAGACCTTGATTAGCTTGTTCAGGTGTGTTTGATTAGGGTTGGAGCTAAATTCTGCAGGACACCGGACCTCAAGGAACAAGTTTGGTGATCCCTGCTTTAAGTGTAACACTGTGTCATGCAATAGAGTGTATCTTTTTTTTTATATCTTTTTTGTCATAACCATCTGCATTGGCAACATATAAAATGACTGTTTTAGAAACCATTTCACAGCAGTAAATCATCATCTATTGTCAAATTGTCTAATAAGACATTGCTCACCTCAGGTACATATCACGTGTTAGCCGGCAGCTAGCTCTCTGCAACTCTCACATGGTTGCCCACTGAAGCTAAGCAGGGCTGCGCCCGGTCAGTACCTGGATGGGAGAGCACATGGGAAAGCTAGGTTGCTGCCGGAAGCAGGGGGCGCCCAACCTGCGGTCTGTGTGTGTCCTAATGCCCCAGTATAGTGACGGGGACTCTATACTGCTCAGTGAGCGCCGTCTTTCGGATGAGATGTTAATCCGAGGTCCTGACTCTCTGTGGTCATTAAAGATCCCAGGCTGTCCTTCGAAAAAGAGTAGGTGTTTAACCCCGGCATCCTGGCCAAATCTGCCCACTGGCCTCTGTCCATCATGGCCTCCTAACCATCCCCATATCATAATTGGCTCAATCACTCTGTCTCCTCTCCACCAATCAGCTGGTGTGTGGTGTGCGGTCTTGCACAAAATGGCTGCCGTCGCGTCATCCAGGTGGATGCTGCACACTGGTGGTGGATGAGGAGATTCCCCCCAATGTGTAAAGCGCTTTGAGTGCCCAGAAAAGCGCTATATACATGTCAGGAATTATTATTATTATTATTTATTCATATTTTACATGACATTAATTGCCATACTACTAAAAGCAGCAGCATATGTCACAGATCTTGAAAATAAAATAACTAACAGACTTCTTATGAATGAAAGTCAGAACTGTGACTCCAGAACAGTGCAAACGAACAACATCAGTCATTCAGTAGCCTATTAATAATGTTAAAGAGGATTAATATGTATGAATTAGAATAAAAGCCTTTACCATTTTATTGGGAGTGGAGTGGCTGGTATTTCAAGAGTTCATAGTTATTACATAGGTTTGACATGCTGTCCTGGGAGAGAACCCTGAGCTCGGAGATACTTGAGCCCAGGGCTCCAGCCTGGTCGTTTAGCATAGAAGGGGGTCCGAGATAAAATAGGTCTCGAAAGCTCCCCCTGGTAAAGGAGGTAAGTGGGAAATGGAGTGGATGGGGGATTAATAATGGAAATTAGAAAATAATTGAAGTAAGACAAACTGGACTATTTATTGAAAGCTTGGATTCATCTGATTAGTTATTGATGATTGTTGATGCGATACCAGCCGTGATCAATCATAGCACATGATCCTCTTGGAATTAGTTTATAAAACTTCACTTAACCCTTTAACGGCCTGCTTTACCAAATGGTTGACTGTTTTAAATAATGACTGTTAAAGTCATTTAAAGAATGACTGTTTTAAATAATGGTTTACACACACAGCATTGTTGGTTTACAAAAAAATCAAACAACCATAATCCTGTTGCACTATTACACTTGGTTTTGGTTTTATTGTCTGCGCGTCTTGAGATTTAACACATGAACAAAATGACAACAATAAAAGTAAAGCAGGATGAGGATTCTGCAACACATGTGCTTGCATTTTGTGCAGTGAGGGGAATGGTCGTTTCAGTCAAGAAATGTCTTTATATTTGTATTCATGCATGATTGATTGATTAATTGATTGATTAATGTTTAGAGTACATTTTTGGGTGAGCTTTAATCTCTTTAATATGTACTATAAGTTAATAAAAAGATGTACCCAAAAGATAGCAAATAAAAATGAAGATGGCAATCGATCAAAATGAAATAAATTAATTATTGTTTTAATTAAATCATTATTTTTTTTCTTTATGTATTTATTGATCCTATTTAGTTTTAATTTAATTTAATTTCTGTTCATTTTAATTAATTTTATTACTTTTTTTCCAAGTTATTTTAGTACACCAATATAAACTGTTTTGGGCAATAAAGCGTTACTAATGCGTTACTGTAACAGCATTACTTTTGACAGTAACTAATACTGTAACACTACTACATTTGATGTTGGTTTTATTGTAAAAAAAAAAAATACAAGAAAACATGTTAAATGAGAATCTGAAAAATTTTATGGCACACTTCAAAAAATAAAGATGATTTAGTACAAAAATATTTCATTTTGATTATTTTTTTAAAAATAAATTGGTCTTACACTTCATATTATCTCATGTTTCATAATATATGTATTAATTCAAGTACTTTGATCATAAACCAACATATCTACCATTGTGTAGAGGTTGATATTTTAGAAATCATGGGATGTGTTGAAAAAAAAATGCATTGCGTTTGTTAATTAACGCCTAATGTCGTTAAGAAGTTCTTTGTGTTGTTAGGACATGGCATTTCATTTTACGTATCTTTCATAGAAAGATGGTACAGTGGACTTTCATATTTTTATGCTTTCAAAAAATATATCACATATTTCAAAGTAATGTTTACACCGCTGCCAATCATATACAGTTGAAGTCAAAATGATTACCCTTCCTGTGAATTATTTTACTTTTTCTAATATTTCCCAAATTATGTTTAAAAGAGCAAGGAATTTTTTACAGTAATTCCTATATGTTTTCTTTTCTTCTGGAGAAAGTCTTATTTGATTTATGTTGGCTAGAATAAAAACAGTTTTTTTTTCCTTCAAATGTCACTTTAAGCTGAACTACACTGTAAAAAATGCAGGGTTCCACACAATTCATTCATGTTGTCCCAACACAAATCAATTAAGTTAACTTAACAACAAATTTATGTGGATTGAACATAAAAAAATTAAGCTGTCCCAATGAAATCTCAAGAATTTGTCGATTCAGCTCATTTTAAATAAGTAGTTTGAACAAGCAAAACATATATATTTTTGTGTGTACTACTAGTATCTTTAAAAAATATCTAGTCAAATATTATGTACTGTCATCATGGCAAAGAGAAAAGAATTCCGTTATTAGAAATTAGTTATTAAAACTATTATGTTAAGAAATGTGCTGAAATAAAATCAATCTTTCCGTTAAACAGTAATTGGAGGGGTTTGTAATTCAAGAGGGCTAATAATTCTGGCTTTAACTGTACAGTATGTATTTATATCCTAAAATGTTCTAAATCACAGTACTAATGTTACATGAAAGTTACATGAGTTTGTTTATAGAGGACGTTGTGTCACTGGGTGGGTTTTAGGGGTCTAGTGACATTTCTGCCCCGGGGCACCTGCTTTGATCCGGCCCTGCTGTACTTCCAATTAATCAAGGCTCAAAGCACAGTACGGGTAAGTTGAAAAGATCAGTAAACACACGGAGGGAGGGAAGGCAGCTACGTGTGGAAACCTGAACAGATCGACCACTGAGAGGCAAATGAAAGCAGTAGATTGCCTGGCAGAAGCTCTGAAAATACACAACCGCACAGACTGAATTGGTGGATCACTCTGATGGAGACCCATTACTTCAGCTCACTTCTAAAGGCGGTTCAAAGAATCAATGGCCAGCAGGCAGTAATGAGGCTCCAGAATAAAAGACTGCACTTACTATAGTGAAGTTCATAACTTTGAGGATCCAGATGGTGAGGGCGAGGTTGACCACTATGAGGATCATAAGGAGGAGAACAAAGAAGTAAAGGCAACGTTTCCGCCAGCCGTAGATCCCCACTTTATACACTTGCGGTTTTTCGGTACTCTGGACATTGTTCCTATGAGGGCACTGTTCCTGGGTCATCTGCAAGAAAAAAGATGTAAATGTTAATTACGGTAATGGAAGCTCTTGATACTCTTCATACTAATCGTCAATGTTATTAGATTTTAATTTACCTTCTAATTAAATTGTATACAAATGTAATTCTATGTTTTAATGAATAGTTATTCTATGATAAATAAAAATACAATAGATTCAATATAAGATTACAAAATCATTTGATTACACCAAAATGCAAACAGATGCAACATTATATTTTAATAATATCATAGAGAGCAATATTTTAAGTCAGTAATTTTAAATAATATTTTTATATAATTATGAAGAATACATTTTATAAAAAATACTATTTGTTTAATTAAAAATACTATGTGTTTACTGTTTGATTAATTGTATATTATGTATTTGTATAATTGTATATTATATTATGTATAAAATGTATAAAAATTAATTATGGCAATTATTATTATTGCAGTTATATATATATATATATATATATATATATATATATATATATATATATATATATATATATATATAAAAATATGTATGTGTGTGTGTGTGTGTGTGTGTGTGTGTGTATATATATATATATATATATATATATATATATATATATATATATATATATATATATATATATATATATATATATGTGTGTGTGTGTATATATATGTGTGTGTGTGTGTGTATATATGTGTGTGTGTGTGTATATATATATATATAGTCTTAGTCTTTAACAGACAACACTGGAAAAACTACTACAAGGTTTACGCTACATTCATTCTACCATGGCAGGGCGCCACCCAAAAATTCATCTCGCCACGGCTACATTACAGCTTCTCATTCAAAACATTGTCATTTTTTTTAAATAGCGGGTTATAATCGCACCAAAACATATTAAAAGGTAAGTGAATTATAACAGTGCAAA
The DNA here is from genome assembly GCA_903798195.1 of Danio kyathit. NCBI lineage: Eukaryota > Metazoa > Chordata > Actinopteri > Cypriniformes > Danionidae > Danio > Danio kyathit. The sequence goes on from LR812539.1 coordinate 47,877,699, forward strand.
CTTTTCTGTAACCGTAGTAGTGCTGTGCGTTATTTGTTTAACCCTTTAAGATGACATGCTGACTGACTGACAGGTGTGTGATGCGTGAGGCCAGCAAACACGACGTATAGCTTTCAGTTAGGATGAACACAGTTTCCATAATTATACTTTATTTATAGATAAAGGTCTATGGCTCTGCATACAACAAACAAAGACTTTATCTTGCTGTAGTTTATAGCCGTTTCACTTTACCTCAGGACGCATTAATGCCACTGTGTAGGTCTATCGGAGACGTTCAGAAATATTCCTAGCAAATCTAATAAAGGTTGGAGACAAATTCACTACGTAAACTAGCTAAATTGCACTTGAGCAGCGTATATTTGAGGGCGTGCAAGAAGTTTTGTGCACGAACAGAGGAAATACTAGCGCAAGCAAAAAGATCTGCATGCTCGTATTACACAAATCCGATCTCGACTTGTAATACTGCGTCACGACATTTGTCATTGAAATAACGCCAAAGGTAGTAGGTAGATCAAAAGGCCTTCCGCCACAGCTGGAAAAAATCCTAGAGGAAACACTGTACTATATACTATTATAACATAATACTGCAACAAAACGTGTACAGTCAGTCTGTTATCAACATCCCATTTTGAAAGTCATGTTAATTTAATTTAACATGTCAGTAATATGCCAGTGCGTGAACTATTAATTGAACGTAATTTAAAGTAATTTCACCTAAAAATGACAGTTCCAAGAAAATAAGTATGGTTAAAATATAAACGTTAAGTCTGTAAAATAAACTATTAAAAGTGCTGATGATCACCAATCTTGTGATTGAAAGTGTTGTATTGGCTTCTTTCAGGTTGTATTTCAGCTTTAATGCGCTTTTTAAAAAGAAAAATAAATAAATGAATAAAGCAGCTGCTTGCCATCGCGACAGCAATAAGATCCAATGTACGGCCGATCGCTTTCACTCCAAAATGGTGGAATCGCTGGGTGCTGCTGTTTGCAATGGAATTTTGAGTGTCGCCTCTTGATGATTCTAAGCTCTTTGTTCAAAGTAAAGTCGTCTTGCTGGTTAATATGTTTTGATTTAAATGTGTGTTGATCGAAATATATATTTTTCCAAATTCTCCAGGCATGATTGTTTATATTTAATATATTTTTTTAATTATTTAACAATTAAAATTAATACTCACAATTAAGTAGTTGTGTTCTTATTTTCAGATAATCTAGTGTGACAACTTACCTGCCGATGGGGCAAATTGTCACAAGTGCACATTCAACAGTCTACAGCTCCGTAATGAGATAAGATATGAAAATGTAATGTATACAAAATATGTGCTCGAGACTTCCTTCTTTCATTTGGTATGTCATTTATTACATTGTGATGTATGGTGCTCAGTAAAAGTTAGAACGTATGAAAAGTGTGACAACTTACTCCGCTCTCCCCTACACTGCAAAAAAAATCGGGGTGCTGGAAAAAGACGGATGTTAAATTACAGAAATTTACTGTAAAATAACGGACATTAAATTACAGAAATGTCCTTAAATTTAAATTTCTGTAATTCAACCTCTGTTATTTTACAGTAAATTTCTGTAATTAAACAGCCGTTATTTTACGTGTTTTTTCCAGCACCCCAGCTGCCAGAAATAAACCGTAAAATTACGGATTTGTTTTACAGTATACATTAAAATAGTGCATATGTGTTTTTTTTTACTTATGTTTATTTATTATTATTTTTTTTCTAAACAATAATATCTACATGTATAACCACAATTAAATAGGTCATTCTTTTTTAAGTCTTTTAAACTTATCATGAAAATGTCCAAAAAAAAAAAAGGAAATCAATAATACATTGTTAACCTTAAGGCACAATAGACAGCAGTTGATTGGCTATCCCATCCACCCCTTAACTCGGTAGTTCTGCATTATTACAGCTTCAGCAGTCTTCATTTATGCTGATTCTAATAATATGGTTACAAAAGGGAAACGGCACTGTACAATTGAAGAGCCATAATAATAGACTAATATTTCTGCGCCCGAATACAATTTTACCGTCGACAGCATTTTGAGCAGCACTTTTTGTCGGCGAAGTCAATCGCATTTGACAAGCACACACACTCAGAACGCACTGAAACAAATGACTTCAGACAGCTCTGTGAAAAACCCAATGTTTAAGAATGCACAATGAAAAATTCAATGAGGTTTTTTTTTTCTCCGTATCACAGGATTTATACTACCAATTCTGCCCTTATCATCATATTGCATAATCATCTGCATTTTAAGTGTACAATCTGTCAGAATATAATGCTTCAAAGAGAATTACGAAGAACATCAGGCTGATTATTATTATTAAAGTCATCCCTGAGTTCCATTAATTTGATCATCTGCAGAACGCTTCAGTATTGTTGCCCTTTTTAGTATCCTCTCTGTACAGTGAGTATACTGTAAACTGACTAAGACACTGCAATACTGAACAACAGAAAAATAAAGTTTTTTTTTTGAGAGACAGTGCCTTTGGGATAATCTGTCACTTTTGCCCTATTTAGAACTAAACTGTTCGCTCAGACAACCTTCTACACTGGTTACAGAATAAATGGAGGCCAATAAAGGGAAATCAGTGGGCTGGAAGTGTATAACTGCACAACCACTGTGGAAACTCTTGACTGCTGGAGACCCTGATATGATTTCTATTTGACCCAGTCAGTGGAATTATTTATTTCTCACTGCCCTGTAAAAAATCTACTGGTTGTGTCCAGGGAAGAAAACTCTTTTTTTTTTATCTGTTTGATTCAGAACTCAGTGGATAAAGGTTAATCAGTAACATATGGAAGAACAGGGGGCAAGTTTTAGTATTGATTTGCTAAACACTCATTCGTGCGATACAGAGGCAAAATAGACTGCAGAGGAGAAAATGATGTGTAAAAAATACTGCAAATGTATTTTCTTACCTATATTCACTTGTTAAACATGCTGAATAAACTCAGAGTTGGGTGTAATTAGTAACAAAGTAACTAGTTACTGTAATTAAAGCAGGTAAAGCAGCTAAGCAGGTAAAGAAAGGGCTTACTTTCGATTTTTAGGTAATTTAATTACAGTTACTGTGTACTTGCTTTAAACACTGTACATAAATTCAACAGTTATGTTTAAATTAATCATAGAAACAATCATATATTTTCATTCATTCATTTTCTTTTTGCTTTGTCCCTTGCGGGGTCGCCACAGCGGAATGAACCGCCAACTTATCCAGCACGATTTTACGCAGCGGATGCCCTTCCAGCCGCAACCCATCTCTGGGAACATCCACACACACATTCACACACTATGGACAATTTAGCTTACCCAATTCACCTGTACTGCATGTCTTTGGACTGTGGGGGAAACCGGAGCACCCGGAGGAAACCCACGCGAACCCAGGGAGAACATGCAAACTCCACACAGAAACGCCAACTGACCCAGCCCAGCCGAGGTTCGAACCTGCGACCCAGCGACGTTCTTGCTGTGAGGCAACAGCACTACCTACTGCGCCACTGGGTTATCATATATTGTTTTTTGTTTGATAAAGACTGAAATAATTAAACTAGTTTGATTTATTGACTATTCATTGAGACTTATAGGGATTTTAGCAGTTACACTTCTTATTGAGTAGCTAAGTTACATTTCAGGCAAAGTAATTTATCTAATGATGTGATAAGTAATCAGTAATTAGTAACTTTTTAAAGTAACCAACACTCACACGGTAGAATTCAGAAATTCTTTACAGTGAAGTTGGAAATATTGTAGTTGTACAGTATTAATAAACATTCCAATCTGCATTATGTTGACAGATGAAAAACAAAAAATACCATAGTAATCAAGTAAACAATGTGTTTCTGAATCATACAATTGTAAAGTTTCCCAAGGAATTAATAATGGTAATACAACAAAACGAAAATAACATCTATATTCAGGAGTTTCTTCTTTTCAGTGTCAGTATAGTGTGCACACTGCATTCCTGAGCACTGTGGAGTGATGTGTACTCCCCCATTACAGATGCCCGCTCACAACTTCCTCTGTTTGAAACAAAGCACAGACACATATGAAGGAATAAGCCAGAGGTGCTGCCAAGTGCTACACATGAACGTTCACCCTATACAGACACTGTCAAGCCAAACTAAAATTAAAGAAAAAAAAATCCGCCAATCGGAGGGAGAGGCGGAAAGACATGAAGTAGTTCGGCCTTCACGTGAGAAAAAAAAAAGGAAACTGAAACTCAGGCTGAACAGAATCTCCGCCAAAACAAAACCTCCGCCAAAGCTGATTCTCCGCCGAAATTGAGCATAAGAGAAGTGCATAACAATCAAAAATCATCATCAAGTCCTGGAGTGGCAGCCGGTGAGAACTTTACTTTGTTCAATGCATAAAAATCGCGGCTGGCATGTCAGCTTTTGAGGGCAAATCAACTGCGAAGCAGCAAAGAGTTCAAGTTCAGCACAGAGAAAAACGTGCTCCTACAGTGCTTATCTGCTTGCAGCTTAATTATTTGAAGTCACAAATAGTTTATTGTGAAACTATTTATTGTAGAAGATGTATAGTTTTAGTTATTTTGATCAGTTTGGTGCTATCAGATTGACAATAAGATGTTAATTTTTCTCATATGCGTGCATGAGTGGATCACGTGCACATAAGCTGATCGCTGCAGTGGCTAATCTTATTTCATTCAAATGTCTTAAAATTAATATTTAAGTTCAGTATATTTAACTGTACCTTTGATTGTGCTTTACCAAGTGTTAATTCATTATAATTTTTGAAAATGCTGTGTGAAAATCTGACAAAATTCAATAATGTTTGTATAAATAAGTTTATTTGCAATTTAATTACATATTTTGTATATTTGTTTGTTTTGAAGGTTTTTCAACTTTCTACTGCATTTCTGATGAAATAAATGGATGAGTGGAATCCAGTTAAAACTCCTTTGATGATGTGTCTTCCTTTCAAGCGGGAAATTTGTGAATGAGAGAAATAGCTTGACAGACAGTGAGGAGAAAAAGTTGTTGAATAAAGTGGTTATTTTTGTTGTATGTGCACACAATAGTATTCTAACAGCTTGATAACATTCTTATTGAACCTCTGAAGTTTGTTTTGAAGATGTTTTTTGGTACCTCTCTGGACTATGAATGAGTCGAGAGCTGTGGAGGATGAGTGAGCTCTCTGACTTTACCTAAAATATCTTCATTTGTTTTCAGGGTTTCAGGGGTTTGGAACAAAATGAGGGTGAGCAATTACTAACACACTTGTTATTTTTGTAATTACTAACATAATTGTTATTTATATTTATCCTTTAAGGTCAAACAATATAGCGCTGCTTTAAGATTTCAATAGTAAACAGCAATTGTGATCCTCTTAAATAAACACTAGCACTATTTAGTCCAACACAGGCTCATTGGAAATATGTGCATAGGGCTACATTTTTGAGAACAGAGAAATATTTGGTTGCAGGTACATATGGCTGCATTTTGTGTGTAAATGGAACGCTATGGGGCAGTACCCTTGATAGCTTACCTCTTTATGGATAGACTTTTAAGACATGGAATGCAGAGTTTGAGTTCGGAGAAGGACTTTTCCAGAAAACAGGTCAAACAAAACCCATTCATGCAGTGTGAAATCCTGGTAAAAGCATGAGGCCGTGATGGCTTTTCTCTTCTAGTTTGGATTTGAAAACACTATTGGTTGGTTTAGAGGAATGGGGCATGTGGGTCAGTCAATATCTAACTGATATATTATGCATGACAAGCCGGATTTTCCCATGGACATTTGTAAAAAAAAATCTCCTTTTACAAAGTGATACCGGTAAATATCCGGAAAACTTCCAGAACAACTTTACTGGTGAATTAAAAAAGGTGTTGTTCACACAGGCAAGAACTTTCCGAATTTTTTCTGGAAAAGATCATTCACACATTTATTCCAAAATACTGGTAAAGTCTGACATCACTAACCAGAAATGACCTCATTCCACAACCACAAATGACCAGCATTCATGCAGCTGCTTTTGTCCCAGAGACAAAGGCAGAAGCGCAAACCGCAGCTAAATGTTTACACATTTGACTACATTACAAATTCTGTGGATGGATGAGTATTGTAAACAGCTTCGATGAAAACATATGGAGGACCGCTTTCGAATGTCGAGATGTACATAATATGTGTGTGTGCTGGCGCTCACCAAAACACTTCTTCACATGCACGCGCGTCAAGCAACTGGACTGGAATGTTTATCATAAGCATTTTATTGGCATTAAGAAGTAACATTATCTGACTAACATCTAGCAGCTAAATGTGTCTGCAAAAATATTCAAAGGCTTTTTTTTTTTAAAAACAGCACGGATGTGAATGCATCTGAATGTTCTGATTGCCTGAAGTAGACGTCTCGCATTCTAAACATGGACGCAGGCTCTTTCTGGCAGTTTTCCTTCTACACAGAGCAGCATTCCGGCAAATTACCGGTAATGTTACAACTTCCTTTCCAGAAAATTGCCGGAACAAATTTACCGGTATTTTCAAAAAAGGGCCTGTTCACTAGGGATGGGTATCGTTAAGGTTTTAACGGTATTACTACTTTTATCGATACCACTTATCGATTCGGTACTTTAACGGTGCTCTTATCGGTACTTTTTGTATGTTTCTTTCATAAAAAAAAAAAAAAAAAAACACAAACAAATTGAACAGAATTAACAACACTTTGTTTTATTAATAAGTTTTTAATGTAAAATTAACGAATCCAATAATTGTGAAACAAATTAACATTTTTTTTTCCTGTAAAACAATGTACAATGTTTTGAAGGAAAATTACTTTTCACCATTCTTCTGGAGAATCAACATGTTTGACTTTTCTGGCAGAAGTCGGGATCTTTCTAGGTTTATTGTGCTCCTTGCAGTTGAAAATACCCTCTTTGAGTTGCAAAATGCAGTTAAATGAGATAATGTTTATGCTTTTTCATTAACACATTCACATTAAACGAGTTAACTGTGCTTTGAGAGTTAACTGTGTTTTTAATACAGTTTTGGAGCATCTTGCAATGTAAAGTTTTTTTATTGCAGTTTTTTTTTTTTATACATTTTTAATAAGCATAGTTTAATATTAGGTTATTCATAGGCTATATTTGTAAATACAGATGATGTAAAAGCATTTTTAATCTTTAAGATTTATTTCGGCTACTGCAGAAAAAAAAATACTGTTTTTATTGTAACCCAATGTGTGTGTTTATTTAACTTTTAATGTTATGCTAATTTAGGTGATTGACTGCTGGCAGAACAATGTGAACGATGTAACTTTACCGTTAGTAGCTAAGCAGTCAAAAATGTTTCATTACTTTTCATTGCAGTTAATGCACTTTTGAAAGATACTTTTCACCAGATTGCTTGCGTTTCCGCTCATACAAAAAAACAACTTGTTACGTTTGTTGCAACAGGCATTGTCGCTGTCCACTCGAGAGATACAACTCATTTGGTTCACTCCGTAAGCTTGCTTTGTGTGTGCGCTTAGCGCAAGCCTCCGCTGAGTGCGCGCGCAGAGCCGAGAACTTGAAGGCTTTTATACTTGATGTGCTCGCCGGAAACACAAGCATTTCTCATGTGAGATTGCCTACTGTTCAGACGAATAATACATATGAAAAATTTGAAAAGGTTGGTCAGTTAAATTATGCAACTGAAAGTAATGTTTATTCAGCAATAATTCTCCATTACTGATAGCAGAACAGTTAACGTCAGAGCTCATCGATACTTCAGTCTTTTATAATTTAGCACCGATACAGATAAACTACCGAGTTTTGGTACCCATCCCTACTGTTCACACATAATCCCTTTCCGGAAAATTGCTGGTAATTTTCCGAAAAGTTAAAAGGGGCTATTGACAATGACAGAAATGTACACAGCGGCCTCCGGTGGATTTATAAGATATTGTACATGAGAATATGTGCCCCAGTAACGTATTTGAGATTGTCAAACATGTACATGGAGGCTCTGGTGGATTTGTGAAAACTAAAACTGCAAGCACATGTAGCTTAGGGTACAAATTTCTTGGTTCTCAAAAATGTAGCCCTGGGCACATATTTCCAATGAGCCTGGCTTGATTTAGTTCTATGCAACAAGCCTACTGTAAGCACAAAAAGGTCAATGCTAATACATAATTAAATAATTAAGGAATACATCATTATAATACATATAATACATAATTATAAAATTATGCCAGTATTGACAAAAAGTGGAAATACCTCGGAATAATTTTCTCAAAGAGAGAAAATAAAATAAAAACAAACAACGATTGAAATCATTCATTCATTTTCTTGTCGGCTTTGTCCCTTGCGGGGTCGCCACAGCGGAATGAACCGCCAACGTATCCAGCACGATTTTTACGCAGCGGATGCCCTTCCAGCTGCAACCCATCTCTGGGAACTTCCACACACACATTCACACTCATACACTATGGACAATTTTAGCTTACCCAATTCACCTGTACTGCATGTCTTTGGACTGTGGGGGAAACCGGAGCACCCGGAGGAAACCCACGCGAACCCAGGGAGAACATGCAAACTCCACACAGAAACGCCAACTGACCCAGCCCAGCCGAGGTTCGAACCTGCGACCCAGCGACGTTCTTGCTGTGAGGCAACAGCACTACCTACTGCGCCACTGGGTTGCCCGATTGAAATCAAACAGTTGAAATAATGTTTAAAAAATAGCAGGTAAAAAAGCTGTTTGTTCTGTGCCTCAAGTATCTGATGACACAGATTTGCTTGAGTTGAGAAATTTACCATCATATAGTCTGGTTTTGGGCAAGCTGTGATTTAATGAAAGATTAAACAAAGGCTTTGTGATTTCTCTTCCATTCTACACTGCTTTTCCCCTGAGGCGAGGCGAGCTTGTGCACCACTTATTGAAAATGACTGATGTAAGTAATCTGATGTCTTCTTCACAATTAAAGAGGAAAAAAAGCTCTTAACATTATTGTGATGTTTTAAAATATGCGTGTAAAAAAACATGCATGCCCTTCAGCTAGTCTAATGTTCTGCCTTTCTGTGCAGGAATTGGGGTTTCTGACTCTCCATTTACCGGGACAAAGATTTAACGAAATGAAAAGTCGTGGAGTGACTAATGGGGCTCAATGAGGAAAAACAACATAATTCATTTGCTAATACTCCTCTGCAGGGGGAACGGCAAACCATTGTGCTTGAAACCAGCTGGATGAAGCTGCTATTCACAGCTGAGTAAGCCCTGCTCCAGAATACATCTAACACAAACCTTTTAACAGAAATGCTTATATATTATATTATATTATATTATATTATATTATATTATATTATATTATATTATATTATATTATATTATATTATATTATATTATTCATTCATTTTCTTTTCAGCTTAGTCCCTTTATTAATCTGGGGTCGCCATAGCGGAATGAACCGGCAACTTATCCAGCATATGTTTTACGCAGTGGATGCCCTTCCAGCTGCAACCCAACACTGGGAAACATCCATACACATTCATTCACACACATACACTACGGCCTATTTAGCTATTCCAATTCACCTATAGCGCATGTCTTTGGACTTGTAGGGGAAACCGGAGCACCCGGAGGAAACCCACGCCACTACGGGGACAACATACAAACTCCACACAGAAATGTCAACTGACCCAGCTGAGGCTCGAACCATTAACCTTCTTGCTGTGAGGCGATCGTGCTATTCAGAAAAAACGCCACAATTGCCTTTGACAGCAAAAGCCGCTATATCCCGAGAACCAATCAGAAGGTGCGAATCGAATAATATGTTTTCAATGTAGCAGCACGCTGATACGCCGGCTTTTATGAGGAGACTGTTTTATTCCACTTTCATTTTTGATTTTAAAAGACGAAGTTTGATGAACTGGATGTGCTTGTCTGACTCTAAGTGAATGGCAAATGAAAATGTCCCTTACCTCAAAACTCTCTGCATTATAAGAAAAAGAAAACATAATGTACAGTCTGAAGTTGAACATTTTTTGTGCAGCGACGCTACTTTGAATGAGTCCGATTTGATATACATTAAACGGCAACTGCGCTTCACGAAAGACAGAGTTACGATGCCGTTCTTTTATTCCACCTGGATGCTATGAGGATAAACAAGAGACCAAGACCTTAAGTATAGTGAGAATGAATGAATGACAGCTTCTAAAATTGTCTGAGAGGCTTCTCCTTTTAGCCCAGTAGGCCTACCTTGTGTTTTATTTGCTAATTTAAGCTATTTTTGAAAGATAAATATAATGTATAAGACTATACATTATTTGTATTATTTCATAATACATATACGCCTGACAAGCTTTTTATATTAATGGACAATGCACAGATATTGATGTTTCACAATGTATTTACACTACATTATTTGAATCTACCAAGTTTAGCTTACAATGTTTGCAATGTTTACATTGCTCTACATTAAATAAATCTTAACAATCTGTTGTCATTTCTGATATTTGGGATTTAGATTTAATGTCAATTTTAATGTTATTGATTAATGCATTTACTTGACAGATTTCATTCATTCATTTTCCTTCTGCTTTTTCCCTGGTTTACCACAGCGGAAAGAACCGCCACTTACTTGACAGATTTATAGATGTTTAAGTTTAGGTGGTTTGTGTAATGTGTTTTATGTTTGAATAATTTGTAATTGCATGTTTAGTGATTTTTCAACTAATTGCAATTTCTTGTCTCAATAGGATTTAGAGGTTTTTGCAAAAAAAAAGCAGAAGTGGATTTACCTGGTTTTGACGCAAAAAAAAAAATCTACCTTGTTAAAAACCAAAGAATTGTCTAAAGTGACATTTTTGAAAAAAATGTATTTCACTTACTAGCTAATAACCTTATTATTACATATAAAATGAAACTTCTGAACCTAATTACAGGAGCCTGATAGAAAATGCTCATTATATATATAAAATTAAATTTAATTATATCATATTATTAACAATACATATTATTTAGTTTGACATAAAATTCACTTTCTTTCCAAAAAAGATTGTTAATTATCATTATTAAACAATGCCTTTCATAAAGACTCAAATTATAGAATTTAAAGTAAATGTATATAATTACTAACATTTAAGTACACTCATGGGGCATTTATATACTAATTTTATAGCATTAATCATACATTGTGCACAATTAATTAAGGTTTGAAAATCTGAAATCTTTAACTATTTCATTAATTTAATGTTTTATCCAGAATTTAAATAGGCTCATAATTGAAGAAGCATATTTAGGTTTGTCTATACTACTATTATAAGGCTGAACTTGACATAAAAATGCCCTCCGTCTACAGAGATATCTTCTTACAGTGTTACAGTCTAGGCTACAGTATTTCTGTTGCAATCACGATATCAAAATAATTAACCCCGAAAAAAGCAGCGCAATCACTACCAGCCTGCTGTTGTGTTTGCGATAAGGAGGGGGTGTTCGGGGGTGATCGGTCTCTGAATAATGTTGAGAACAGGATAGGAAAGTAACTGTATTAAAATAGGCACTGTCCTTATAAATAAACTGCATAGTTGCAATCTATACAAAAGAGAGAGATCGACTTAGAATATCACTTACCAGTTTAATAATGATTTGATCAACTGTAGTTAGAAAACACGCTGTTTTAATCATCTAAGCAAGGGCTTATTATGCGGTCCTAGCGACATCTTGTGGATAGACAGCGTCAACCATCTTTGACTAATGGACGCCGATGGGCTGTCTCTCAGAAATTATAAAAAAATTGAAATAGGCACTATCCTTATAAATAAACTGCATAATTACAATCTAAACAACTACCTTCTCAACTAAAAAAGCCTCAAAAGTACATTATGTTGTCCAATAGCTGAAATATTTGTCAAACTGTAAAGTTTCCTCTTGTCGCTGGCGGAGTAATACAGAAGAGTGAGGAGGCTGTACAAATGCTGTTATTGCAGAATATCAAACGGCTATCAGACAGTCAGATTCAAGACCCAGACAGAACTGTTTATATATATATATATATATATATATATATATATATATATATATATATATATATATATATATATATATATATATACATATATATAATCTGTCTTTTGTCCTAGTCTCTTTAATTCTTTTGCACTGTAGAAGCTCTGTCACGAAAACATACCTGGCAATAAAGCTCTTTCCGATTCTGATTCTGATTAGTTTTGTAATATAATCATTCATTCTATTTCTTTCGGCTTAGTCCCTTATTTATCAGGGGTTGCCACAGCGGATTGAACCACCAACTGGGAAACGCCAGCCTGACCTCACGAGGAAACATTCAGTGGCGGAGCCAGAGGGGTGGCCGGGGTGGCACTGGACACCCCTGACATCCGACTGGCCACCCCGGGTGCCACCCCAAAATTGTATTTGCTACTGGCAGTTTCTGATGCTGATTGACATCTCATTTGTCTAAAGAAGTTTTTGAATTTTGCCGGCAACGCTCAAGCTATTGTCAAATCAATGACGAGCCGAAGACAAGAGCATGGTTTCAAGTAAGACGAATAATAATAACACATCATAACAGAATATTTGAAATACGCTTTATAGTTTATTATAAGGTTTGTTTGCTGAGGAACATTGAGCCGCTGCGTAAGTTAACGAGGCACCGACGACACCAGTTAACTTAACGAGATCAATTCGCTCTTTATACAGTTAACGGTATACTTCATCTGTGCTAGTATTACATGCACATTCCATGTATGTAAGTTATTATATTTAATTTACGATGCTCAAATATTTTGCTAATTTGGGGAAGTAATGTTAGGCTAGCTGTTTGTGAGTTACATTTATTTGAAATGGAATAGCCAGCTCATATACTTTCTTCCGATATAAAAACATTTTTCTGTTGTTGATTTCATGTTCAGGTATGATAATGGATATTTTTAATTAGCATAAATGTGTTTCTAACTGGATCAGATGTAAACAGACAGTTATAATATTTTTGCACAGGGTCAAACATAAAAAGAAACAGCGAGATCAGACTTCTTTATAAAGTAACACAAATAGGCAGATCAGGTTCAAACATACCAGCTAGCCTATGTTTCCATCCAAAAATGCGAATGAACTTTATGCGCAAAACTGGATTATCGCATAAAAGATGTGCGAATAAAGCAGCGTTTCCATCCAACGAGTCAAAGAGAACAAAATCGTCACTTCCTGATTAACTGGTGCCAACTATCAACAGTAAAACGAAATTTGCTGCGATAAGAGAAGCTGCGTCAATCTTTTCTTCATGTAATAAATGATTTGCGCCTCAGAAGACAATCCTCACGCAGTGAATGCGCGGTGGCGTTTGAAGGAGTTTGTGAGATGCGGAGCACAGACGCTCTTGATTCTGGAGGTCATTAATAATATAATAACACTAATACTGAAATGGTTAAGGCGTTTAAGAATGACCAAAACAACATTTCAGATGTTTTACAATGTGCTCAGCCTGCTGATTTGTCTATTCACACACATTTTTATCATCACATGATCTCTTATAACAAAATCACATGACTTTTTTTTTATTCCATTGTAGTTTATGCACATCTTTTCTTATAGAATAAAAAAAGTTTATTCTACTCAGTTATGTGCATATGTTTTTATGCGCATGTTTAAAATTTCTGTGCATCTTGGCGTTTCCATCAACTGTTTTTTATGCACATATCCAAACTAGGTCAGACTTCAGGTCCACCAGCAGCTCAGAGCATCTACTAGGCAATTATGTTTCAACCAATGTTAAAATCAATGTTAGAAATCAAATCCTGTCATTACTTATTAACTCACAACAAAGTGAGTAGATAATGAGAAAATTATTATATTTTCGTATTTTGAATTATATGCTGGTAATGATTTAGATTTGGGTTTTCTAAACACTTTCAGTGTGTTTGTGTGTGCATTTGTATTTGAGTACGTGTGTGTGTGTGTGTGTGTGTGTGTGTGTGTGTGTGTGTGTGTGTGTGTGTGTGTGTGTGTGTGTGTGTGTGTGTGGGTGTGTGTGTGTGTGTGTGTGTGTGTGTGTGTGTGTGTGTGTGTTGACCCCCTGAAATAGCAGTGGCCACCCCCCGGCCACACCATGTAAAAAATTCTAGCTCCGCCACTGGAAACATTACTAGTTTAGTGGCTAATTCATACAAATTTGTACAATTGTTATAAAGAGGCCTGACACCCAACCCCACCCCTAAACCCAACCGTCATTGGGGGCTAAGCTAATCATACTAAATTCTACAAATGAGACTGTACGATTTCATATGAATTAGCCACTAAATCAAAAATTTACAAATTGCCATGAGATAGCATTGGAAGTACCCATACACTCTCGCTTTCACACACACACACACACATACACTACAGTCAATTTTATTTACCTAAACCTATACTGCATGTCTTTGGGCTTTGGGGGAAACTGCAGCCCACACCTATATATATATATATATATATACTAAAAGCATGTCTTGACCATTTGTGAAGACATGTGTGGGTCCACTCAGTTGTAAATGTTTTGATGAAGGACTGATTGAGTGAAGTGAAAACACTGCTGTTCCTCAGGGAGAGGAGAGATGGCAAGTTACTCATCTGTGAACTGAAGTGTGAGTGTCCTGCCCTTGTCAGTGGCAAATACTACAAATGTTACTTTGGATCAAAACAGAAACTGGTAACAATAAAACAGACAATGACTTAGTGCTAAAGATTATGAACTGTTTATCTAAAAACCTCAAACTGCAACACAGCACACCAAATTACTATAAGAATATTATCGAAATTCATCCAAACTATTCTTTCTATTCTTTCTATTCATATATATATACATACAGTTGGAGTCAGAATTATTAGCCCCCCTTTTAATTTTTTTTTTTTATATTTCCCTAATTATGTTGAACAGAGGAAAGAAATTTTCACAGTATGTCTGATAATAGTTTTTCTTCTGAAGAAAGTCTTATTCTTTTTATTTAGGCTAGAATAAAAGCAGTTTTTAATTTTTTAAAAACCATTTTAGGGACAAAATTATTAGCCCCTTTAAGCTATATATTTTTTCGATAGTCTACAGTTATACAATAACTTGTCTAATTACCCTAATCTGCCTAGTTAACCTAATTAATCTAGTTAAGCCTTTAAATGTCACTTTAAGCTGTATAGAAGTGTCTTGAAAAATATCTAGTAAAATATTATTTACTGTCATCATGGCAAAGATAAAATAAATCAGTTATTAGAAATGAGTCAATAAAACTATTATGTTTAGAAATGTGTTTAAAAAAAATTCTCTCCATTAAACAAAAATTGTGGAAAAAATAAACAGAGGGCTAATAATACAGGGGGGCTAATTCTGATTTCAACTGTACAGTATATATATATATATATATATATATATATATATATATATATATATATATATATATATATATATATATATATATATACACACAAGTGAACCAGCAATAAGTTACATGCATTAATGAAATCAATTTTGATTCCATGCCAGCTTCAAGCGTGCTGAAAGCACAAAACACAGGTCTGCGGGGCACAGCTTGAATTCTCCACTAACAGTTGTTTTCAAGGCTCTGTGTGAAGCGTGGAGGCTCAGGATTTAAAACTAAATCCCGCTTTTATAACAAATGTCATATGTATCCTTTGTTCTTTTTGTGAGTCTGGCAGGTTGCGGCGCTTGAGATTTTAAAGAGGATGATGCTTTACTGTTGGCTCTGAAAAAAGGGAGGATTGTCAGGAAGCAGCAGAATATGAAACACCTGCTTGTAGTTTAGCCTCCTTCCCTGGTGCCTGTACTTATTGGCAGCCCACTGAAAAAAGCTTCAGGACCGAACTGTCGTTTTCAAGAGCCATTGCTCTGCTTCTCTACATCACTGAGAGAGCCAAAAGCTGATACATGAACCATTTACTTTGGTCTTAAATGTTCATCCAGCACAATGTGTTTTTGTTTGCTTGTACATCTAGCAATGCACCCATTTTGTGTTGTTTTCCTCTGAGCTATAAAGCAGTCATCTGTATAGTCTTGTGATTGCGAATTTGTTCTGATTTTACAACATATTATACCCATATCAATATGGAGTGAAAGAGACCACTTAGTCTTGTTTATATGAGGTTATAAAGACTGACGATATATATATTCAGAAGAAAAAAGAAGCTTCATACATTTTTGAGCCTCACCATAAATGTGCAAAAAGCCAATGCATAAAAAATATGGTTAATTCAACTATATATGGGTTGTTGACTTGATGCTGCATTTTCTCTGTCACACGACAAAAATAAATATATTTCTAGTATTGGCATAATTTCAAATGCAGTAAATAGTTAAACATCCCTGTCTTTGTTGCTATAAACAACAACTTAAAATTAATGTAAGGCATGGAGTTTTGGCTGCCAGTAAGTAAATGTAAATAAAGACGATTGACTTGAAATTAGGGCTGAGCGATATGGCAGAATGCAATCTCAATTAATTATTGTCCATACTGAACAATAATGATATACAGTTGAAGTCAGAATTATTAGACCCCCTGAATTAGAAGCCCCCCTGTTTATTTTTTTCCCCCAATTTCTGTTTAACGAAGAGAAGATTTTTTTTTAACACATTTCTAAACATAATAGTTTTAATAACTCATTTCTAATAACTGATTTATTTTATCCTTGTCATGATGACAGTAAATAATATTTGACTAGATATTTATCAAGACACTTCTATACAGCTTAGTGACATTTAAAGGCTTAACTAGGTTAATTATGTTAACTAGGCAGGTTAGGGTAATTAGGCAAGTTATTGTATAACGATGGTTTGTTCTGAAAAAATATATAGCTAAAAGGGGCTAATAATTTTGACCTTAAAATGGTTTTTAAAAAAATAAAAACAGCTTTTATTCTAGCCGAAATAAAACAAATAAGACTTTCTCCAGAGGAAAAAAATATTATCAGACATACTGTGAAAATTTCCTTGCTCTGTTAAACATCATTTGGGAAATATTTAAAAAAGAAAAGTAAATTCAAAGGGGGGCTAATAATTCTGACTTCAACTGTATATTTCAATATCATTTGTTAATGCTTCCAGATTTAAAAGCGTTTCCCAACAATGACTGAAGCCCCAAACATGAGAGAGTCCATTAAATGGCATAACCTATTTTCGTTGGCCGAAAATTTGTGGCATCCATAATATCAACACACTTCTAGAGATTCCCATTGTTTCACTTTTCTGCTGTGTGATTGTCTTTTAGATCGATGTAGAGTGAAAAAAAGTCCAGAGCGTATCATTGATATTGACATACATTTTATCGCGATACAATATATTATCATTTATTGGCCCAGCCCTACTTGAAAATATCGACAACTAACTATTTTATTGAGCAATACATCTAGAACTGGGGAGGATATTGACACGAGCCTCTGAGCTTATCACACTCTACCTGCTAAACACACACATTAACCTCCTCCTCAGAGGACAACAAAATAAAAGTCCTTGACAGAAACATTCAAAAGTAGGCAAAACATTAAACAACTTCACACCAACCTTATTAAAACTGCCTTGTGGTGTGACTCAAGCATAGTTCAACAAATTACAGCTCTTATAAATTAAAAATAAAATCATAAAATCATAAATAAATACATTCACAAGTGGCCATTTTAGTAAAAAAGCATTTTTTGTCATATACAATTGAAGTCAGAATTATTATCCCCCCTTTTTATTTTTTCCCCAATTTCTGTTTAACAGAGAGAAGTTTTTTCAACACATTTCTAAACATAATAGTTTTAATAACTCATTTCTAATAACTGATTTATTTTATCTTTGCCATGATGACAGTAAATAATATTTTACCAAATATTTTTCAAGACACTTTTATACAGCTTAAAGTGACATTTAAAGGCTTAACTAGGTTACTTAGGTTAACCAGGCAGGTTAGGGTAATTAGGTAAGTTATTGTATAATGATGGTTCGTTCTGTAGACAATCGAAAAAAATGTATATAGCTTAAAGGGGCTAATTATTTTGACCTTAAAAGGTTTGTAAAAAATTAAAAACTGCTTTTATTCTACCCAAAATAAAACAAATAAGACTTTCATTAAAAGAAAAAAATATTATCAGACATACTGTGAACATTTCCTTGTTAAACATCATTTGGGAAATATAAAAAAATCAAATAAAAAAAATCAAAGGGAGGGCTAATAATTCTGACTTCAACTGTATACGTTACTAAAAAAACATAGGAACTTGATCTAGAAACCATGTTCTCTGGTGTGACACTATATGTTGATTTCAAATTGGCAATTACACTAAACACATTAATTATCTGAAGCACCCCATTCAATATCATGTGTTTTAAGCCCCCTGTGAAGCCCATGACATGGTATGTTTTTGTCTCAGAATTGTTCGTATATTTAACTTTTTTAGAACCACTACACAATTGTTACATTTTGTTGTCCTTTTGTTGTGACACCCATGTTTATTGAAAATGTCCAACAAGTCCGGCAAGTCATGGAGATAAGAAATATATATAATTCATAATATATAAAATGAATAGCACTATGCATATAAGTATCCAGCGGTAAAGATAAATCACTCTCATGTTATTTGTACTGTATATTATTAAGTGTTTTATTTTATGAATCTATTTTTATTTCATTGCTATGTAACAGTAAAACTATTCAAAAAATAAAAAATAAATAAATAATAAAACTGTGAATAATGTCTAAAGTTAGTGACCTACTATTTGTCTCAAACATTAGCCTTTAAACTACATAAACAGAACTACTTTATTCCCAAAAAATGATGCTTCACAAAAAAGCATTTTTATGGCATATGTGTCAGTTACTCATATATTAAGATGTTTTTAGAAAGAAATATATTATGCTCACTAATGCTTAAATACAGTAAAACATAATTAATGTGAAATATTATTACAAATTTGCTGTCTATTTTAATATATTTTTAAAAAGTAATTGTGTTACTAGCTCTTTTAGATACGATTCTAATATGCTGATTTGGTTCTCTTGTTCTTTACTATCATTTCTTACTATAATTAAATCTGAAAACAGTTCTGCTGCTTATTATAATATAAAAAAGAAAGCAACAAAACAGCAAAACAAAGTCAATGCAAGCCCAAACAGAGGGTGTAAATACATAAGGAAAATTAAACAAGGAACAGGTGAGCATAATAAGCAACCCGTCACCCTTGCAGATTACTGGAGAACACTCACTATCATTTACGCTACTACACATCTACCACTGAACTGGACTACATATCCCATTATGCACCTCACACACACCAGTTCCAGTTCACCACTGATTGCAAACACACAGATGAAGCTGACTGATTACCAGGACTATAAATACACCTCACTCACACACACACTTTGCTGAGTTTTGTGAACTGTAAATGAGCAATTCACAGAATTTTCCTTGTTTAGACTGTGTTTTAACCCTGTGTTCTGTTTATTGTTTACACCGCCTGCCCTGATCATTTGCCTTTTTTTTTTTTTTTTTTTTTTTTTTTTTTTGACCTAGCTTTGTATTACCTGCATGCTCCTGTTTTGACCTTTGCCTGCCAGACAAATCTCTTAATAAACTGGATTTGGATCCTCACCTCTGTTGCCAATCAGACTCAACAACAACAACAACAACAACAACAACAACAACAAAAGGAAACACACAAACTAAAATTCCAAATAATTATCCATGAAACATTTGTTAACAATTTTGTTTTTAACTTTTCATCCAGCAAAAAGTGTATTTGTGTGTTTGTACACATTTAGCATTACCTGCATTTTGTCACAGAGATTATGAGGCCACTAGTTCCCTCTGAGCTATAAAGCATCATCTGTACAGTCTTGTGATTGCGCCTTGGTGATTTTACGCTGACTTTGGTCTGATCCTAGGAAATATCATAACCATACCGATATGGGGTGAAAGAGACCTCTTAGTCCTGTTTATTTGAGGTTATAAAGAGAGATAAAAAAAAAATATCCAGTGGCCTTTAAAGTGCTTTATATGCTCAAAAACAAGAAAAGCAAATATCAAAGCAAAACGTAGTCTTTTTCTGAACATGGTTTCTTGCAAATTTGAGCATAATTTAATTTAATTTAATTTAGGGTCATCTAAGTGGAATGAACCACCAATTATTCCAGCATATGTTTTACGCAATGGATGCCCTTCCAGCCGCAACTCAGTATTGTGAAATACCTATACACTCATTCATACATACACTATGGCCAATTTAGTTAATCCAATTCACGTATAGCATATGGCTAACCATTTAGCCACCATTTTGCCCCTTTATTTTATTTTGATTTATTTTATTCTATTTTATCATTATATTATTTTAAAGGGCCTTATGCTCACCAAGGCTGCATTTGCATGATCAAAAATACAGTAAATGTGAAATAATATTTACAATATATTTATCTTTTAATAAAATAAACTTGATCACAAAAAGTAATAACACAATAATATATGAATAAGGGCGACGCAGTGGCGTAGTAGGTAGTGCTGTTGCCTCACAGCAAGAAGGTCGCTTGTTCGAGCCTCGGCTGGGTCAGTTGACGTTTCTGTGTGGAGTTTTCATGCTCTCCCTGCGTTTGCGTGGGTTTCCTCCTGGTGCTCCGGTTTCCCCCACAGGCCAAAGACATGCGGTACAGGTGAATTGAGTTGGCTAAATTGTCCGTAGTGTATGTGTGTGAATGAGTGTGTGTGAATGTTTCCCAGAGATGGGTTGCAGCTGGAAGGGCATCCGCTGCATAAAACGTGTGCTGGATAAGTTGGCGTTTCATTCCACTGTGGCGGCACCGGATTAATAAAGGGACTAAGCCGAAAATAAAATAAATGTATGAATATATAAATAAGATATTACATTACAAATACAATTCTGACCATCATTTTGAGTCACATAAAAAGACAATTTTAGTATCTTTATACGCTAAATAAATAATCAAATTAATGTATACATCCATATATTCATACCTAACCTAAACTAAACATAATCTAACCCAAACCATAACTATAACACTAAACCAGCGTGCCACAGCCCTACAGAGTTTAGTTACATTCCTGTTTCAACACACTTGCATGTAGGTTTCAAATAAGCCTTAAGAACTCAATCAGTATGATCAGGTGTGTTTAATTAGAGTTGGAACTAAACTGTGCAGAACTGTGGCCCTCCGGGAACTGAGTTTGACACCCCTGCACTAACCATAAATATAACCTTAATCCTAACCCTATTACTACTACTACTACTAATAATAATAATAACAATAATAATCATCATCATCATAATCATCATCCTCATCATCATCATCACGGCACTAATGATTTCTATTTAGGCAGTTACTTGTTTTTTTTTTTTACTTTTTTGATATAAATCACATATATACTCTATATATGGTATCAAATATATATATGGTACAAATATATATATATATATATATATATATATATATATATATATATATATATATACATATATATATATATATATATATATATATATATATATATATATATATATACAGTTTTACAGACGAATATTCCTGAGCTCAATGTAATATAATGCGAGAAATTCATCACATGGTGTTCAACTTCACAATTTGCTGAACCAAAATGAATACAGTTTCGTTAACCAACAGATTTGAATATTGATTCATGCCCTTTCCCCTAATTGAACCACTCTTTACTCTTCATTTTCACAAATGTCCTTCAGGTTCACAAGCTGTATAACGAACCCGTGACGGTGGGGGGTCAGAAAATATGGTTGTTATTTTAATGATTCACAGGTAGAGGCCAATTGCAAGTCAAATGTCTCATCATTAAAGCAAACGTTTGGCATAAACTCATGCGAACAGCATCTTTTAGTGCTTTAATTTTTTTCAGACAATTGAACTGGTCGACAATTTAAGTACTTTTGCAAAGCATCCAATGTAAATATGGCTCATTAGTCTGACTGTGTTTGCCGAAGTAAACTGGTACTTCAGCTAATGCTGCCGCACTCCACAGGTAACATCGCTTCTGATTAAAATGGACTGTTTGGGAAACCAAATGTGCTTTCAGTAAACTAGAGCTCATTCAGGTAACTAAAATCGTAATCTTGCAGCATGTTTTACCCAGCTTGATTACAATGTCACTATATTCCAATGAAAATCCAATCCAAAAAGTCCAAACTATTTTATTTTATTATCTGACTAAAACTTTAGCTGAATGGCAGGAATCTGAGGTACATCTCTTAAAATGTATTTATAAGAAAACAATATTCATGTCTGGCTAGTTATGTGTAGTAGAAATTCAAATAGTATAAACAGAGTTTACCATGTATACAGTACATAGTATACAGTACATATATATATTTTTTCATTTATTCATTCATTTTCTTTTCGGCTTAGTCCCTTATTAATCAGGCCCTATTAATCAGGGGTCGCCACAGCAGAACAAACCCCCAACTTATCCAGCACATGTTTCACACAGCGGATGCCCTTCCAGCCGCAACCCATCACTGGGAAAGACCCATACACTCTCATTCACATACATACACTATGGCTTATTTAGCTTACCCAATTCACCTGTACCACATGTCTTTGGACTGTGGGGGAGACCGGAGCACCCATAGGAAACCCACGCGAACGGGGGGAGAACATGCAACAGTTCAATTCAATTCAATTCAATTCATCTTTATTTGTATAGCGGTTATACAATGTAGATTGTGTCAAAGCAGCTTCACATGAAAGATTATAGCGAATTGAAACAGTGTCAGTTCAGTTTTCAGTTTTCTTTTACAACAGTTCTGTTTCTCAAATCTTATTAGCTGATAGCCCTGTGATATTCTCCAATATCAGAACTCGTACAGTCTCTTTACTCTATATATATATACACTTTCCATTTGTGTATGGTTTGTAAGAAAAGCAATAAAACTGACTAAGATACAAAAAAAAAAAGGAAATCTAACAAATCTAATGCCTGTTTCACAGAGCAAGCACAAGCAGGGCGTGAGCAGCACATGCGCATCGCATATGGAGAGCAGAAGCAGCGCGCAGGCGTTTGCCTTTCACACTGACTGCATCTGCAAGATGCTGCAGAGACCAATCTATCTCAGTCTATTCTATCTAGTTACCTATCTACCTATAAATACACGTTTTTTTACTTTTCATCTGCACCAAGGCCCGCAGCTTCCTCCTATGCTGTTTCCTTAACCTGCAACTCTTTATTTTACAAATTATATATATCCTGAAGAACTGTCTGCCTCTCACGCTCTAAGAGTGTCATTCATGTCTTCTCAGGTGCACTCAGTCAGAAGACAATCGCCTCTGATATCATGTCATTTTGTTTTTGATTGTCAGGATGATGTAGGCCTATAGTTCTAATAATATTGATACAATATAGTTATAATAATATTTATACATGGTCAAACTAGTGTGCATTTTAATCAAAACTGATAATAAAATTGTTTTAAATTTGGTTTTGTAGTTAGGGCCCAAATAAACATCTGTTGCCATTTTTAATCGTTTAAGTTCACTTGATTGACTATATCAAAATCAGTGGATATTATCGATGCATTTATTGGGTAAAATTGCTACTTTTTACTGTCATTCATAGGGGTGTGACGAGATGCCTACTCCACGAGCCGAGACGAGATACGAGATTGGGTTCACGAGAACGAGACGAGATGAGATTTTTACACTATTTTTAAGAAATCCTCAATGATGAAATATATGAATGGAAAATAGTCTTTTATTCAACTGGGGGAAAAAAACAAATCGCAAAACTACTTTGGTGCTTTCTTTAAATCAACTTGTAATGAATGTTATTTTACATCTATTTTAATGAATTATACGCAGTAAAAGACATGCAAACACTGATAATTATTTTGCTAATAGCCTATGTGAATGGAAAAATCTTTTTATATATAATTTTAAATATTAGCAAAATATTTGCTAATATATGAATGGAAAATAGATTTTTATTCAACTAGAAAAAAAATCACAAAATACAAAACAATTTAGGTGCTTTTTAAAAACATTGAAATGAATGGTATTTTATTTCTATTTAAATGAATTCTGTCATAAAGGACGTGCAAACACTGCTAAATTTAGCTATAAACTCTACCGACTGGCTTCTCCCCTGTACAATTTCACATGATATATTCGAACTTATTTCCACACACTGAAACAAATATATGTAATTTTTTGTATTTCATTTTTAATTTAATAAATGAGCTTCACTTTCATTTAGCAAGATATCATTCAGGCCCCGTGATTCACTCTGAGCTACTGGATGCGATCATGCGAATATGAAGGACTCATAGGAGAGTTGTTTTAATGGAGTTTGATACCGCACGCAGAATGAAAAAAAAAATTCAGCTTTTTACGGACTTTACAAACGTGTGTTCCGTGATGATGATGTGACGATGAGTCTCCAGGAGTTCATTCAGTGAGTGTGTGTGTTTGTTTGCGTGCGCTTAGAGATGTGTGCGTCTGTGGTGCTTTACTGACTCGCTAGGTGTGTATGTCCTGTCGCAAAATGCGGCTAAAAGTCCTTCGCGGTGTTAATAGTTTGATTACGGCATTTACATATCTGCACTTCAATAATGCGACTAAATAGGAATACTCTACGTCGTAATTCCATTTGTGTTTACGACGATTATGCCTTTCAGCATATCTGAAGTGCTATTCCATTGCATGGATACAAACCATAATGTGTGAGGCTGTAGTTGTAGCCTACTGTATGTTGGATGCGGCACCTGCTGAACTCCGGTGAAAAAAGCGGTTACGTCACACCCGCCCACCCAACCGAGTGACAAGCGCAACTCTGAGGCCAGCCTGGGTTGCCAGGTGTGTGCAAAGCACTTTATTTGCAGATCAAATCCAATCCTGCCTCCAATCGTCAATGCTAATTTCACCCTTCCACTCCATCATCACATCATAACTCATGAGACATATTTTCACCTCGACGAGAAATCTCCCCGCGATTTAATCTCGCGAGATTTCGTCATACGAGATCTTGTCACACCCTTAGTCAGTCAATGTGTTTTGGTCATTATCAATGCACTCACTTTAATTGAGCGTGATCAGCGCGGCAAAAATAAACCCAGTGCCGAAACTATCGCGTCACTGCTGCTTCAGCGACCCTCATGCTGATGCGCTGCTTCTGCGTGCGGTATGAAAGCTCTAATCTGTTAAGATGGATGCCGAAAAAAACATGCGCTGCTCACGCTCTGCTCACGTTTGCGGTGTGAAACAGGCTTAATTATTGACAAAATCACTGTAACACTATCTTTTTTAATATTTAAATGATTTTGGCATAAAATAAACATTTCTAATTTTGAATATTCCCACAAATATACTTGTGCATTATAAGACAATGTGGTGTAAGGTGACATACAAGCTGTTTCATTATTATAAGGGTGCATTAACTTATCAATTTACTTGTTATGAATTGTTGTATTGAATTAGTCTGATTATCTGTGCCTGCCACCAATATGATAGTTCACAACTGAGAAGCCTGGCACCAATTCCAAACACAGCTTCACATTATGTAACACTGGAGGTCAAAGCGAAAGATTTAAAACAATAATACACCATAACAAATATAATGAATGAGCCACATTTGAAGTTGAATTCTCTATTAAAGAGATAGTTCACCCAATGTACTAATTGTTTACTCCTCTTTAAGTGGTTCCAAACCTTTATAAGTTTCTTTCGTCTGTTGAAAACACAAGGAAATATGTTGGGTCACACTTTATTTCGATGGTCCGTTTGTTGAGTATAAGTTACATTGCATCTACATGTCAATTAATTCTCATCAGATTATAAGTAGACTGTTAGGTTGGGGTTAGGGTTAGTGTAAGTTGACATGTACTTGCAAAGTTTCTTATAGTCAGTTAAATGTCTGTTAAAGGACTGTTAAATGTCCGTATCAACAGTTATTAACCAGACAGTCTACTAATACTCAAATGGACCATCAAATAAAGTGTTACCATATGTTGAAGAAACCTTTGACTTTCATAGTAGGACAAAAACAAATACTATGGATGTCAACAGTTACAAGTTTTAAGCCATCTTCAAAATATATATTTTGTCTTTGTGTGTATGTTCAACAGAAGAAAGAACATCAAACAGGTTTAGAACAAGATAAGCAACTGATGACATGATTTTCTTTTTTAGGTGCGCTATCCCTTTAATGCATCTGATTTACAAGAATTGTCAGTTGCATCTTGTTTAGCAACAGTTCAAAGCCAAATCTATATCAGAATCTTTTTTTATTTCCTTCTCAAGCTTGCACATTTCCCTCGTTCCTCTACACTACAAACCTTAGCGGAATCTTAAACAGCTTTCAAAGGCTGATCTCAGGCCATTTCAAATTCTCAAAGGCCAATGGTCATGTTTGGGGCCGGTTGGGCAGGGGGGAGGTTGGTCTGTTTTTGACTCGGACACTAAAGGGCAGACAAGTAACCAAACGTCCCATAACATTCCCAGCTGTTTCCTTCACTCTCCAGCCAAAGTTCCTCCCCCTTTAATCCCTCCTTATTCCGCTCCAACCTGGCATCATCACAAACAATACCAACAATCAACTTTTGCACATTTCATCAGAGGAGCATGAGCACCGCGAAGCTTGTCGGTAACTCTGCAATCTTTCCTCAGCTAAACCCTGTTGTTACTTATTTATAGTAGCACGCTTCCCATAGGGCCGAAGTAATTGAAACCAAATGTGTGGAGGGAGTGAGATGGAGAAATCGAGAAGCAGTAGCATCTGGACAGGAGAAAAACAGAAAAGTGGAAGAACCCTTTGTCTACTGTCGGGACACAAACTTTTTTTTGAGCTCCCAATTAAATCAACTCTTCTATTTGAAGAGTGGCAGAATAATCCAACTGAACTGGAACTGAAAGAAAGCGTGGCATAGAAAGAGAGGTAAAAATAGCTCAGACAGAAAACTCGAAGAATGAAGTAGCGGTTCAGATTAAGCGCAACCCTGTCTCTCTGCTGCCAGGAAGTCACATGCGTTTCCTCACACAAAGCGCAAGTCAGAAACAATGAGCTGAAAACTTACCATCCTGACCATGGCTCTCAACCTGAAGTCCAAGCTAGTGCACAAGGGGTGTGACGGCCAGATAAAAGTAGACGCTGACACCCCTTAAAGATGGCATGAGGCCTATTTTTCCTCTGTCTCTCGCTTTCTTTCTTTTTCCGACTGACTCCAGGCAGTTACTTCCAACACTGTCAGCTTTTTCCAATAGCAGACGCGCAAGCCAAAATCCCTGCCCAGAGTCTGCAGGAATTTCCTGAACTCTCAATCCGGTATCTGCAGCACACGCTTGCGACGCTCTGTCTGAGTAACTGCCCCCTGCTTTCTGGCCAGATATAGCCCTAGGAGACACATGGGAGAAGTTAGAGGTTTGATGGCTGGGGTTTTTATTTTAGCACAGCCCCTCACCCTCCATATGTGTGAGTGTATGTGCGTGTGTAGCCATGGGAATTGGAAACGCATTTACTTTTCTACATGATGTTCCTGCCTGGCTGACTATGAGGCATAAAAATTGCCACAAAAGCTGTTCCTACACTCATTTTCTATGGCATGAAGTCATCAGACTGATGAATAATAGTAATCATTGTTTAGGTCGCCGGCTTTAACTGCCCGGTTCAGCATTAGCAGGACGTTCCACGGGGAGTGTGAAAGTAAGAGCACGTGTGCAATCAATACGCAGATGATTAATCGGCGCGAATATTGCTAATTCAGGTGGACTGTGGTGTGTGTGTGCGCGTGTTAAGATGCAAAACATTACCATAATTGTATTCATGCTGTGTTTTTTTTTACCTTCCTGTGGTGACAAAGAATTGCGTTCGGGTGTTTAGGCTTCAATTTATTCAGGCGGATGTTTGCTTCACACTCTTTGTTGAGGGTTCGAAAAACAACCAATTAGAGTCGGAATTGGGAATCGGGGTTTAGAGGCACCGTTTTCATGTAACCTTGCTGTATAATGTTGTGGTTGTGTCGAATACATTCAACACCAAACCCTTCTGTGCTGTGTTGTTGCATAGGTGGAGGTGTCTGCTGGATTTACTTGTAAATAAAAACATGGCAGTTTTTACACAGTTGAATGAATATTTTGAGTAAATGATTAAATGGATGTGAGTGCAGCTGTTTACATAGTTTGGCTGTAGCTGTGTTAACAGTAGTTGCTCTTATCCATTTAAAAGAAAACAATTATACACACAATTATATTACAACAATTACTGTACATTACATTAAGGCGATGCAGTGGCGCAGTAGGTAGTGCTGTCGCCTCACAGCAAGAATGTCGCTTGGTCGCAGGTTCGAACCTCGGCTGGGCTGGGTCAGTTGGCGTTTCTGTGTGGAGTTTGCATGTTCTCCCTGCATTCGTGTGGGTTTCCTCCGGGTGCTCCGGTTTCCCCCACAGTCCAAAGACATGCAGTACAGGTGAATTGGGTAGGCTAAATTGTCCGCAGTGTATGTGTGTGAATGAGTGTGTGGATGTTCCCAAAGATGGGTTGCGGCTGGAAGGGCATCCGCTGCGTAAAAATCGTGCTGGATAAGTTGGCGGTTCATTCCGCTGTGGCGACCCCGGATTAATAAAGGGACTAAGCCGACAAGAAAATGAATGAATGAACATTACATTAAGTCCCAACACAAATTGATTAAGTTAACTTAATCATTTTGTTTTACAAGTTTAAGTGGATTTAACATAAAACAATTAAGTTGTCCCTCAAAAAACACAAAATAATTGTGTTGCTTCAACTCATTTTAAATAAGTAGTTTGAATAAGCAACAGTAGTAATTTTTTTTAATGTAGGGTCTATACACATTGTTTTGTATTTTATTGCATTATATCAAATTGTATGGTTTTATATAATTGTTATTTATTCTAAATAACATTTGTCAACAACATCAACAACTGTTAACCAGTCAAAAGGACACACAGGACATAAATGAGTACACCTCCTTTTAAAAATTAATATTTTTAGCCATTTATAAGTGTATATACACTTTAATAGGTACACCATACTAGTACCAGATTTGACTCCCTTTTGCCTTCAGAACTGCCTTAATCCTTGGTGGCATAGATTCAACAAGTTACTGGAAATATTCCTTAGAGATTTTGGTCCATATTGACATGATAGCATCACGCAGTTGCTGCAGATTTTTTAGGCTGCACATCATCCATGATGCGAATCTCCCATTCCCCCACATCCCAAAGGTGCTCTATTGGATTGAGATCTGGTGACTGGAGGCCATTTGAGTACAGTGAACTCACTGTCATGTTCAAGAAACCAGTCTGAGATGATTTGCGCTTTATGACATGACAAGTTATTCTGCTGGAAGTAGCCATCAGAATATGGGTACACTGTGGTCATAAAGGGATGGTCAGCAACAATACTCAGGTAGGCTGTGGCGTTGACACGATGCTCAATTGGTAACTAATGGGTCCAAAGTGTGCCAAGAAAATATCCCCCACACCATTACACCACCACCAGCAGCCTGAACCGTTGATGCAAGACAGAATGGATCCATGCTTTCATGTTGTTGATGACAAATTCTTTCTCTACCATCCAAATGTCGTAGCAGAAATAATTTTTCCAATCTTCTATTGTCCAATTTTGGTGAGCCTGTGCGATTTGTAGCACATCCGTCTCAAGTTAAACCTGTTGTGCATTCAGAGATGCTCTTCTGCATAAGTTGATTGTAACTTTCAATCTGCTTAAACCAGTTGATATTTACTATTCGGATATTTTTCGGACCATTTTCTGGAAACCCTGGAGTTGGTTGCGCATGAAAATCCCAGTAGATCAGCAGTTTCTGAAATACTCATACCAGCCCACTTTTCACTTAAATCACCTTTATTTTACATTCTGATGCTTGGATTGAACTGCAGCAGATCGTCTTGACCATGTCTACAAGCCTAAATGCGATGAGTTGCTGCCATGTGATTGGCTGAGTAGAAATTTGCATTAACAAGCAGTTGGACAGGTGTACCTAATAAAGTGGCAAGTGAATGTAGATAGGCCTGTCACGATATCTGTTCTTTTTTTTTTCTATGATATATTGCACCACCAAATATATTGCAATAAACAATATTATTGTCATTTTAAGACCATTGTATGCCTCTCATTATTTAATGACAATGTAATATCATCACAATGCAAGTACACTCTTCCAAAAAACACATGATATTTTAGTATCAAGAATATTTCATTTAATTATAGTCATTTTAACAATTAATAGACTAGTTAAAACAATTAGAAGATAATTAAGCATTGGAATCAAAATATCCTATTATTGAAAACGCATATCCCAAATAATTAATAATAAATGTAAACAAAATGCAAGGTAAAAAGTAACAGAAGTTGGGATATTTGTTTCCAGATCTATTTTGAGTTGTCAGACACCCACATGAAAATATACTATGGTAATTTATAGTAAATACTATAGTGTTTTTTTTAACCATACTGACACAGACACTAAAAATAGAGATAGAGAGGTTGCCCAATTAGCTAAAATGTTGCTAGAATTGTTGTTTTTCTGTGTGAGAGATATTGCATCACCAAACATGATTGAGGTCATATCCATGCATTGGGCGATAAGTCAATATATTGATAACTGTGACAATTGTATTAATTAAAATAAGACCTTGTCAAATAAAAAATATCACTAGGAATAGACAGAAAATACATTTAAATTAAAAAAGAGGTATTGCGAAATAAAATTACAAACTACTAAACTTTAACAAATTATTATATTATTTTAGTTTCTCTTAATTTTTCATCTCTATTAATTTAATTTAATATATTTCTTTTACATGTTAATTCGGGTGTACTAATTCTGGAATGTGATCTTAATAAAGTTGCTACTGACTAATCTAATGTATACACACACATATATATTATTGCACAGCATCATATAGGAAATATTAATTTAAAAGAAAGATCTGTAAGAGATCTGTAAGTGTACTCATTTATGCTGGGCACTGTTCACTCATCAAAAAAGACTGTAGTCCTGATTAGTCATTTTGTGAGTTTCCTGCTCCTATTATGTGAATACACATCCTGCGAATATGATATATTAGTAACTACGCAATATGGAAGCACACTGAATGACTGCCAACAATAACACTAGCAGCCTGAATTATAAAATTTGCATCCGAAATACCAACTGCAGCCTTCAAATCTAGCAAGCCAAAATTTCCTCTGAGGAGCAGAGTCAGTACAACTAAAGTAAATAGAACTCAAGCAAAACAACAGGAGAAATAGATGTGTGTTTACCGTAGCAGTAAGTTGAATCACTTTCTAGGTTTACCCTATTTGGTCAAAACTCATATGAGATGATGAGATTATGGTTTATAAAAAGCTATTTGAGTTGTAATGTGATACGCATTTAGCAATTCATATCACTTCTTCTTATCTTAAGACTGAAAGAAATACAAATGTATAAATATCATACTGAAACAGTTGCTCTTATGTTCATCAGGGTGTGTGAAAAATATTTATCCCACAAAATGCCATATATTCTGATATATGGTATACAAAGATCACTTTACTGAAACAGGAAAACTATAGGACGCTACTAAAATAGTGGGGAGTAAGACATCCCAAAGAAACCTTTGTAGAAATGCAATTCAGATTTTGGTAAAGTATTGCGTAATTACATCTTCTCACCTTGGAAATACTGTAAATCAGGCTCCAAAGCCTCTGACAAAGTTATAAATGCAAATGCTTGAATTTCAAATAGGAAAAACTGTAGGTTAGGGAACAGCCAACTTATCTATCTACCAACCAACCAAACAAACAACCAACCAACCAACCAACCAACCCACCAACCATCCAACTAACCACCCACCCACCCACCAACCGACCGACCAACCAACCAACCAACCAACCACCCACCAACCAACCAACGCATCAACAAACCCACCCACCCATCAACCAACCAACATATCAACCAACCCACCCACCCACCCACCAACCAACCAACCAACCCACACATCAACCAACCCACCCTCCAAACAACCAACCAAATCCACCCACCAACCGACCGACCGACCGACCAACCAACCAACACACCCACCCACCCATGCATTCAACCCACCAACCAATCCACACATCAACCAACCCACCAACCAACCAACCCACTCTCCAACCAACCCACCTACCAACCAACCCACTAACCAACCAACACACCCACTCACCCACCAACCAACCAACACACCTAACCACCCACCATCCAATTAACCCACCAACCAACCAACCCACCAGCCGACCCACCCACCAACCAACCAACCCACCCACCCACCCACCAACCAACCAACCAACCAACCAACCAACCAACCAACCAACCAACCAACCAACCAACCAACCAACCAGCCAACAAACCAACCAACCAACCAACCAACCAACCAACCAACCAACCAACCAACCAACCAATCCACCCACAAACCACTGTTCTGCTCACTTCCTCAGTCGTTCTGATCTATGAACTGTCATGTTGCACAACTGGCAAGCATATCAGTGTTTCCCCCACCATTATATTAGCACCCCCCCCCCAACGATGTTCCCCGCCCCCCTTGAAGTCAACTTAATTGTATTTTATATATAGCACCAGATCACAACTTCTTTTAATAAACAAACTAAATAGCCGTATGTAATATCTTATTTACACAACGACATGTGATTTCTATCTCTACATGGTCGCGCGATTACATATTTCTGCTCTGTGAGAATCAAGCACAGTGGAGTTCTACACAGCCACTCTCTGCTATATGGGAATGAGACTGCGCGCCACATCTGACAGGACCGAGGACGCACGTGCGCTCCCCCCGTATATTATATATAGACTACAGCAGCCAAAGGTAAATGATGTGTGGGAGCGTAATGCACTTGGTCGCAGCAGCTAAAATATATAGCCTACAGATGCGATGGGACCTCTGTTTAGTTTATTGGCGCAAACCCCGCGCGAGTGATCCATTCTTTGTTGCAAGTGCAGCCATTGTATCTCCAGTGTTTTAAGCTGCTGTGACGCGTTCTCCCCCATCTAGCCTCTCATCAAACTTGACCTCTCCTGGAAGCTCCGCAAGTCTCCCGCAAATTTATACCGGCCCCGTGATCCCAAAAATGAGTTAAAATACTCGGAAATCATGGCGACGAGAATGAATGAGCAAGACAACAGATCGCGAGAGGCACAGTAATGTTCTAAGCATTACATTTCTTCGGTTAAATGAATAGAGCAGTAAAGATATCGCAAGTGCACATCTCCCCCTCTCTCATTTAGTGATCTGCTGTCATTAGATGGAGACCAGCAAAATATTTGAATGGTCGTGCATGTATTTAGGCCGTTTTACAAATAACAACTGAAAGTTCTGTACAATATTGCAAGTTCACTAAAAGCTGGCTGGAATTATTATATAAATAAAACATTATTTTTTTAACATGAATATTTTATAATATAAATTCTTGTAATACACTCATTGCTATAAACAGTAGTTTATAGACCTCTTTCCTTTTAGTAAAGAAGTATTAGATTTATAGGTGTGCATTTTAATTCATACGCTCCAAACTTGTTTTTGATTGAGACATGTTGAATTCTTCTTTCATCATTTGCAATGTTTCCAAATTGTATTGTAATTTTTCATAACAATTTTTATATCTGTGTTATACTGTATTATTTTCTTTTGCGGTTCATTCCGCTGTGGCGACCCCTATAAATGAGGGACTAAGCCAGAGTAAAATGAATGGATGAATTATTTTCTGGTTATAAGGATGGTTATAAGAGACGTGTTTAAGGTATTATATGCAGCATCCTTCATTAATTCTCTTAGGTAGGGCAAGATCTTCTCTTAAGGTTCATACTTAGAGGGAAAATGTGCTCAATGCATTATAAAGCTTGAAGCATTAGAATCGGTGCTCAGTAACAGCCGATCACCATGACAAGGAATCGGAACTCAATATCAGCTGCAAAAATCCTGATCAAAGCATCCCTAGCTTTGACCCAACTTGGGTGTCAGAGCAGCAATACTCCCCATGGCTGTACAAGACTGATCTTGGTAAGTCAGTAAATACACCCTTAGGAAAAAGAAGTATACTTAAGTATAGTTCAAATATAAAAGTATACTTTATTTAGTAAGTAATTAAGCCCATTAAGATACACTGCAGTGTCAAAAGCTGCACACTTTATGGATAAAAATGTAAAAATAAATGTTCATTTTTAGCTTGTACGGTTGTTCAGTTCAAATAATTGTTGTTTTTTACTGCTGTCATTAAAAGAAACAAATTAGCACCATGACTCCTTGTGTCGGTGTCAGTCTGAACAGCCGCGCTGCACCACGCCGCGCCGCACGCGGGGAATCCTAGGAGAAACCTAGGGGCATCACTGCATATGAACACAATGTTTGTAGCAAGGATTTGAAATGTAATTTGTGGGACTGGATATAGTAAATATGAAGAGTTCAGATGCAAAAGCCTCTAAATGCCATCTGAAATTTTCTTCTAAAATGAGAATTTTTATCAGGCTTCCCAGCCTGATCTCACGAGGAAACGTAAGTATTTTACGTTTTGTCAGTTTAGTGGCTAATTCGTACGAATTCGTACGAGTTCAGTCGTACGAAAAAGTACGATTTTAAAAAGGAGGCGTGGCACCCAACCCCACCCATAACCCCAACCGTCATTGGGTGATGGGCAAATCGTACTAATTTGTACGAATTAGATCGTACGAATTCATACGAATTAGCCACTAATCAAAAAGTTACGAATTGGCCATGAGATAGCGTTGGGCTTCCATGCGTAGGTTCAGTAATTTCACCATTATGCCAAAAATAAATTCTGTTCATGGTCTTTATTGTAAAATAGCTCAACATAAGCAAAAGAGGCTGAGAAAAATATTCATTTTCGACTGAAATTTCAGACGGGATTTAGAGGTTTTTGCATCTGAACTCTTCATATCTACATGCATGCAGTTTATATATGAACAGAATCTTGCTTTAGGTGCACATTGCTGCACAACATGCCCCATAATTATCTGTTCATCTGCATTTGACATCATAAATATATTTACTTTATAAATGCAAGTTTTTTGGTAACACTTTATTTTGATGGTCCATTTGAGTATTAGTAGACTGTCTGCTTAATATCTGTTGATGCTGACATTTAACAGTCCTTTAAGAGACATTTAACTGACTATAAGAAACTTTGCAAGTACGTCAACTTACACTAACCCCAACCTAACAATCTACTTATAATCTAATGATAATTAGTTGCAATGTAACTTAAATTCAACAAACGGACCATCAAAATAAAGTGTGACCGTTTTTTTGACTACCTCTCGAAATGGTCAAAAGTGGACAACATTTTAGACCCCATTTACATTTAGCATTGTTTACTTTTGATTGGACTGACAAAAATGTTTTAATGCCAGATGTAAATAGAGATACATATGACATATGTTTTTGAACGAACTAACAATTTTCAGTCTCGTGCGCACACTTCACATTTGAAATCTGATGAACCAAGTACAAATATACCATCTGCGTTTATAACGCACACTATATGCAAATCATCCGTGAACCCACTGAGATTGAGTGTGCATTAAACATATTGCTCTGAAACTGCGCTGTGAGCCCCATAAAGTAAATAGATTAGCACATATTCACACACGCTGTGCATGTAGACTACATACTTAATTTACACATGTTAATTTGTTGCTATAAGTGGATTAAATGTAGCAATGCACAATGCTTTCCAACT
Organism: Danio kyathit; assembly: GCA_903798195.1. NCBI lineage: Eukaryota > Metazoa > Chordata > Actinopteri > Cypriniformes > Danionidae > Danio > Danio kyathit. The sequence continues at coordinate 47,913,421 of LR812539.1, forward strand.
CAACAATTAAATATAAGAAACTTTGCTAAATAAAATTTGATCCATTTGGTTTCACACTTCACTTATTTCCTAGAACAGAACAATTTCCACAAGGCCGCAGCTGCAGTTCAGAACAATTACGCTGTCAAACGTCAGGAAGTGTTTACATCAAGTACAAGGAAATGTATTTCCAGATATTACATTATCTAAATCACATCAGCTTGTGTCACAGTGGTTTACGTCACTGCTAGACCATTGGCATGACAGTGTGGTCAGCGGAGATGTTAAACTTGACATGAAAAACAGAGGAAAGTCAATATGCGGTAAAAAGAAGGGTGAATGAGGCCCAGAATGTAAACTGAACGTGATTCTTAAAGGGACCCGGGGAACGGAATAATCAGTGTTCTCCAGTGAGGAAGCTCACTTATTAACCATAATGAAATCTGCTTCTTCCATTACCACAGTGGTACCGCGGGGGCCGCACATTAGTCCTGTTTGTACTGCTGTGTGCGTGCAGCCTAACCTAGGCTCATTGGAAAAACATGAAATATCAAAGAAATATACCTGCCTGAATGCATATAATTAACAGCAGTTTCCATTTGAAATGGACTCTTTTGGCAGTAAACCAAATGTATTAATTTTCATTCAAATAATGACTTCAGGTTCAGACTATAAATCAAAAGGGGGTCATGAGGGGTTTAAAGGGGTCATGAATTGAGATCTTAACTTTTACTTGATCTTCTGATATATTGGAGTTAAACACACTAAAAGAAGATCCTGTAAGTTTCAGAGCTAAAAATGTCCTTTTTAATGAAATAACACACTTTATTGACATCGGGTTCGGAAAATGGCAGATCCTGGAATGTACCTATCTATGATGTCATAGGTAGCTTAAACACTGCCTCCACACAAAAGAATATCAAATCTTGATTCTGTAGCTTTCCTCACTCATTTGAGCAGGGCATGGTCAGATCAACCCACAGACACATTCAGTTCTTCATGTGAACTGTGGGAGGGGTCAAATCAAATTATTATTTAAAACTCTGTGCGTTCTCTGCGACAGCAAAATCTGAGTAAAAAGAAGCTTATTGCTTGTTGATTTTCTATGTTTTTTACAATAAAAAAACACATGAACGTTATAAGTGGATCTCATTCATTTTCTTTTCGGCTTAGTCCCTTTATTAATCCGGGGTTGCCACAGCAGAATGAACCGCCAACTTATCCAGCATGTGTTTTACGCAGCGGATGCCCTTCCAGCCGCAACCCATCTCTGGGAAACATTCACACACAGTCATTCACACTCATACACTACGGACAATTTAGCCTACCCAATTCACCTATACCGCATGTCTTTGGGGAAACCGGAGCACCCGGAGGAAACCCACACGAACGGAGGGAGAACATGCAAACTCCACAAAGAAACGCCAACTGACCCAGCCGAGGCTCGAACCTGCGACCCTGCGATCTTCTTGCTGTGAGGCAACAGCACTACCAACTGCGCCACTCCGTCGCCCTAAGTGGATCTCAGATTAATAATAATAATAATAATAATAATAATATTAATAATAATAATAATAATAATAATAATAATAATAATAATACAAAAGCCAGTTCATGAACTCTATAAGGCCCAATGCCAATTCTATTTTTGTACCCCTTCCCCTTGGCCCTTACAACCGAGGTTGAAGGGGCAGGGCTTCAAAATTTACCCCTAATAATTGGGACAGCACCTGCACACGTCATCATATGTCATCACAATCTCTTGTTTCATATGAGATCAGACAATTATGACTGCTGTAGTTATTCCAGTAGTGCTATTTTTTGGTATTTATCTTCAGTAAATCACTGAAGGCACAGACTATGTTATCATAACGATCTAATGTGGCAATAAGATTGTAACAGTACTGTGTATTTACACAGTGGCCATATTCATCTATGTAAACACACGAAAACAACACTAACATTATAGCAGACACTAGCAAAAAAACTCATTCGCAGCCACTAGATTTTTCTGACAGGGTATTCGATTGTCATCGAGTGACAGAAGGTTGTGGGACTTCTATACAGGAGTTATGATTATGGATCGCAAAATTTCTAGTCTACAAAGATTGAATTTATTTTTAAAGCATTTAAAGCATACTTTGAAAAAAATATACTAATACACCTAGTGAAAATTTATGGATTTTAATATACTTGCTCGGGTTCACTGAAGCAGTACTAAAATTTATATTTAAGGGTATTTTTAATGTATAACTTCTACAAACTTATAATGCATATGATTTGGATATAACACCTCTCCAATCCAGTTCAGTTCTATGAATCTAAGTCTTTCATAATACACACACTTATTAATAATTCCTACTTGTCTTCCTCGTGATGAAGAGTAGGCAATAACTGATATGTAGTAGGGGGAAAAAGAAGAACGTGTTCATAAGAAGCTGGATTCAAACCGGGTTCATGATCGATCGTGTCAAAACATGTTGTCATGGGCTTTACGATCTACGCCACTTACGCTGCTGTTCGCTGCTCTCTTTAAGTTGTCTCTGTCAATCAAACGGTGATGGCGGGAATCACTCAACTAGCTTATTCCAACGAGGTGCGCTATTTGCACTTAGCCTAAATAGACACTACAAAATTGGTGTTCCCTGGGCCTGTGCCCGTAATGCCCATTGGTTAATCCGGCCCTGGTGGGGAGGGTCAACACTGACTAATAAAGTACTTGGAAACAGATCCTTTTACTGGCACTCACTCATTTTCCAATCTGCCAGTACATACAACAACAACAACAACAACAAAATCCCCATATTCACATTTATCCATTTGGAACAAAACTGAATATATTTTAGCACCATTCACTAAAGATTTCAGTTTGTGTTGAAAAAATCCCACCCTAAAAAATATAACAAAAAAACCCCACTAATTTCCAGAAATGTTGCTGTGGGCATATATTTCCAATCAGCTTGGCTTGGTGCAACCACATGCGCTTTAACAGTTTATGAACAGTGTCTACTGAACTGCAGTCATGCGCTACCGAAAAGAATTGCGATGCTGTTTAACATTTGAATGCCTTAGGAAAATTTCTGCGAAGCGAAGCAATCGTTCGCGCAGCTACTTTGAGTAAAACGGTTATCAGATCTGATGTCTGTGTTTTGATACAGTGCGAAACTGCCACGCATTAAGAAGACAGATTTCATATCGGCACAGCTGAGGACACAAAAACTCGGCCGTTCTATCAAAACAAGCCTGCGGGGTGGAAATGCTATTAGCCTGTGTTAATCAAAATGCCTGCCGCTGCATCAGGCGTTCCCTTCCACAGTTTGGGCAAAACATATTGCCGTCATTATGCAAAGCTGCTTTTCTGGGTCAAAGTGCTGATTGTTCCTCAGAAGCTGTGAATGATCAACATGACGAGTCTGGCATGGCAAGACAAGGCAGCAAGACTGTGGGCAAGTCATCTTGGGAGAGAGGATAAAGGGGAGGACTTGAATTTTTCAGCCGTCTGACACAAGCGAAGCTGCTGTTAAATGTTCCTTGTCACTGTAACCATTGTTTGACTGTTCAGTGGGTCAAAAATGAGAAGGCCCTTTTTTTCTGACTTTGTTGTTATAGGGATGAAGGAACAACTCCTAGGTTTTTAGACACATTCGAGTGTGGATGGTTGAACAGATTATCTGTAAGCAGAAATTCAGTCAGCATAGGAGGAACTCATACTGAATCTTTCTTTTCCACTTCTTTAGAGAACATTTTGTCATTGAAATACAAGTCAAATATATACAGCTAAAGTCAGAATTATTACCCTCCCATTTATTTTTTCCCCCAATTTCTGTTTAACGAAGAGAAGATTTTTTTCAACACATTTCTAAACATAATAGTTTTAATAACTCATTTCTAATGACTGATTTATTTTACCTTTGCCATTATGCCAGTAAGTAATATTTTACCAGCTATTTCCAAGACACTTGTATTCAGCTTAAAGCGACATTTAAAGGCTTAACTAGGTTAATTAGGTTAACTAAGCAGTGTAACCAGGTATATACGCTGACAACAGGATGCGGATCCAAATGCAGGTTTTTATTAAGGGATGGTCAGGCAAGCAATGATCAATACAGGAGCAAACAGATGTATGAGGGCAATATAGTCAATATAGCAGGCAGATGGTCACAGGGATGGCAGCAGACAGGGAGAAACAGATAAACAAGGCGAGGGTCCAAACACGGCAAGAACAAGACAAGGTACCGCTTAGAATTGTGACTGATAACAGGTAACAAGACTCGGCAACTGGAGTGAGTGTGTGTGCTGTTTATGTACTGTGTGTAATCAGTTCTTAAAGCGGCTTCAGCTGTGGGATGTAATCAGGGATGATATGGAACCGGTTGTGTGTGATGTGAGAGTAGTGCATGTTTGGGGATGTAGTCCATAAGGTGGCAGATTTGTAGTCCATTAGTGAGTGTGCATGTTAACCAGCGATCTATGGGGAGAAGATCGCTGGTGATCGTGACAGGCAGGATAGGGTAATTAGGCAAGTTATTGTATAACAGATCAAAAACAAATATATAGCTTAAAGGGGCTTATAATTTTGATCTAAAATGGCTTTTAAAAATTAAAAACTGCTTTTATTCTAGCCAAAATAAAACAAATAAGACTTTCTCCAGAAGAAAAAAATATTATCAGACATTCTGTGAGTATGTCCTTCCTCTGTTAAACATCATTTGGGAAATATAAAAAAATAAAAAATAATTCAATTGGGAATAATTCTGACTTTAACTGTATATTTTTCCTACTATATAGCCAAGCGCTCATTGAAAATATGTGCCATAATTCATAGGACTCATTAGGGAGTGTCAGGGAAGCCTCTAAGCTTCATAGGACTCATTAAGGACGCTACTGTTCAAATTTACTACATTGGTGGAAAGACAAATAATGCATTTATTGTCAATAAAACACATTTTTTTTAATGTAAATGGTTGATCAAATGATTGGTGAAAAAATTATTTCAAGATTTTAGGTGAAAATTCTGATATTTAAATCCAAAAATTTACAAACTATTGACTTAAAATGCTGGGTTATTTAAACCCAAATTTAGGTAAAATACGGACAAACCCTAAAACTGTTAAATTTGGGTTTGGATTTCTTTAAACACACAGAAATGTGCAATAAATAAATATAACAGAATTACTCAATGAGTGAGGATCATGACCTTTTGTGTTATTCTGTTTGTAAGATCAATGCACCAAAATCCAGCCGATTTGAATGTTATCCCTCGATTGAATGGGCGTTATCAGTGGATATCAGCTGATAGATATGGGCCAGTAGGGGCCTTCTGCGCCTACTGGTAGACTCAGAAGGCTGTTATCATCCATCCAAATGGTTAATCAGCTATAGATAGGCTGTGGCCGGAAGTTAACGAGAATTATTTTTTAAATTTCCCATTTATTATATTTTATTAACGTCTACCCCTACCCCAACCTTATACCCAACCATCACAGTAATGTAAAAACAGATCTGGATCTGGAGTCTTCTTAATTAGTATAGCTGATTAACCATGAGGATGGATGATTACAGCCTTCTGAGCCTACCGGAGCCTACCAGTGGCCCATATCTATCAGCTGATAATCATTGATAATGCCCATTAAATCGAGGGATAACATTCGAAGCGGGTGCCAAAGTCAAACAATGCAGAAGAGTGTGCATGCTTTATGATTTAACTATTAAATTGAATTCACAAAAATTACCCAGCATTGTATATACATTAGGCGATGTAGTGGTGCAGTAGGTAGTGCTGTCGCCTCACAGCAAGAAGGTCGCTGATTCAAGCCTCGGCTGGTTCAGTTGGCGTTTTTGTGTGGAGTTTGCATGTTCTCCCTGCGTTCGCGTGGGTTTCCTCCGGTTGCTCCGGTTTCCCCCACAGTCCAATGACATGCGGTACAGGTGAATTGGGTAGGCTAAATTGTACATAGTGTATGAGTGTAAATAAGTGTGTATGGATGTTTCCCAAAGATGGGTTGCCGCTGGAAGGGCATCCGCTGCGTAAAAAAACATGTGCTGGATAAGTTGGCGGTTCATGTTGATGTGGTTATAATTTAGCTTAAAATCATTCATTCATTCATTTTCTTTTCGGCTTAGTCCCTTTATTAATCTGGGGTCGCCACAGCAGAATGAACCACCAACTTATCCGGCATATGTTTTTCGCAGCGGATTCGCAGCTGCAACCCATAAATAAATGTATAAATAAATAACAATAATTTTCTTGGCTTTTCAACTACATTGAAATGTACTTATTGGTATATTTTAGTTTCGCTCTATTTATTTATTTATTTATTTATTTATTTGTGCATTTATTTATTTATTTATTTATTTATTTATTTATTTATCTATGTGTGCACTATTTATTTATTTGTTTGTTTGTTTGTTTATTTGTGCATTTATTTATCTATGTATTTATTTATGTGTGCACTATTTATTTATTTGTTTATTTATTTATTTGTGCATTTATTTATTTATTTGTGCATTTATTTATTTATTTATCTATGTGTGCACTATTTATTTATTTGTTTGTTTGTTTGTTTGTTTATTTGTGCATTTATTTATCTATGTATTTATTTATGTGTGCACTATTTATTTATTTGTTTGTTTATTTATTTATTTATTTTTTTATTTTTTTATTTATGTGTGCACTATGTATTTATTTATTTGTTTGTTTATCTATTTATCTATTCATTAATTAATTAATTTATTTAATTATTTATGTATTGGTCTATTTATTTATGTTGCATCTAATGATTGATAATGATGATGAAGCAACTTTAAAACCATAGCCTGCTAAGCTACTGTATTAGCAAAGAAGTCATAAACATTAATACATATAACTGACAAATCTTATCATATATAACCTTTTTCTGGCACAAAATAATAATAATAATAATAATAATAATAATAATAATAATAAGAAGAAGAAGAAGAAGAAGAATATTTGAAAATTATTAAGTTAAGAAGCTAAGAAACTAAGAAAATATCATAATTTACATAACCAAGCTGAAAGATGGGTATATACAGTAGATCATCAATGTGTAATTTGTTGTGATTGTGTTCATTAATGATTCATGGAAATAAAATAAAATACGTTCATTAAAAATGACTTATTGGTGTTACAAAAAAAAAAAAAAAAAAAAAAAAGCAGCATTTAGAACGTGGGCAGAAAACATATTTATCTACACTGCAGTCCACTTTACCAGCCAACTGCCTTTGAAGGTAGAATCCTAACTGATGTTGAAAGATTAATGAAGTAAAATCCACTGTTACCATAGAGTTTATTTATAGGTAGCTATTTAAATCCTGTTATTGCCTTCTTTGGAAAGAATACACTTACTGCTGCTTAATTTTGCTAATATTAGTTTTTAGAAGCCAGAAGAATCATGCTGCCTAACATTTGGAACAGCTTCAGCGCCAAAAGCGTGCCTATGATGTCTTAAAACATTCACTAGGTTTTGGAACAGAGTCATAGCACATCCTTCATACCATCTGCCCCAGCCATATGCACTCGCACTCATCCACACGCATGTACAAATTCTGTCACACCATTATCCCAATATCTGACAGCTGTACAGATATACACTACACAAACTCCTTATACGGTTAGACTTTGCCCCTTTTTTACAGTTATTTACTGTAAAAATGCCTAATAAAGTACCACACATTTTTACAGTTTACTACTGTATTATGCACTGTATTGCGGGTAATTTTAAAACTTTTACAGTAACTTACTCCAAATTAGGAATTTGTGGTATTCTACTGTAATCAAAGTAGTTAAGCGCTGCTACTGTAGTTGAAGACAAAAATTAATGTTGAAGGCATTAATTAACATCTTGTATCACAAAATTAATTTATAATAGATTGAAAATGGAAATCATTATTGTAAACCATTTAAAATGGATATAATAACAATGAATAATTAAAATACCATTGTACATGATCTTGTCACTTGTTTGGATCGATTGAATTTATTGAATTCAATAGTAAATACTAAAAATAAAGGTTCAGTACTGCCGGTGTAAAATGTAAATAAATTACAGTAAAAGTACTGTATAAATGTTATATTTTTAAATGAAAAAAATGCTTAAGGGCATTTTTAAGATCTACCGATAAGGCTATTTTACTGTAAAATGAAATTGCGGTAGAGCACTGCTACTGTAAAACACATTTACAGGTAAGTTACTGTAAAGTGGCAGTTGTGGTAAATGGCTGGCAACAGTGCTACCAGTAAGTTACCACAAAAATACAATAAAAAGTCTAACAGTGTCCTTATTTTAAGCCAAACAATCATGTTGACCTTGTTTAAAGGATACAATAGTATGCAAGATCAAGGTTGTGTAAGATTATTATGATTGTTTTAGGAGTATTTACAGTTTTTCTGACTTAGTAAAGCTTGTAGTTATGTATTTCTCCTACACATTTAGCTTAATTACAATTTGAGACTTAGGCCCAATCCCAATTTTATTTTTGTACCCCTACCCCTTCCTCTTGGCCCTTGAAACAGAGTGTGAAGGGGAAGGGCTTCAAAATTTACCCCTAAGAAATGGGACACCACTACAGCACCTAAACACGTCATCAAATGTCATCGCGATCTCTTGCTTCATATGAGATCAGACGATGGCGACTGCTGTAGTTATTCCAGTTGTGTTATTTTTTGGTATTTATCTTCAGGAAATCACTGAAAGCATATATCATGTTATCATAACGATCTAATGTGGCAGTAAGATAGTAACTATACTGTGCATTTACACAGGGGCCATATTCATCAATGTAAATACACATTAACATTAACATTATAGCAGACACTGTAAAAAGGCCATTCCTAGCCCATTCCCAGACCACTAGAACGTGGTTATGATTATATTATTAGTGTTTGTTTGTTGAAAAAATTCATAATAATGACAAAAAAATACTAATTTGTGGATCTCCTTACTTCCGGGTGCAGCTACGCTGCCGTTGTGGCTGGTGTATTCTGGGAAATTTTCTTACTCCTTGGTTTCGAGTGTGGTCCTGAAAAATCTCAGTTCGAAGGGGTATCTAGCCCTTCCTCTTAGCCCTATGCCTTCAAGCTAAAGAGAACTGGGACACCCCTACCCCTTCACGTGAACGCGCAAAACAAGGGGTAGGGGTAAGGGGAAAGGCTAAGGGGTAGAATTGGGATTGTGCCTTAATTTAAGACTAGCCTAGCATTGTTAAGATTTTTAGCTATACGTAAACAGTTTTAATTTAGGTTTTTCCCATAAAAAATAGCTCAATAGCACGTATACTTGTTCTTTAGTGACAAAATAGATACAGTTATGTTTTGTTGCAGTAAGCTTCAGTATTTTGAGAAACAACAAGTGATGATTTTGCATTATAACTACTGTCAAGTGTTAATTTCAACAAAAGATTGTGGACTATGCATTTGCTTTTTTTTTTTTTAGTTTTTACCTTGTTTCTAGTCAAAATATCTAAAAATTCTTAAATCTAGAAGCATAAAAGTCAAAATTATTGGCTTGTTTTCAAAAACAATGTCAACATCAAGTGCGTTTTTCCTTAAGACAAGCTAAATACTCTTGTTTTTGCTTTGATGTGCCAAAACTTTCTTCAGTTGAACAAAGAGAAAACTGAAGTCATTGCGTTTGGGAACAGAAATGAGGTTCTCAAAGTGAATGCGTACCTTGGCTCTAATTGTCAAACAACAAAAAATAAGGTCAAGAATCTTGGTGTGACTCTGGAGTCAGATCTGAGTTTCAATAGTCATGTCAAAGCATTAAGCAAATCAGCATACTATCTTCTCAAAAACATTGCAAGAATTAGATGCTTTGTTTCCAGTGAAGACTTAAAGAAACTTGTTCATGCTTTCATCAGCAGCAGAGTGGATTACTATAACGGCCTCCTCACTGGCCTTACCAAAAAGACAGTCAGACAGTTGCAGCTCATCCAGAACGCTGCGGCCAGGATTCTGACCAGAACCAGAAAATCTGAGCACATCACACCTGTCCTTAGGTCTCTACACTGGCTCCCAGTTAAATTCAGAATAGATTTTAAAGTATTATTACTTGTCTGTGAATCACTAAATTGCCTAGGACCTCAATACATTACAGATATGCTCACTGAATACAAACCTAATAGATCGCTCAGAAATTCCAATAGTCCAGTCAAAGCAGGGTGAATCGGCCTTCAGCTACTACACCCCTCGCTGCTGGAATCAGCTTCCAGAAATGATCAGATGTGCTCCAACATTAGGCACATTCAAATCAAGACTGAAAACACTTCTGTTTAGCTGTGCCTTTACTGAATGAGCAACTATGTCTTTCTTTTCTTTTTCATTCTTTTATAATCTGTTTTAAAACATTTTAATCTGTTTTAATCATTTTTATTATTTGTTTTTATTTTCTTATACTTGTCTCTTTATTTCCTGTTTATGTAAAGCACTTTGAATTGCCACTGTGTATGAAATGTGCTATATAAATAAACTAGCTTTGCCTTGCCTTTGAAATTAGAATATTTTGCTTACCCCATTGGCAGATTATTTGGCTTGTTTTAAGAAAGAAACTTAATTTAGACATATTATTTCTGAAAAGAAGATTTAATTCATACAATAATCTTGCTTTAAGTTTAAATCCTTTTGCTATAACACTATATAATGACAATTCTTAAATAAAGAGGAAGTGTCCAGTTAATAACTCTAGTTTTAAGACATTGTCACACAAAATAAGAAAGGTAAACTGTTTAAAAAGCAATAAACAAGCTAGTGTGAAGATTATTAAACTAAACACAGCTTAGAATCAGTGTTATGATACTTATTTTAGGACATTTCTTTCTTTACCAAAGCGTATTTAAGCTGAAACAATTATGAAATCTTAACAATTACATTTATCTCACTGCACTAGCAGATAATTTGACTTGTTTCTAGTCTGTATCTTCCTAAACCATTCATTTATTTCTCATATTTAGATGGGGTTTTTTTTTCCAGTGTACCCAGGCACATGGAGTCTAGGGATGTCGATGTATTTGCAAAAGGAAAATCGATCGCTCAGCAAATAGCATTTCTTGCATCAAATCTGCTTGCCAGTGTCCTGACAAACCTGCCCGTGTCAAAGAACCGACCGCCACATCTATAAGCATTCAATACGTAATTGAGGTCTAGGGAGTGGAGGAACCAATGCTAACAAAGATCCAGGAGCAGCAGTCGGTGTGTAAACAGGAGTCCCACTGGTAGATAAAGACAGGAAATATATTATGCTGCCTAAATGCCAAAGGGCTTTCCCTGGGGTGTGTGGTCCTTAGCCCGTTTACACTTCAGCTCACTTGCACAGTCACATGTATTTTGTTATTAGGGAAGGTAAGCACGCAGCTGGGCATAAATGAGTGTTCAAGGCCATGTATAATCAAGGGAACACACACATATAGTGGTCAAGAGTCACACGAGGAGGGGTGAATTCTCTAAATGCTTGCGCAGTTGTTGTTGTGTAATGTATTTCAAAATAAAAAAAAATTGGTCCATGTTCATTTACAGACAAATATCACAGCACTGAAGGAAGTTGGCAAATGCAGAGAATCACCACTGGACATCACTTATAAGACTTTCAATGACATGCACTACGGTCAATTTCATTCATTCATTCATTTTCTTTTTGGCTTAGTCCCTTTATTAATCCTGGGTCGCCACAGCGGAATGAACCACCAACTTATCCAGCACATGTTTTACGCAGCAGATGCCCTTCCAGCTGCAACCCATCTCTGGGAAACATCCACACACACTCATACACTATGGACAATTTAGCCTACCCAATTCACCTCTACCGCATGTCTTTGCCCTGCTGAAAAATCCAGCTTAAACCAGCCTAAGCTGGTTGGCTGGTTTAAGCTGGTCGACCAGCCTAGTTTAAGAGGGGTTTTGTCCATTTCCAGGCTGGTTTCCAGCTATTTCCAGCCTGGTCTTAGCTGGTCAGGCTGGAAAATGACCAGCTAAAACCAGCTTGACCAGCCTGGTTTAAACTGGACAGCTGGTTTTGGCTGGTCAAGCTGGTTTTAGGAAACCAGCCTGGAAATGGTGACAGCACTACCTACTGCGCCGCCTATGGTCAATTTAGTTTATTCAATTCACTTATAGCCCATGTCTTTAGACCAGGGGTGGGCAAACTTGGTCCTGGAGGGCCGGTGTCCTGCATAGTTTAGCTCCAACTCTAATCAAACGCACCTGAACATGCTAATCAGTGTCTCCAAGATCACTAATTATCTATAAGCAGGTGTGTTTGATCAAAGTTGGAGCTAAACAGTGCAGGACACTGGCCCTCCAGGACTGAGTTTGCCCATCCCTGCTTTAGACTGTGGGGGAAACCGGAGGACCTGGAGGAAACCCACGCGAACATGAGGAGAACATGCAAACTTCACGCAGAAAACAACAGCAAAAGAATGATCTAAATAAAAAAAAGAGAAAAAAAAAACATATTTCGAGATGTATATAAAAACATATCCATTTTAAAACTAATATAGGTACAGTGTATGCATTCCAGTGGTGGGTTGCTTTTGTAAGCATCTCGTTTACTGTTGTAACCCTCATTCCCTGAAGGGGGGAACTGAGACGTTATGGGGAATCACCATAATGACATTCCGACATAACTTGGGGCTCCCGAACTGAAAGGGAACATCTTGGTTACTGTTGTAACCCTCATTCCGTGAAGGAACGACATTGTTTGACAGTTTGATGATTCCCCCTAATGTCATTCCGACATAACTTCTGACAAAAGTGCAGTGTTTTGCAAAGCAAAAGTTATTTTGAAGGATGTCCATTAACACTAAAAATGTAGCTTTTAGCGCTAATTCTACCAGGAAGACCTAATGCCACGACACTCATCACAATCAGTTCCAACCAATAGCCACAAGACACCAGGAATATTCAAGCTGTCTATTAATTTCATTCATTTGGTTGCAGACGTTCACCCACCATCCTCCCCACCACCACCAGGTTGGCCCAGGTTGCCTTCATCCTCATCAGTCATAGCTGGATCTAAAGGCTTCCAATTCAATCTATGGACGGGGCCTCCACCAAAAAAAATTTGGTAAATGATATTTTTGTCAAATAATACTCATCAAATAAATGTAATTCAGTATATTTGTTAAACATGATTTGTTAAACCCATATGATTTTAGTACTCTGACTTTTTCTAAATGTGTGTATATTTCTTTTTAACATCATTATTTTATTAAAATGACAAAAACACAAACATTTAGAAAAAAATATAATAGGAAATAGAGTGGGAACAATGTCCTTGCTTCTTTAAACATCACTGAGGAAATATTTGAAACATAATTACAATTTCACAGGAGGGATAGTGTTTTTGTCTATAAACAGTTCATCCAGAAAGTATTCATAGCGCTTCACTTTTTCCATATTTTTTTATGTTACAGCCTTTTTCCAAAATTGATTAAATTAATTTATTTCCTCAAAATTCTCCACACAACACCCCATAATGACAATGTAAAAAAATAGTTTTTGAAATTGTTGCAAATTTATTAAAAATAAAAACACCTGAAAAATCACATGTACATAAGTATTCACAGCCTTTGCCGTGAAGCTCTAAATTGAGCTCAGGTACATTCTGTTTCCACTGATCATTCTTGAGATGTTTCAGCAGCTTAATTGGAGTTCACCTGTGGTAAATTCAGTTGATTGGACATGATTTGAAAAGGCATACACCTGTCTATATAAAGTCCCAGGGTTGACAGTGCATGTCAAAGCACAAACCAAGCATGAAAACAAAGGACTTGTCTGTAGACATCCGAGACAGGATTGTCTTGAGGCACAAGGCTGGGGAAGGTTACAGAAAAATTTCTGCTGCTTTGAAAGTTCCAATGAGCACAGCGGCCTCCATCATCCGTAAGTGGAAGATGTTTGGAACCACCAGGACTCTTCCTAGAGCTGGCCGGCCATCTAAGCTGAGTGATCGGGGGAGAAGGGCCTTAGTCAGGGAGGTGATCAATAATCTGATGGTCACTCGGTCTGAGCTCCAGCATTCTTCTGTGAAGAGAGGAGAACCTTACAGAAGGACAGCCATCTGTGCAGCAATCCACCAATCAGGCCTGTATGGTAGAGTGGCCAGAGGGAAGCTACTCCCCACCTAGAATTTGCCAAAAGGCATCTGAAGGACTCTCAGACCATAAGAAACAAAATTCTCTTGTCTGATGAGATTAAAATTGAACTCTTTGGAGTGAATGCCAGCCGTTACGTTTGGAGAAAACCAGGCACCGCTCATCACCAGGCTAATACCATCCCTGCAGTGAAGCATGGTGGTGGCAGCATCATGCTGTGGGGATGTTTTTCAGCAGCAGGAACTGGAAGATTAGTCAGGATAGAGGGAAAGATGAATGCAGCAATGTACAGAGACATCCTGAATGAAAACCTGCTTCAGAGTGCTCTTGATCTTAGACTGGGGTGACGGTTCATCTTCCAGCAGGACAATGACCCAAAGCACACCACCAAAATATCAGTGGAGTGGCTTCACAACAACTCGGTGAATGTCCTTGAGTGGCCCAGCCAGAGCCCAGACCGAAATCCTATTGAACATCTCTGGAGAGATAAGAAAATGGCTGTACACCGTCGCTTCTGATCCAACCTGATAGAGCTTGAGAGGTACTGCAAAGAGGAATGGGCAACAATTCCCAAAGACAGGTGTGCCAAGCTTGTGGCATCATATTCAAAAAGACTTGAGGCTGTAATTGCTGCCAAAGGTGCATCAACAAAGTATTGAGCAAAGAAAAATGAATGAATTCATATATTGGGTTGTAGCTTAATGACCACAGTAAAATGTGTCTCAATAGCCAAACCAGTTAATCAGCAATTTTATGAGATACCAGTTAATGTATGTAAAGTATACACAATCAGCCAGCAGGATGAAGAACCTCAGCATGCAATTTGTTTTCAGCACAGATTTATGCATGTTTACCTTGTTACCTAATTTGCTTTTGTGAATTAGTTTCTAAGACTTTCATATACCGTAGCTAAACAAACCATGCTATGCTAAACAGTTAGTGATATCCCCCCTAGGAAATGCAAATAGTGTAGAAGCCCAGTTCTTCACAGCTATCCATTTTAAATAAATATATATTTATTTTTTTTGCAATAAGTAAAGATATTGTCTTTCTTACTCGACTTGAAAAATGTCAGGTCTGTTTATTTTCAAGGCTTTCGTTTGTTAAATAAAACCAACATAATTAGCACCAGCTCAGAGGTAATAAAGCAAACAGCAGGATTCAGAAGTCTCCAATAAAAGAGCTTAATAAAATGAATTCAAATGTTTTCTAAGGTGCAGAAAGAAACATATTTACAAACTAAAAAGCTGATGCAATAACCTTAGAAATCTAGAATGCCTGGAGAAATCTATTCAGTGTTATTTCTATATATCACTACCTGACTAAAGTCTTGTTGTGGATCCCAGTTGTAACAGCAACAAATAATAACTTGACTTCTAGTTAATCATTTGGAAAAGTGGCTGAAGGTAGATTTTTTTGATGAGTCATCTGTTGAACAGCATCCCCATCATCACAAATACCGCAGAAGACCTATTGGAACCCACTTGGACCCAAGATTCTCACAGAAATCAGTCAAGTTTAGTGAAGGAAAAATCATGGTTTGGGGTTACATTCAAGGGCACGTGAGAGATCTGAAGAGGCGATGGCAACATCAACACCCTGAAGTATCAAGACATTTGTGCTGCCCATTACATTACAAACCACAGGAGAGGGCAAAATCTTCAGCAGGAAAGCGCTCCTTCTCACACTTCAGCCTCCACATCAAAGTTCCTGAAAGTAAAGAAGGTCAAGGTGCTCCAGGATTGGCCAGCCCAGTCACCAGACATGAACATTATTGAGCATGTCTGGGGTAAGATGAAGGAGGAGGCATTAAAGATGAATCCAAAGATTCTTGATGAACTATGGGAGTCCTTAGTCATAGGATGAACTATCAGAGTTTTTTTTTTTTATCATCATTTTTTTTTTCCACAGACTTTATATTCTATACTGTACACTATTTCTGTTAAGTGGCAAGACTTTTGTCTAAGCAAAGTCAGACCTTACTGTCCTAATTATTCATTCATTCATTCATTTTCTTGTCGGCTTTGTCCCTTGCGGGGTCGCCACAGTGGAATGAACCACCAACTTATCCAGCATGATTTTACGCAGCGGATGCCCTTCCAGCCGCAACCCATCTCTGGTAATTTCCACACACACACATTCACACTCATACACTACGGACAATTTAGCTTACCCAATTGACCTGTACTGCATGTCTTTGGACTGTGGGGGAAAACGGAGCACCCGGAGGAAACCTACGCGAACGCAGGGAGAACATGCAAACTCCACACAGAAACGCCAACTGACCCAGCCCAGCTGAGGTTCGAACCTGCGACCCAGCGACGTTCTTGCTGTGAGGCAACAGCACTACCTACTGCGCCACTGCGTTGCTCTGTCCTAATTAAATAATTAAAAATCAAGGCATAAACATTTTATTTCGGTAAAATAAGCGTAATCTAGAGGCCTTTGCTTTTTTATATAAGCCACTTCTGATACTAAATGATCAACTAGAAGTCAAGTTATTATTTGTTGTTCTCTAAACTTGGATAGGCGACAAGACTTTTGTCAGGTAGTGTATCATTGAGAGTAGTTTGACTGGTACACAATTTAAAATCTGCCAACTTATGCCTTTAAAAAATATGGTTACAGTATTGGGAAACTTTTTTGATTCATTCAGCTAATCTCCAGGTCTGGTGGGAGCACTTAGCTTAGCATAAATCAATGATTTAGGGCTTACTCACACTATGCTATCCGAACCGTGCCCAGGCCCGTTTCCCGGATCGTTTGAGAAATGTGAGTGCTCTGAATCGGGCTCAGGCACGGTACACTTGGGTGGCCCTGGCCCGGTTGGAAGAGGTGGGCCAGAGCGCAGTTCACTTGGGCTCAGGCGCGGTACGCTTACAGTGTGAGTGCAAGCGTGCTTGAGCCTGAAACTGAAAGCGAGACGTGACTTTTAAGGGACTGTTTCATATGTATTAATTAATCATTCATACTGTTCAAATAACACAAACTGTCGTAGATTATTAAAGACGCAAACCCCTCACTGCACGTCAGCTGCACCTTCAGCAAACTTCCTAATTCCTGCAGCACGAGGACTTTATGATTGTTTATGAGCGTCAAAAGTGGCTGATCTGTTTGGCGAAATATTAGACTGCGTGTCACTGCATATCAAACGACTTAAACGATATAACTAAAGAAATCTCCACTGTGCTGAGTGAGAGCGCTTACTGAGCAGCGCGTCATCGATGACGGAAGCGCGCCCAGGCCCGAATGTAATGTGAGTGCGGGCCGTCGGGGGAGACGGGAGGGGGGACAAGCGTGCTTTGGCCTGATTCAAGGCAACTACATAGTGTGAGTACGGCCTCAGATTAAACCATTAGCATCTTGCTCAAAAAAGAGTTTCGATAATTTTCCTATTTAAAAAACTTTATTATTCCCCTCAGTCACCTTCCCTGTTCCTTACATTTGAGATGCAGGGTCCAGAGCTTATATTAAACTATGATTAAATAAATTAGGACATAACTTTTATAAACATTCATTGATTCTTTTTCTTTTCAGCCTAGCCCCTTTATTAATCTGGGGTCACCAAAGCGGAATGAACCGCCAATTTATCCAGCACATGGTTTATGCAGCGGATGCCCTTCCAGCTGCAACCCATCTCTAGCAAACATCCATACACACTCACTCACACACATACACTACGGACAATTTAGCCTACCCAATTCACCTGTACCGCATGTCTTTTGGACTGTGGGGGAAACCGGAGCACCCGGAGGAAACCCACGCGAATTTTATAAACATGTCTCACAAAAAATATTACCAGTTTGCAAAATATGTCAGTGAAAGACAATTCAGTACTATTGCATTTCAGTAAAATGCGTTTTAGCTTAAGTTTAATAAACTGTGTCAGTAAAACCAGGAAAAAATAGAATGTATTATATGTAGACGACGTTTATTAATCTGTAATTGCCTATTTTTGATAAATGTGCTCCTAGATTATGTCTTTAACATCATCATTAGCACTTAAAAGCGACGCTAAATTGATGTTGTGCTTGTCTCTTCTCGTCGTCATTTTCCCCTTCAGTTTTTCTACTCCTGAAGAATAGACTTTGAGCCCGGCAATGAAGCAAAGGCCATGGCTCTGTATCTGCACGGATTCGCGTTTATGTGGTACCTGTCGTTCTCCCAGGTTACCTTGGAAGAACAAACTTGAACCGAGAGGAGACAGAACGCATATGACAAATGAGATGCTGTGAGCTTCCTGTTGATCACATGACCTTCACACGAAAATAATTTCGACTTTAAAAAAAATCATGATTTTTTTGTTTTTAGTGAAAATGTATAAATATTTAAATTAGGGGTGTCAAAATTAATCGTTTCTTCGGTGCACCGCGATGCAGACGCGGACAATTCGGTATTGGTTCAGTAATAATCATAAGCGGTTTTTATATAATGACGTCATTTATCTCACATGCGCTATGTCGCCGTAGCTTACTATGGCGAGGGAGGCGAGCGGCGAGCGCGAGTACAACGCTCTAACTACGTAAAAACTCTGAAACTGTGCACAATTTCACTGCGTGTGTGTTTGCTGAACACTGTTTCACTGACACTTACAGCAAAAGCCCCTATTTCACGGCGATTAAGAAAATGAAAGTAAACTCCATTTCTCTCTCTGTGGCCCATGAGTGCAGCTGTGAAGAGCACCAGCGTGTAAGAGCCAATCGCAGCCCTTTCTGTTGAGCGCGTGACCAATCAAAGGGGTGTAAGAAAGAACTTCGTAGTTAGTAGACAAGGCTCAGAAAGCGAGTGGGATATTAATATTTGTTTATTTGCTAGAAATGCTCGTGTTGCTTAAAGGTACAGTTTATATATCTGAAGATAGAGGTAAAGTTGGTTTTATATTGGGATATTCAGACATTCTCCTTAATAATATAATTTCAGAAAAGTATTATTTGCAAATTCTAAATAGGGAAATCATATTAGCAGCCAATGACTATCAAAGTACAACATTGTTCACAGTCAATTAGATAGTGTTAATGTTGTTTGTTACTTGTATGCTAATTCCAATCGAATATTCAAAGTAACATGATAAACAATATAGAGACTTCTAAATGAACGAATGTGTGAATATAAAACCAACTTTACCTTTATTCTGACTGTTGGTATTAAAGGACAAAATTGTTTTACAAATAGTATATAAATATATTTATACATGTTAATACAAGAATTGCTGTGCTGTGAGGAAAATATAAAACTGTGTATGGAAAGAATCGTCAATGCACCGTGATGCACCGAGATATCGAATTGAACCGAATCGATGGCATGATAATCGTAACCGAACCGAACCGTGAGACCATTGTAGGTTCACACCTCTAATTTAAATACTAAAGCACTGTCAATGAGCATAAATTGTAAAATGCAAATAAAAACTATTTCAGCAAGGAAATGACTCGCACCACTAGCGGGTTGTGGGGGCCCCTAGTGGCAGCGGGGCCCTAAGCAGCCGCTTACTTTGTTATAGGGAGGGCCGGCTCTGGCTGAAGGGATTCAAAAATGATAAAACTCAACTTTTTAACTCTAGGGACATAATCCTAAAGAAAGGTGGAGCACCTTTTAGGGTGCTTCAGTCCTTCAGTCTTATAATTCTGGAGAAAATGATGCCATGACAAACACTGATTAGCAGATAGCATTACATGAACGAATCAAAAATTCAAAGCATCCGATTACAGTTTTTTGCATTTCAATTGCATTTTGAAAAAGTTTCAACTAAATGTTTAACTAGGACATAAAATACACATATGTTTACATCAGTTACTCAGACAATGAGTACAGAAAATGTGTGCCACTGCTGTGTGGGCCTAATTACTAGTAACACTTGATTTCATCATCTTTATTCTTTCCTTCTCCTTTTCTCTCCATTCTTTATAACCTCCCACCACGAGCAACACTGTAAAAATTCCCACACTGCCTCCAAGGGTTGTAATTAGACTCTATTACACTCCAGGAGAATCAGAGGCTGATTAGACCTGAGGACTACAGATTTATTCTGTGATGGCCTTTAAAGACGTTGAATCGCACCAGCTTGAGTGCTGCAGAAGCTCCTCATTCTTTCTGATGGCTTTAATCACCTTGCACAAAACTGATTTGTGTTTATTTTGCTGACAAAACATTGATTACCATGACTGCACAGCCCTCAAAAGGCTGAGCAGATTACACTCGGCCGCCTGCGCGGGAGCGTTGGCATCTTCTTCAGGAAGGAAATGAGAGCTGGTGGAGTTTGAGGCTGAATGGTGATTACATGTTATGAGCGAATACGAGAGAGTTGTCTAACCCTTTGCTACTGGAATCGTTTTCTTTTCACATACAAGTTGTGGATTCACTTTATGGAGCTGCACAGCCGCTCTATAGTGTAAATGTGTAAAATTAGGAGAGATTCCACATTGCAAAAATAAACTATTTGATCAGTATTTTTGGTTCAATATATCTTAATATGGCAAACTGTTTTAATATTTAATCTACTCTATAAAATGTACTAGCATCTAGTTTGTGATCCCACTTTATATTAAGTCTTCTTACTAGGCAGCAACAACAACAAAACAAACAAGCAAGCAAATAAATAAATAAATAAGCACAATGTACTTGTGTTCATATTGTATTTCACAACACTTATATGGTTAAGGTTAGGGTTTAAAAGTGTATCAGATGGATCAAGATTGTAGTTATAAATGTAAATACAGAAATTAATTAAAGATTTTATTGAACGCAAATTATTTTTAAAATAAATAAACAATGTGAAAACTTTCCAAGTTTTAGGAAAAACAAATAATAACTTGATTTCTAGTTGATCATTTGGTATCAGGAGTCAAAGGCAAAGGCCTCTAGATTACATGTATTTTACCAAAATAAAATATGATCATGTCTTGATTATTATTATTATTTTAATTATTTAAATAGGACAGTAAGGTCTGACTTTGCTTAGACAAATGTCTTGTCAGAAATAATGTACAGTATAGAATATAAAATCATGGTGCAGTGGAAAAATAATTAATATTGTGTATGACTCCCATGAGTTTGGACAACTGCATCCATACATCTTTGCAATTACTCAAATAACTTATTAATAAAGTCATCTGGAATGGCAAAGAAAGCGTTCTTGCAGGACTTCCCGAGTTCATCAAGATTCTTTGGATTCACCTTCAATGCCTCCTCCATCTTACCCCAGACATGCTCAATAATGTTAATGTCTGGTGACTGGGCTGGCCAATCCTGGAGCACCTTGACCTCCTTTGCTTTCAGGAACTTTGATGTGAAGCCTGAAGTTTGAGAAGGAGCGCTATCCTGCTGAAGAATTTGCCCTCTCCTGTGGTTTGTAATGTTACGGGTAACACAAATGTCTTGATACCTCAGGGTGTTGATGTTGCCATCCACTCTGCCGATCTCTCGCACACCACCATACTGAATGTAACCCCAAACCATGATTTTTCCTTCACCAAACTTGACTAAATTTTGTGGGAATCTTGGGTTCATGCAAGTTCTGCAGTATTTGTGAGGATTGGGATGCAGTTCAACAGATCATCAAACAAATCTACTATCTGTCACTTTTCCAAATGATTAACTAGAAGTCAAGGTATTATTTGTTGCTCTTACAACTGGGATCGACGACAAGACTTTTGTCAGGTAATTATATCACATTATACATGTGTGTTATACCAAATTATTAATTTAAATGTCTTCTTTAAACTCCACTGAGGCCACTTAATATGGGAACATACTTTTCAATTAGGTGCTAGTGCATCTACTACTATTTATTATTCATTATATACTCCTTATACAGTATTTTATATACTAATAACCAGGGCTTGACATTCACTTTTTTGATCACCAGCCACTGTGACTAGTAGTTTTCCAACATTACTAGCCACTGGCCATTTTTCACAAAATATAGCTGTATACTATACTTTTTATTTAACAAAACATATGCACAGTAATCTGTCCTGGCTAAAGGTCCAGGATCACCAGTCAACTACACATAAATGGGGAGTAATCTCCCATTAAAGCAATGTTATTGTAAAAAAATGATAATTAAGCCACATTACACAAAAGAAAGTAGGTAAAAAACATACCGTGTGATAATGAAAGGATTATAACGCACACGGTTAACGTTAGACCCAATAATAATCTGTTCAAATAATGGTTAAAGCGAAAGTAACCAGTGCTGCTTACAAAAATACAAATCTGGAGCTCTCGAAAGCAGCTAGACTCTGGGTGCATGTTCATCACTTTTTGTCTAGTCTATTTGAAAGAGAACCGATCACATCAGCTGTGTTTCTAGACACCGTTGCTTCACGCAAGGAAACGGGTCTCAATTCTAAGATCGCCTTTGCATGCATATTGGACCATCCTTATTGTAGAACCCTGCTTTTATAAATTATTATCTGGGAAAATTATTTTCAACCAGCCAAAGTGGCTAGTGGGAGTATCTGTCTTACCCGCCACCACTGAAAACTACCCGCATTTGGTGGGTTGGCGGGTGTTTATGTAAAGCCCTGCTAATAACCATTTAGTATCTTAATGATATCATAATCTTAAGATATCTTTAATATTAACTATCTTAATAATCATAAGATACTAGTACTTCATAACAATGCCCTGTAGAATATACAGTAACTTGCTGCAGTTTAAATCAATTACGACAAAAATACTGTATTTACATTTGCAGCACCATTTATCTTGCTCTATGTGAAGTTTATTTATAAACTAATTTCGAGAGGATCACGTGATTATGATTGAACACGGCTGGTTATGCATTAACCATGTAAGACCAACCAATCAGACGATCCCTAACCCACTATAAAGAGCCAGGGTTTCTTACTACAGTCATCTTCGATTTAAAGAATCCCTCCTTCCACCCCTACTCCTCCTCTTTTCCTTTCATAGGGCGGCACGGTGGCCCAGTGATTAGCACTGTTGCCTCACAGCAAGAACGTCACCGATTCTAGTCCTTTAACAGACTGGCTGTCGTTTCTGTGCGAAGTTGCCGTGTTCTTCCCGTGTGCTGTGGGTTTCCCCCGGGTTCTCCGGTTTCCTCCCACATTCCAAAAACATGCACTACAAGTTAATTAATCTAAATTTAGCACTAGTCAAACTTTTATCCATCAGCATATCTCTTCATAGCAATTATTTCTGTCATCAACTCTTATCAAAAAAGGGGGGAGTTCTCGAGATCTACCTGAGCTCAAAGCTCCCCTCTCGCCCTGCAAACTGGAAGGAACCCAGGGCTCAAGGACCCTTTGAGCTCAGGGCTCTCTCCCGGGACAGCATGCCAAACTTGCTTTATAATCAATCATCAGCTAAGTGTGAACTCTTGAAATGTATTTACAATATTGTATATCTTTACTATAAAATATACATCAATTTTCACAATGCAACTTTAAAATACAGTAACATACTGCATAACTGTCCTCCAGTGAAATACAGTTCATATTACAGTTAAATACTGTGTAATTTACAAAAAAATGTTACTCGTTAGATATACTTTATTAGCAAATAGTATCAACTTTATTTTTTTTGCCATTGACTTTTTCAGTGGAATCTGAAATAAATGTTTTAACTTGTTTGCTTACTGGATATGGCAGGAGTCTTCTTTTTTTAAGCCTGGCTGCCAGTCAGAATTTGGTAGGTTTCCCTTAAGATCCAATTGTTCTAGTTGTTTGCCCTTTCGCATCTATTATGGAACATCAAGTAAATACCTAAACATTGCATTTGTAATGAAAAGGATTGCTAGGATGCAGTGGCTATATGCAGTGGTGGAAAGAATACTGAAAAATGCTGAAATAAAAATACCAAAACCTGCCAAAAAAATGAAGTGCAAAAGTATCTGCTCTAAATACTATTTAAAGTAAGTATGAGTAATAAGTATCCCTTACTCGAGAATATTACATTGTGAAGGTTATTCAGCCGTATACCCTGCTAATTAAATACTGTATGTATTAATGCAATTTAATTTTAAGGGTGTTCCTAAGTGTAAGTTATATTATTTGACATGCATGGACTATAAATAGACTATAAATTAGATTTAGTTACTATAGCATTTGATTTTATAATCACTGTATGCATGTCACGACCACCTGCACTCTATGTACATTATAAATAAAGCCAGGACACACTTTTGTTATTATTCTCTGCAAGTCATCTGTCCTGATGTCTTTGTTAATTCAGTGCTACAGCTTAGCACCTGAAATGTAATACCTGAAATTGTTTAGATGATTATACCAATTTAAAAATATATATTTTATATTTAGTTAAACCTATTAAAACAGGGACTACGCTGAAGAAAAGGGAAAGTGAAAGAGATAAACTCTTTTAGCAATGTATGATTTTTTTTTCAGGGTGGAATGTTAAATTAGGCTGCTCAATTTAACTGTACTTAAAGAGCCCCTATTATGGGTTTTTGAGAATGACCTTCCATGTGGTGTGTAACAGCTCTAAGTGAAGTGAAATATCCAGCTAAGGCTTAAATCTGAATGTGCACAGTGTTTAAAACTATTGATTCATGTATAAAAGAGTCGACTCCTAGTACTTCAAATGAATCATCTTGATAATGAGTCTTTAGGCATTTCGGCGTGACGTGGATACGACACTTAAGCCCCGCTCAGTTGTTGCGCGCGTAAACCTGGGAAAATTGAAACCTGCGGCCCCGCCCACTAGCACAGTAGCAAAGCAAAAGAGGCTAGACACACACTTTAGCAGACGCCGGTTGAATCAGGCCAAGCAGGGCGGGTGGTTGAAATTAAGGGAGTTTTCCGGGATAAATAACAAAATGGGTGGGTGGCTGGAGATAGGTCTGAAATACAGGAGACTCCCGTGAAAAACAGGAGTGTTGGCAGGTATGCTCACACATACACTATGCACTCTGACTAATTCTATATTGTTGATAAACCGTGCTGGGCATTTTACTCTGTCTCACGCTGTACGCTGTCAGTGTCGACCAATCGCAACAGGCTGTCATCAGTCCAATTAGTGCAGATTAGCTTCACGCTATGGAGAGGTTTGGGAACAAATGAATCGCTGAACGATTCATATGGGAGTTGCTGGGATAATTTGGTAAAAATAAATGCATATTATAAGACTATGAAAGTGTTTTTTTGACCTTGCATGCATATTAGACTGTTGTTGGAGACCCTTACAACCAAAATATGACCCTATTTAATGTATAATAGGGGCTCTTTAATATTTGTACAGTTTAAATTGTTGACTGACTAGTAGTTTGATTATAGTGGGTGGGCGGGTCAATCAATAAAATTGGTTGCGTTTAGGAAAGGAGGAAGGTAGGTCAGTCGATCAGTCAGTCAGTCATTCAGTCCGTCAAACAGCGACCTCTAGTGGATTTACGCGAGAACAGCATGCGCGAATAGCACTCGCGAGAGGAATTTGAGATCTCAAAAAGCATACACAGTGGCCTCTCGTGCAAAAAAACATACCCCCTGGCACGTATTTCATGGTCTCCAGAAATGTATATAGAGGTACATTTTCAGAATAAGCCTGGGTTGCACAAATCTGTTAAAATG
The DNA here is from genome assembly GCA_903798195.1 of Danio kyathit. Taxonomy (NCBI): domain Eukaryota; kingdom Metazoa; phylum Chordata; class Actinopteri; order Cypriniformes; family Danionidae; genus Danio; species Danio kyathit. The sequence goes on from LR812539.1 coordinate 47,939,052, forward strand.
TTACAAAAATTTACTCAAAGTTTTCATAAACCTTGAAAGCCATTAGACGATTTCAGTCATCATAGGGTAGGTATCTTATCATTAGTGTCATGTAGTCTAAATAGTCTCTGCATGCAACAATTTAGCATCTTCTTGGACACTTGTAATGCTTCAACACCATACATGCATCTATAAAGCATCTTGAAGTTGATGTCTGATGCAATTTGATTGGACAGGAATCACAGGACTGATTATTTTACTTAGCCAAATCGCTGTAGACAATAAATTGATAAATAGGCGATGCGGTGGCGCAATAGGTAGTGCTGTCGCCTCACAGCAAGAAGGTCGCTGGTTCGAGCCTCGGCTGGGTCAGTTGGCATTTCTGTGTGGAGTTTGCATGTTCTCCGCGTGTTCGCGAGGGTTTCCTCCGGGTGCTTCGGTTTCCAAGACAAGTCCAAAGACATGTGGTACAGGTGAATTGGGTAAGCTAAAATTGTCTGTAGTGTATGTGTGTGAATGAGAGGTGTTTCCCAGTGATGGGTTGCAGCTGGAAGGGCATCCGCTGCATAAAAACATGTGCTGGATAAGTTGGCGGTTCATTCCGCTGTGGTGATTAATAAAGGATTAATAAAGGGACTAAGCTGAAAAGAAAATTAATGAATGAATGAATAAATAAAAATTAGTGACTGCATGTTGATAGTACACTCTCAGAAATAAAGGTACGCAAGCTGTCACTGGGGTGGTAACTTTTCAAAAGGTACTCATTTGTACTTAAAGGGTACATATTGGTACCTCAAAAGTATATATCAGTACCTAAAAGTTAACATTTTTGTACTTTTTAGGTACTAATATGTACCCTTGAGGTATTATTACAGACCTTGTAGGTACAAATTTGTACCTTTTGAAGAGGTACCACCCTAGTGACAGCTTGCGTACCTTTATTTCTGAGAGTGTACAGTAAAAGTACAAAATACAGATGTACAAGTGCACATTTTTAAACTACTCAAATTCTGAGAAAAAACAACTCAAGTACAGTAATTAGTAACAATGTTGCCTCAAAAAGTCTAACCGATGATTCAAACTGAATCCCGCTGGGAACATCAGAAAATAAATAGGGTGGATCTAAGGTCGACTTCACAGAAAGTTCAGTGTGGATCTGCTGTTTCTGTTTTTTTTTTTTTTTTTTGTATCCTAGGCAGCACACGCAATGTGTTTGGACAAAATCAGGGGTGACAGAAGTGATACTTTCTTCCCGGGGGCTTAGAAATGTCCTTCATTTTCATGCCACATCTTGAAGCCACGGGCAATACTTTCCCGCTGTCCGCAACACCACGTGACATAACCAATTACAGCGCAGCCATAAACATCACGTAAGGGATGACAGCTAGAACCGCCCACAAACAGCAAACTAACAACCTGGAACAGACATTCGGCGTCTATAAATGATGATGCATCAATTAAAGAAGCCCTCCGTAACCTTGGACATGAGGACATTAGGAATTCAGCTTTCAAGTGGAATTTGTCCTAAAGGGCATTTTTAACAGCTTTCATTTCTAAGCCATAATAACAGTCCGCGCTCTCTTTTCTCTCTCTCCCCCTCTCTCTATTTCCTTGAGAAACACGTGTTAATGCTGAAGACTTCAGTGTGCTGCAAAAGTTTACCTCGGATTTTTTCAACTCTCTCTCTCTCTCTCTCTCTCTCTCTCTCTCTCTCTCTCTCTCTCTCTCTCTATCTCTCTCTCTCTCTCTCTCCATGTGGGTGATTGGATACTGTATGTCTGGTTTTCTAACTAAATCATCACCACTATAGGATTCCATGGCAAGACGTTCATAAAGCAAAGCTGATTCATTTTTTCTGCCTGTGTGAGCTCATGTAACACCTACACAACTTTAGGAATGACACAATATATAAAGAGAGAGGAGTCAAACACTTTGGAATACTTGATTTTAATTAGTCAAACATAGAATTCCAATGCATGCTATTCTTAGATAACACATGGCGTAACTAATCACACAGGCTAATCCGGGTACTACAAATTGTGGTAATCGTTAGTGAATATATACATATACAGTTGAAGTTAGAATTATTAGCCCCCTGAATTATTAGCCCACCTGTTTATTTTTTTTCCCCAATTTCTGTTTAACAGAGAGAAGATTTTTTTTCAACACATTTCTAAACATAATAGTTTAACTCATTTCTAATAACTGATTTATTTTATCTTTGCCATGATGACATGCCTAGATGTTTTTCAAGACATTTATGTACAGCTTAAAGTGACATTTAAAGACTTAACTAGGTTAATTAGGTTAACTAGGCAGGTTAGGGTAATTAGGCAAGCTATTGTATAATGATGGTTTGTTCTGTAGACTATCGAAAGAAAATATAGCTTAAAGGGGCTTATAATTTTGTCCTTAAAATGGGTTTTCAAAAATTAAAAACTGCTTTTATTATAGCCGAAATAAAACAAATAAGACTTTCTCCAGAAGAAAAAAATATTATCAGACATACTGTGAACATTTCCTTGCTGTGTTAAACATAATTTGGGAAATATTTAAAAAAGAAAAAAATTAAAGTGTCAACTGTGCATTTAGGCTTTTCCTGTCAGGCACCTTGCGTTTGAATAATAATACAAGATACTTAGTATACTGTAGGCTACATCCAGCTGTTTTTCTTTCTGCAAGTTTACTCATTCATTCATTTTCTTGTTGGCTTTGTCCCTTGCGGGGTCGCCACAGCGGAATGAACCGCCAACTTATCCAGCACGATTTTATGCAGCTGATGCCCTTCCAGCCGCAACCCATCTCTGGGAACTTCCACACACACATTCACACTCATACACTATGGACAATTTAGCTTACCCAACTCACCTGTACTGCATGTCTTTGGACTGTGGGGGAAACCGGAGCACCCGGAGGAAACCCACGCAAACGCAGGGAGAACATGCAAACTCCACACAGAAACGCCAACTGACCCAGCCCAGCCGAGGTTCGAACCTGCGACCCAGCGACGTTCTTGCTGTGAGGCAACAGCACTACCTACTGCACCACGGCATTGCCTCTGCAAGTTTATATTTTTTTTTATTTCTGATGGGACAAAAAAAGTTGTCAAGCACTGGAGCGTTTGAAAGTTCTCTGTCAAGGTTTGAATGTAGTGTCAGTCCGCTGATGGATCAGCTGATAGACACGGCTTTCAAATGATTCAGTGTCCATGTTAAAGCTCTTGTAAATTGGTGTTCATTATAGATAATCACAGTCATATCTCACAATGGTCAATCAGCAGTGTTCAAAAACTAAAGCTGCTGTCACACTAGAGTTTGTGTGTGCAAAATTCTGTTGTACGGCGCTGCGAAAAGAGGCTGGATCAAACAAGATGGTTAGACATTTAAAAAGTGAGCGATTGGTCCATGTTTTAAATTTCTGTCCAGAAAGATCATGTTTTGATCCTCGATTGGTCTCACACAGTCAAGTGATGCGATTTCGCAGGTCAGAGTTCACCAACGCTTGAACTTTGCACCGCAGCGACCTGCAAAACATGACGCATGACCTTGCGTTTCCGGTCTGACGCATTCGCGTGCATATGAATGGAAGTCTATGGGGAGAAAAGTCCAGTGTGACTGCAGCTTAAGAGCAAAATGCTTCTATAATCATTTTTTTTTATTCAAGTACACAATTGTAGAATTTTGCAATTATGACAACACTACCATCACCACAACCTTCACCAAAATCTTTTTACGTTTAATTCAAGATTTAGTCAATTATTACAGATCAAATCAATGTTTTGTGTCTAGTTTACCTTTGTGGCAAGTAGCCATGTAATAAGCAGGATAATGTACATATAGCAAGTCAGTTATGCAATGAATCCCTTAAATTTGCATTATCCATTGTTTATTACACTGGAAAAAGCGATTAATTGACTTTACTTTAAAACTTAGAGTAAACTTGTTGCATTGTAATTATCAAGTAAACATACTATGTGCATAATTATAAAAGTTAAGCTAAGTCAATGGCTTTACTGACTTTTTTAAAGTAAAATCAACTTGTTGTTTTTAAGGCAATGGGTGTCATGGTTGTGGGGTGGGTAAAGGAGCGAGGACTCAAGTGTAGCAAATATTATGGGTTTTTTATTATAGAAATAAAATATAGGGTAACATAAACAACTCCAAGAGGGAAAACATTAACAAACAAATAAACACAAACTTCACTGGGCAGGGCTGGCAATGATCAGGGCTGGACAAAACAGGACAAGACTCAACTGGATAATGACAACGAACTGGCACAGGACAGCCAGTGGTACATCTGGCTGCATTTCGTCTTTGAAACGAACGCTACAAGGTGGTATGATGCCATCGACGGCTTCTGTTCATTTTAGTGCTACCAGCTGACCGATTACCTCCATAAGGAGGGCATTTCCAGCGTTACCAGTTTGCTTAGTGGCTCACCGCATATGTCAGCAGACTTCAGATTTGGTTCCAGAAACCAGATAAAACAAAAGCAAAAAATAAAGGAAAAAATAAATAAATAAAACAACAGGTGGTGGTTGAAACGTGATGAAATCACAATACGACTTTTCTTTTTCTAGATTGCCTTTGAAAACACTATCAGTTGGGTTTAGGGAATGTGGTGGGTGCGTCAGTTGGTCAGTCATTAAGTCGAAAACAAACTGGCCTGGTAGGCTGAAGTGTATATCGCACTCTCTAGTGGATTTACACGAGAAGAGGATGCGCGAGAGCAATTTGTGATCATCAAAAAGCCTACACATCAGGAGCGGATCTAGGAGTAGGCCACAGGGGCACCGGCCCCCATTTAAATCGGTATGGCCTCTGTCGTGCCCCTCTCCTCTAAGTCATTGCTGATTTATATAAAAGCTCGGACATAAAGATGCGCTTTAATTCATGTTGAACGCCAGTGATACCCATTACTTCAGTTATTTTTCTTGTATGATGAGTGTTTTCATCCCTGCAGATTGAATAAAATTGTCACAATGTTGCTTGCCGTACAGTTTGCTTTTAAAACGGAATGTTTTAAAACGGACCAAAATTGATAGTCATACGCGAGTAGACTAAACGTCATTCGTTGATCAGAGTTACAAGGTTTATTTTCCATGACTCCGCTCATAGCCGTCATATATGCGTTATATTAAATTACCATTTTGAGCTGCTATGTCAACGGCAGGGCCAGACGGAGTCTGCGGACGTTTTTTGCTATTTCTGCTGAGAACGTTGGTAAAAATCTGCGGATTTCAGCGGATTTATTTTAGGAGTATCATAACTAAAATCTTAATATGTGAAATAAAAATAATATCTTTTTTATATTAGTCAATAATTTTACTGTAATTAATTTAAAAGCTGAATAAATATAGAATTACACACATTTACTCAAGTAAATAAACAGAATTAATGATGGGCTAAAAATCTGCGGAAAAATCTAAGAATCCGCGCGCAGATTCCGTGTGAGCCTAGTCAACGGTAAAGGTGCGCAGCAAAGGACGGCTTCTGTCATTAACGGTGCAACACGGACACTTTCTGTTTAAAATTACTGTGCTTTTTTATCACAATTAGAAGGTTACAGAACAACTGTGAGGGCAAATCTGTCAAAATGACGGACATCATTTACCGAACAAGACCTGATATCTGATATCTATGACAAACATACCCTCTAAAAATCCGCTTTTTTCTTCTTATTATTTTAAATAGCTGCATCATGCATGACATTTACCACTCATGATAGCTGTGTATCAGGTTAAGACTTAACACACTTGATCATGTTCTTCACAGTTAGAGATTAAGCCAGAATACAGAGTTAAAGTTATTTCAGTTTGGTGAACTAATATCAACCTTACATCCAGTTTATGCAAAACCTGTATTGAAGAACAAAGTAAACTAACTGACAATTTTTAAAAATTAAAGGGATAGGTCACCCAAAATGAAAAAAAAAAATATTTCTACTGTTGAAAACAAAAGAATATTATTTGAAGAAAGATGAAAACCTGTAACCATTGGCTTAGTAGGAAAAACAAATACTATGGAAGTCAACGGTTACAGGTTTCCAGCTTGCTTTAAAATATTTATTTTTGTGTTCAACAGAAGAAAATCAAACATGTTTGGAACAACTAAAGGCTGTGTAAATGATGACAATTTTCATCCCTTTAACACTTTAATAATTTCTCCCCCTTCTTCTGAAATTCAAAGTCTGCCACAGGTTTCCTGAGAAGAGTCTGTGCATCCAGAACCAACGACATCTGACAGATTTCTGCAGGGATACCACTGTCTGTCCTTTGCTTTCACCACCCAGGCACACTACAGAAAAGAGAAATGTACCAAAATGCACCAGCTATAACAGTTACTTTGGTCACACTTTATTTCGATGGTCCGTTTGTTGAATATTAGTTACATTGCATCTACATGTCAATTAATTCTCATTAGATTATAAGTAGACTGTTGGGTTGGGGTTAGGGTTGGGGTTAGTGTAAGTTGACATGTACTTGCAAAGTTTCTTATAGTCAGTTAAATGTCTGTTGAAGGACTGTTAAATGTCAGTATCAACAGATATTAAGCAGAGAGTCTACTAATACTCAAATGGACCATCAAAATAAAGTGCTACCGTTACTTTTTAGCATGTGGGATTGAAGAAAAGACACATGCAGCTTCTCCTGTACACTTAAAGGGATCTTGGAGTGTGTGATAATAGTGAATATGTTGTTACTGACTGCTAAAATGGGCAGTGTACTAACCCCATTTTACAACACTCCCCAGTCTCCCATATTTGTTAACGCAATTATTTTCTTTGTCACAGAAACACTGCAGGTGAAATTACGATTTTCTGATCTCTCTGCTGGCGACGCAGTGGCACAGTGGGTAGTGCTGTCGCCTCACAGCATGAAGGTCGCTGGTTCACGCCTCGGCTAGGTCAGTTGGCATTTCTGTGTGGAGTTTGTATGTTCTCCCGGGTTTCCTCCGGGTGCTCTGGTTTCCCCTCACAGTCCAAAGACATGCGGTATAGACCATTTTAAGGGATGTAAACAAAAACAATGGTCCCAACGTATTTCCTGTTTTACATGTTTAATTTCTATAGTTTCTGAGAATCCAAAAAGAGCCACATATTGATAAATAATGTTATGATAGCTGTTTTAACATCAAGTTATGAGTGAATTCCCTCTTGTTACAGTTATGAAATAGTTTGATAACAAGCAGGAAATGTTCATGGACCAATGACATCACCATATTGAAATGGTCAATAGGTGAATTGGGTAGGCTAAATTGTCCGTAGTGAGTGTGAATGAGTGTGTATGGATGTTTCCTAGAGATGGGTTGCAGCTGGAAGCGCATCCGCTGCTTAAAACGTATGCTGGATAAGTTGGTGGTTCATTCCGCTGTGGCAACACCGGATTAATAAAGGGACTAAGCTGAAAAGAAAATGAATGAATGATATCTCTGCTATTTGCAGATGTAAAGTTAACCCCTGAAAAAACATGATAGGCCTATATACTGTATAGTAATACTGTATTTTTAATAGGACAAAGAGAGTTATATGTTATATAGTGCAAGCACTAATTGAATAACTTGGCCCCCCTCTGTAAACTGTGGCCCCTGCCTTTAAAAATTCCTAGATCTGCCACTGCTACACATCGGCCTCTGGTAGATTTTCAAAAACGAAAACTGCAAGCAAACGTACCTAAAGTTGCGTATTTTTCCCGTCCCCACAAATCTAGACCTAGGTACATATCCGCAATTAGCCTCAGTAGGAATATTCCCCTATATCAGCTTAAATTTTGCCTTTAATTTGCATCTACATCCCTAAATGTACTAAACTGTCATATGATTCAATAGTATCTAGATGCAGCCTTTATGATGCAAGCTGAAATTGCATCACTCAGCGATGCAATGTCAGACACAATGCACTCACTGTGATGGGTAGGGTTAGGGATGGGGTTAGGTGAGCGCATTAAAAAGCATTGGATGCAGCTCAGATTGCACTGCACCGAGTCTGCAGCCAGACCCCTCTCATATGATTGGCTGATTAGATTTTTCCATCAGTTGTTCTCAACTCCAGTCCTCAGGCCCTCTCGCCCTGCTCATTTTGTGTCTCTCTTATTTGACACATAAGGATCAGTTTATGGATCTCGCTGTTAATGAGCTGATGATCTGAATCAGGTGTGTTAAGTAAGGAAGACATACAAGATGTGCAGGGCAGGGGGGCCCGAGGACTGGAGTTGCATTGGTGCACCCACTAGTATTAGCAGAGAGTCTACATACAGTATGCACACGCACATACAGTTTCATTACTGTAAATGTAGGTTTCCATTAAACTATCAGAGGGCAAACGTATCATATGTGAAACAACATAGTTATCATTACATTATTAATTTCCCAGTATATCCCCAAAGGTGACATTTTAATCACAGGAAATACATTTGTAATACCAGTCCAGACATGATCACTAGCATAATCTATTAATGGTGCCCATGACAAAACTGCGACTGCTCATCTTTTATTCGCTGAGTGAATTAGCTTCCAGGGACGGGGAAGGTGACATTGTCCACAGCGGAGGAAAGTGTCTCAAGGTCAATTATTAGACTAATATGATTTCTCAATAATTACGGTTAAACTCTTTCGTCCTTTGGCCATCCTTGATCCAAGCTTCGCATTTGCAAACAGTGACAAACGCAGTTTCCTTGAACATCAAAATGAAAAAAAATAAATAAAAATCAGGGGAAAAAATCAATGCTTTTCAGTTTCGTTTTCACATCTCTGCCGACCTCTTATCTTCTCCTGGCAAAAGAGAGAGCGCGGGCAATCATCTGTTGTTTGTACCTGTCTACAATTCCAAATTCTTTATGTAGTTTAGAGGCCCCTGCAATTGGTCAATACTACTTTTCCTCTTTACAAAATGCTCTTCTATATATTCGAACAAAAGACCAAATAGTCTAACCGTCATGCGTTTTCTTTTCCTATCGCATTTGTTATTTCGGTCGACGGTTCCAAACATCTCGACAGCAGGTGACTTTTAAACCGACAGACAAACACATAGATCAAAGCGAGCAGAGTGACTGTTATGCTGCCTGACAGAAAAACGCTTTACTTTTTCGTCTCATTTTACAAAGGAATCATTTGTGAGCAGCACGTAGGGATGTCATGGCGCTCATGAGTCAAAGTATGCTTGTACTGCATCAATGCAATGGTGATAATTGCAGTGTGCTGTAAGAGGGTAATGATAGTCCTACATGCAACAATTGAGCTGCCAAATGCAAAATGATTGCCCATCCATCACGTCGCTTTACCTGCCCTCCACCAAAGAAAATCTATTCCTTATTTATGAACAATCAGTATGTTAGTGTATGTATTGGATATTGAATTGTCAAAATATTTAGTAACACTATTATATTAACAGTAGTATATTAATATGCATATGGGTCTCAAAAATGTTTTTGCAGATAATTGCCGAGTTCTGGTATAATAAATGACATAGTTAATCCGGACAATATATTGTTTCAATCTACTAAAGATAAAAGTCACCGTGTTAAATGTTTCAACATCAAAAGCCGTCTGAGTACAAAATCAAGCTCCCATATATTATAAAATAACATATTATCACATATAACATATTGTTGTTTCTTATAAAAGTCGTTTTTACACAGCGAAATTCCATTTTTTTATACCTTTTGACTTCAGATGAGTTATCAAAATGTAGTTGAATGAATAACCCTGTTTTGTTTGTTTATTTGTTTGTTTGTTTGTTTGTTTGTTTTTTTACAGTATGTTTAAAAAAAAGCCCTAAATCACAATATTTCCATTTGAAATTTGGAATACATTGTTATATTAGAATAAAACAAATATAAGCATTTTACTCAAACCCATAGCTAATAAATGCAATAAAAATATGTTTAAACTGTAGTCTTTATTTATTAATGAATTAATTGTTATTATTAATATTATTAATATTATTATTAGTAGTAGTAGTAGTAGCAGAAGTATTAGTGGTAGTAGTAGTATTTTATATATTTATTTATTTATTATTATTATTATTATTAGTAGTAGTAGTAGTAGTAGTAGTAGTAGTATTTTATTTATTATTATTATTATTATCATCATTATCATCTTTATCATTATTATTATTATTATTATTAGTATTAGTAGTAGTATTTTATTTATCTATTTATGTATTATTATTATCAATATTAGTGGTAGTAGTAGAGTAGTAGTAGTAGTAATTTATTTATTCATTCATTCATTTATTTTTGGGTTAGTCCCTTTTCTATTAATCTGGGGTCGCCACAGTGGAATGAACCACCAACTTATGCAGCATATGTTTTACGCAGCGGATGCACATACATACACTACAGACAATTTAGCTTACCCAATTCACCTGTACCGCATGTCTTTGGACTTGTGGGGGAAACAGGAGCACACAGAAATGCCAACTGACCCAGCCGAGGCTCGAACCCCTACGCCACCGCGTCACCAGTATTTTATTTATTTATTAAATTATTATTATTATTATTATTATTATTATTATTATTATTATTATTATTACAAAAAAAATAAAACACAATTCTAAAATTATTACGGCACAATCTCATTTCAAGATCCTCACATTTTTCCTCCAACCGCTTTACCTCAGCAGAAAGAACAGCCCCCCTGTTTATATTTCTGTTTAACGGAGAGAAGATTTTTTTCAACACATTTCTAAACATAATAGTTTTAATAGCTCATTTCTAATAACTGATTTATTTTATCTTTGCCATGATGACAGTAAATAATATTTTACTAGATATTTTTCAAGACACTTCTATACAGCTTAAAGTGATATTTTCAAGACTTAACTAAGCTAATTAGGTTAACTAGGCCGGTTAGGGTAATTAGGCAAGCTGTTGTATAACGATGTTTTGTTCTGTAGACTATCAAACAATATATTTATATATAACTTAAAGGGGCTAATAATTTTGACCCTAAAATGGTTTTTAAAAAATTAAAACTGCTATCATTCTAGCCGAAATAAAACAAATAAGAATTTCACCAGAAGAAAAAATATTATCAGACATACTGTGAAAATTTCCTTGCTCTGTTAAACATTTGGGAAATATTTAAAAAAGGAAAAAAAAAATCAAAGGGGGGCTAATAATTCTGACTTCGACTGTATGTCCTGGTCCCCAAGATTGGGGGTTGAGTGTTAGGCTAACAACCCACCTCGTAAAAATTAGACGTTAAAAAACACCAATTTGGTGTGGCTAAATACTTCGATATAAACAGCCCTGGGAGTAAGTAAAGTAAACAACACTTATAGGCTGGGTGGTAGAAGCAAAATAGGCTTCAGATTGAAATATTGACAGATGCGCTGCAGGAGCAACCGAAAACGCAACTTACGCCATAGCTCCTCACACCGGAAGCCCTTACAAAACAAAACAAATAAAGCAAAGTTAGCACTAGTTTCCCTTCTATGGGAATGAATTATGTGATATACTGCATAGCCTTATATTACCTAAAGTATTTTCATATATGTTTGTTTTGTAAGGCGGAACCCCACTTGTGTAGATGATTTCCCTGCTGAAAAAAACAGCTTAAACCAGCCTAAGCTGGTTGGCTGGTTTTAGCTGGTCGACCAGCCTGGTTTTAGAGGGGTTTTGGCCATTTCCAGGCTGGTTTCCAGCCATTTCCAGCCTGGTCTTAGCTGGTCAGGCTGGAAAATGACCAGCTTAAACCAGCTAAAACCAGCTTGACCAGCCCGGTTTAAGCTGGACATAGCTGGTTTTGGCTGGTCAAGCTGGTTTTAGCTGGTCAACTACCAGCCTGACCAGCTAAGACCAGGGTGGAAATGGCTGGAAACCAGCCTGGAAATGGCCAAAACCCCTCTAAAACCAGGCTGGTCAACCAGCTAAAACCAGCCAACCAGCTTAGGCTGGTTTAAGCTGGATTTTTCAGCAGGGTTGTTTGGTATTATTTTGCATAACATGTCCAGAGCAGCTTAGAAACTTGACTAACTGTCTGGAGACTGACATCTACCACACAAACAGTCAAGCTTTCCACATTAGAAATTACCAGTGCGTTTGTAACATTTGCTCTTAGCTAGACCAAAACATGAATTAATTCTAAGCGAAACACGCTTGATGTTATTGTGTCATATTTTCACAAGCGCTAACGCATGCTGCTGTTTATTCTGCCTCACAGCTAACTGGGAGATTATTTGTTTTCTCGTGTCTCCTCGAGGAGTTGCCCAACTGTGATATCTGTTCCTCATGGCAAGCCACGGATATGATGCAAAGTTTCATCGCAAGCGTGGTGGGATTAAAAACGGGGAGGCATGAATTGGAGCTCACTGAAGCCTTCATCCTAATGCAATTAATTAAACCATCTGCACTGGCCAGTCCATTGGGCTATACTGTGCATTCTGTCAGAGAGAAGTGACGAGTGTGGACAGATATCCTGCAAACTTACAGAGCTTTGGTGAATTGATTAACTCAAAATATAACTTTTTTTTATTATGGTGAGTTAGTTTCAAGCATTTTTTTTATGAATAAAATTGCTGATAATTCCTGAAAGCAATAACAGCTAAGCTAAGCATTACTGAGATTGGTCAGGGGATTTTCAGATGGCAAATGCTTTGGGTGTAAATTAATAGAAAGAGTTTACTGTATGTGTAGATTTAAAGGCCTTTTTAATGCAAACTGCTGAGGGTTCAGATGAGTTTACTGTTTCAGCGATTTATTGTTTTATTCAGAAACAAATCGTCGCCTTGGAATTCTAAGGTTCTATCTGTGTTCTAAATGATTTTGAGATTTTGAGCTTCAAAGTTTTTGCATTCCATATAACAAACAATATGTATGCGTGTAACAGTTATCTTTCATACATTAACATGACAGAGACCCTTCGTGAAGTTTATTTATAAACTAAAGCTGCGGTCACACTGGACTTTTCTCCCCATAGACTTCCATTCATACGGACGCGAATGCGTCAGATGGGAAACGCAAGCTCGTGCGTCAAGTTTCGCAGTTCGCTGCGGAGCAAAGTTCAAGCTTGGTGAGACCAATCAATGATCAAAACATGACCTCTCTGGGGTGCGTTTCCCAAAAGCATCGTTAGCCAACTAAGGTCGCAAGTTCCGTCGTTACAAACATAGTTCTTTGATTTGCTGTTTCCCAAATCCATCGCTCCAACGAACATTCGCAAACTGCGTCGCAAACTTGAACACTTGAAACGACACCTCTGGAGCTGTAGTTAGAAGCATAGTTCCTGGCTGTGTTCTATTCCCACTTATCCCCCCTATGCCCTATTCATTTAGAACATTCTAACATTCAAAGTTGGAATTATTAAAAATAAAAAAGCATTAAGGTCATCTCTCTTAGGTGTAATTTGCTTTCAAAGTATTTTTACAGTTCAGTTTTAGCGATCTTCATGTTTACAATTGTGCTCCCTTCGCAGTGCACTTTGAAAACATTGATATCATTTTGAACACAGCCTCATGGCGAAAGCTATAGGTATATTTAAAAGCGGAAATTATGTTACAGTACGTCTCCAAAGCTTGTGAAAATAAAAAACATAGCATACGTTAACTATTTTATTTTTTAGTGGGTTATTTATTAAGTTTCTCTGCTGTATATGACATGGGTCTGTTGGTTAGAACTTTCTGCTGTGTATATAATACACATCTGTAAATAATAATAATAGTGATATTAATAATATTAATAATAATAATAATAATAATAATCATCATCATCATCATCATCATCATTAATATTATTATTAAAGTAAATATATTTATAATAAATCGCCTCATTATTTATTTATTTATTTATTTATATGATTTATATATGATATTAGAATATTTGTTAGCTTTTGTAAGTGATTTTAAGTTTTAGAATAGAATATGTAATGTTCAACTTTTCAATAATATTAGTAAAGCAAACATTGGCCCTATATGTGCCATTTACATTTATTTGATTTAATATGGAAAGCGAGTGCATGTTTTAACCAAAACTAATATTGGATTTTATTTTAAATGCGTGTTTGTGTAAAACAATATAGTTTGCACAAAGAAATGATGGGGTTGTTCTCTAAAGAAGTTACTCCACCCCGTTTAGAGCATCATTATGGGCGTTTTACGTTATAACTAACGTGGTTCAAGCGATGGATCTGCGACAGAGAAACTACGGGTTTTGGGAAACACTCGTCACTACATCGTTCTTTTGCCAAACGATGCATCTCACTATGATAGTTCAGCCGCGAGTTATGTCGTTGTTTGGGAAACGCACCCCTGGACAGGAATTTAAAACATGGACCAATCGCTCGCTTTTTTTAATGTCTAATCATCTTGTTTTTATCCCGCCCCTTTTCACAGTGCCGTACTACAGAATTTTGTAAGCTCAAACTTTAGTGTGACTGCGGGTTAATTTCGAGAGGATCACGTGCTTATGACTGCTTGCGGCTGGTCCCGCATTATACAATTAGTGTTTCACTAATCAGAAGTTCCATATCACATCTTCGTTTTGAAGAATCCCCCCTTCCATCCCTACTCCTCCTTCTTTCCTAGATGGGTGACACAGTGGGCCAGTGGTTAGCTGACGTTTCTCTGTGGAGTTTACACATTCTCCCCGTGCTCACATGGGTTTCCCCTGGGTTCCCCGGTTTCCTCCCACCGTCCAAAAACATGCAACTTAAGTTAATTGACTAATACAAATCAGCACCATAGGCATGCTCCTAGTAAATAGTTATCTCTTAAGAGCAATCCCTATCTGTTCATTATCTACTACAGCAGGAGAGTTCTCGAGATCTACCTGAGCTCAAACTCCCCTCTCGCCTTGTAAACGGGAAGGAGCCCCAGGCTCGAGGATCTTGTAAGCTCAGGGCTCTCTCCCGGGACAGTCAAACAAGCTTTATAATCAATCAACAGCTAAGTGTGAACTCTTGTAATGTACTCTAAATGTAAATTATCGAAATTCTCTTCAATCTGCAAATTGGGTAAAAAAAAGGGGGAAATACAGATAGAACCTTCGAATTCTAAAAAGTCCTTTTCCGCTTGGTTCTATCTGGCAGATCATTAATTAAGCATTACTTTTCAAGAAATACAATCAGCCTGCTTATTAATTTAATTTAAAAAATTAAATTAAATTGGTGTTGTAACACGATGTTAATGTTTGAGAAAGTTATATTTTTTTTCTTTCTATAACATTTATTTAATGTTTTAGGATTAATATTTTTTCTTGTTCAAATTAAGCTTACAAGGCTGTGCTAAATATTTTGTCCAGTGCAGATGTTAATTTTATGTAATTAATCTGAATTATATACTTTATTTGAATTATTGAATTATATTTATTAAATTATAGGCCCTATGAATTAAATGAAGTATTTGCCATTCAAGGCTTAATATCAAATTTAAAGACTTTAAAAGAAAACAGACATTGAGAACATGAGTTTAATGAACACTGAAAAATGTTTCACTGGCTATATATACACAAATACAAATATTTCACATTTAATAAATTACATTTGGTAACATTTTATTTGATGGTCTATTTGAGTATTAGTAGACTAATACTGCTGCTAAACAGACATTACTACAGTATAAGAAGTATATTTAGCCAGCAGCTAGCTCTTTAGCCGGCAGCTAGCTCTCTTCAACTCTCACATGGTCGCCCACTGAAGCTAAGCAGGGCTGCGTACCTGGATGGGAGAGCACATGGGAAAGCTAGGTTGCTGCTGGAAGTGGTGTTAGTGAGGCCAGCAGGGGCCGATCTGTGTGGGTCCTAATTTTTCAGTATAGTGACGGGGACTCTATACTGGTCAGTGAGAGCCGTCTTTCGGATGAGACGTTAAACCGAGGTCCTGACTCACTGTGGTCATTAAAAATCCCAGGATGTCCTTCGAAAAAGAGTAGGTGTTTAACCCCGGCATCCTGGCCAAATCTGCCCACTGGCCTCTGTCCATCATGGCCTCCTAACCATCCCCATATCAGGCTTAATCACTCTGTCTCCTCTCCACTAATCAGCTGGTGTGTGGTGTGCAGTCCCCCCCCCCCCCCCCCCCCATGTGTAAAACGCTTTGAGTGCCGGGAAAACGCTATATAAATGTAAGGAATTATAAGAAACTTTGCAATTACATGTCAACATACACTAACCCTAACCCCAACCTAACAGTCTACTTATAATCTAATTAGAATTAGTTGCAATGGAACTTAAATTCAACAAACAGACCATCAAAATAAAGTGTGACCATACATTTTATTAATAACTGTTACTTTTTCAACAATGTAAACCACATGTGTCAAAGCCAGTTCCTGGAGGGCCGGAGCTCTGCACAGTTTAGTTCCAACCTTAATTAAACACACCTGATCAAACTAATTGAGTCCTTCAGACTTGTTTGAAACCTACAGGTATGTGTTGAAGCAGGGTTGGAACTAAACTGTGCAGGGCTGCGGCCCTTGAGGAACTGGCTTTGACACCTGTGATATAAACTAATGTAATGTAATGTCAAAAAATGCTTCTAAATCATCATATTTACACACATTTTTTCAGTTTCAGGTTTCGTCTTAATTTTGTGAGGTGCGGCATTATTTAGTCAACTCTGATTTTGTGTTTCTTTCTGGTCTTTCCTACTGTCAACAGAGCAATCCGGAGAAATGACAAAGAAAGCTGATCCTAATTGGTCCTCGTGTGTGCATTTGAAATGCGGATTGGCTCATAGAAAGAATCTTATAGAGCCAAGTTAGAGTTGACTTTGTAGGTAAAACCTTTATTGCTTTTTAAATCAAAAGTCTTAAAATGTAAACAACTTATATGTAAAAAAAGAAGTCACAATGTAAATAAGTTGTCATTTAATAAGAATATGTGAATAACTCAATTTTGACAAAAATGTCAGATACAGCCTTATAATTCTAAGGTGACAAAATGTTTGAGAAAATTTTGATTGGCTACATTCGTTCTTCTTCTTATTATTATTATTAGAAATAGTAGTAGTAGTATTATACTTAAAATAAAAATCTGTATTTTGTGTTTTGCATTCATTTACGGTTGTAAATTGCATTATGGCATATTGGTCTCTCCTCTGTCCACTTTTGATGTTGAAAATTCAACTCTGCAGTTTAACAAAGTGACTTTTATTGATATTTTAATAAAAGTATTTAATACAAATATTGATCTTTTTAATATTTTTATATTATATTTTTTAATATTTTGAGACAATATATTGTTTATGAAATAATATATTGAGAAAAAAGTTTGTAAAATAACGAAAGTGTACTGGCAGCTTATTACCAGGTTTTTGCAGCATAACATACAACACCAACCCAGACAATATATCACTTAAAAATTATGCTTGCTGTAGCTGTGTTGAAAAGGCACTATAGTAGGCAGTGTTGCCAGATGTAACTGACTTTTTCCAGCCCAAAAATCCGCCGGAGTGCAAAAACACCCGCCCAACAACCTCGATTTTACAAAAAGTGGGGGGGGGGATGTTGGGGGTTGCTGGACGCTCCAAAATGTATGAGGGGAGGTTGGATCGTCCCATATTTCATAAAAAGTGGGGGGAACGGTCCCAAGTTTCACGAATAGTGGGGGGGGGTTACGGGAGATCGCGGCCAGGCGGGCACACCTTTACAATACCGCCCAAATATCCACTACCCGCCTATGTTATTTTTTACCCGCAAACTTGGATTCAAAACCGCCCAATCTGGCAACACTGATAGTAGGTATTGATTAACATTATAGTAGCATCAGGCGGTTCATCTCAACAACACATGACAAACTATTTGTTGATATCTCAATATTCAATTTAAACAGTTACATTTGAACAATAATATCTTCAACAGTCAAGAAGTGAATAAAATAACTATGCTGTAGCTGTGTTGTAAAGCCACTACAGTAGGAATTGCCCCTTCATAAGAATCAAACACTCTGCAGTTTAACAAAGTGACTTTTATTGATATTTTAATAAAAGTATTTAATACAAATATTGATCTTTTTAATATTTTGAGACAATATATTGTTTATGAAATAATATATAGAGAACAAAGTTTGTAAAATAACAGAAAGTGTACTGGCAGTTTATTACCAGGTTTTTGCAGCATAACATACAACACCAACCCAGACAATATATCACTTAAAAATTATGCTTGCTGTAGCTGTGTTGAAAAGGCACTATAGTAGGTATTGATTAACATTATAGCATCAGGCCGTTAATCTCGACAACACATGACAAACTATTTGTTGCTATCTCAATATTCAATTTAAACAGTTACATTTGAACAATAATATCTTCAAAAGTCAAGAAGTGAATAAAATAACTATGCTGTAGCTGTGTTGTAAAGCCACTACAGTAGGAATTGCCCCTTTATAAGAAACAAACACTGTTAAGGCAGAGCCAAAGAATTTAGAATGCCTTTAAAGGGATTTTAGGATAGACTCCATATTAATAACTGTTAGTCCCAGTCAAAGCTGGTTCGCCTATTTTTTTCTTTTTGCTCAAAAAGACTTTCATAGGAACGGAGGAAATAATTGTGTTTGAGGCTCACAGTACGTCATTTTCATGTTTTCAACTCTTATTATTCAACTGGTCCTCTGGCCCATTTTGCAGACTTTGTATGTCTCTTTTATTTAACACACAAGGATCAGTGGATATCTCTGGACCGCAAGAACAGAGGACGCGTGTAAGTTCCTGGATGTGTTCTTGATATCGAGGATGCGTGGATGCACACTTGAGCGCAAAACTTGCTCGAGAAGTCCCAGAAGTCATTGCGGCAGAAAAAAAGAGGTTGGAAGCACAGTATTTCATATAGATTTATTATTAAAGTTCAGAGAAATAACATATTTACCTCAGATGTTTCCCTAAATTAGACGGTAAAAGTAAACATTACCATGAAAATCTTAAGGTATAATCGCATTTAGGGTGTTTATTTGCTGAAATTCGTATTAAAGTCTGTTTTATTTGTATTGTGCAATGAATATCTGTAAGGTTTTTGTGCATGTCATATATATTGAAAGGGGGAAACTGTTGTATGAATGCTGTAATGTTTAAATAATTTTCCATTAAAAATGCATGAAGGTCATGTGACAATCAGGAAGAACACAGCATCTCATTTCTCAGAGGACGCTTCTATGTTCTTGTGGTCTCCCGAGTTCATTCTTCCAATGTAACCTGGTAAGACAGGTCTCCACAAGAACGCAAGTCTGTTCTCTGCGTTCTTGGAACTGATCTGAATCAGGTGTGTTAAAGAGCCCCTATTATGGGTTTTTGAAAATGACCTTCCATGTAGTGTGTAACACAGCTCTTAGTAAAGTGAAATATCCATCTAAAGCTTAAATCTGAAAGTAGACCGTTTTTAAAACTATCGATTCATCTATAAAGGAGTCGACTCATAGTGGTTTAAATGAATCGTCTTGATAACGAGTCTTCAACCATTTCAGCGTGACGTCGTTACGAAACATTATAGTTGCGCGCGCAGACCCGGCAAAAATCAAACCTGCGGCCCCGCCCACTAACACGGCAGCAAGACGCTCATGAAGACGCTGTGCTTACCTGGATATTATTGGAAGTGTGAGTTAAAGGAGTCGTTCAGAAATCTGCACGCATACAATAGATCACTACACAGCTCATGCATTAATTTCTTCCTCCATCTTGTAATGGACAGACAATACACCAGGGGTGCGGGCAAAATAAGGACAAATTATTAGGTACACAGGCAGGCTGCTGCACGCTGGGCTTCGGGCTAGTGAGCAGCAATGAAAAGGCTTGCGAAGGGAGAGCGGGAGCCCGCGGAGATAGCTTGTCGGAGGACAGAGGATGCTACAACCTCCCGGCAGGGGATGTGATCGTTTGGAAAAGCAGAGTACAGGTAAGCCCTGAGAACATATAGCAGTTCACGGACGAAGTGCCACAGCAATGATTGCAAATAGAAATGATCTACATGTTTTTTAACTAGTGACCGCGTGTACTGTATTCGGTTAACTCTTTATATTCTCATATCGCGTCTAATGCCACGTTGTAAACGCGACGTGTGCTGCTTTGTTTACGCATTTAAATGTGTTTGTGAGCTCGTTCCACTGCTGTTTGTCGTTGCTATGGCCACTGTTAGCTGATCCTGCACACGTGCAGCGGTCAAGGTTCAGAATAGTTCAGCTTTTACTGCTGTGTGGATTAAAACTGAATCTGTGTCATACTAAACAGGAGCAATATGCTAGTGTTTACCTGCACTGCTTTCGGCGCTGAGGTGTCTGAACAACACTGTTAAGAACCGGGTACTGTTTACTTTGGTGTTTCGGGCGTCCGCTGCGATCGGATCCTATACCAATGTTTGCGACCTGGGGGCTTGATAAACCTTGCTGGGCATTTTACTGTCTCACGCTGAACGCTGTCGACCAATCGCAACAGGCTGTCATCGGTCCAATCCACGCAGATTAGCTTCGTGCTAAGCAGGGGTTTGGGAACAAATGAATCGCTGAACGATTCAAATGGGAGTCGCTGGGATAATTAGGTAAAAATAAATGCATATTATAAGACCATGAAAGTGTTTTTTGATCTTGCATACATATCAGTATTTTGTTGGAGACCCATAAAACCGAAATATGACCCTTTTCAATGTGTAATAGGGGCTCTTTAAATAAGGAAGACATACAAAATGTGCCGGAATTGTACCGGAGTTGAGAACCACTGCCCTGTGTGTGTACGGTTTTGCATTCTATGGCACTTTTAAAATATTTACTATTGTGTTCACTGAACATGACGAAGATATCAAAATAGAAAGTGGGACATGTCTGGCACTTTATTCTGCTGAAAGCTGTGACATTGAGATTGAGGAGTTTGCTTGAGGAGATCTGCCTTGAGATGACATATGACTCGTAACATGAGTTTTCCCTCTAATAGCCAATGGACTTCACTGCCAGACCGCCTTGGGCAATGAGGGAGCGTCGTCTTCAAGAGCAAAACACACACTCGCTCACTCATTGAGTGTCACTCTCCCTGCCAATAACTCTTTGTGCATTCGGCGGCACAAGACACACATCGGTGTACTCCTTCACCACTGGCCTTTCAGGCAGTTACAGTTCCATCTTCTTGTCACTCTGGAGGGGCTCTCTTTGCTTCAACTTAATTTGGTGGGAGAGCAGCGGCGCTGGAGATTTTCCACCAGCCTGACAGGCCCTTAAAGGAAATCTTAAGACTGACACACACTACAGATTTTCAGTGTGAGAGACTGCAAACATGATGATAAAAAAAACCTTATGTTTAACAGCTTTGCTCCTATAGTGTGTGAAACGGCGGCTGATTGATTGGTTTAATTGATTGATTGACTGATCGATCCTGGAGTACCGGTGTTCTGCATAGTTTAGCTTCCACTTTCATCAACACACCTGCCTGGAAGTTTCTAGTATACCTAGAAAGAGCTTGATTATCTAGTTCAGGTGTGTCTAATTGAGTTGGAACCAAACTCTGCAGGACACCGGCCCTCCATGACCAAGTTTAAGCATACATGGGTTAAATCAGGGGTGCCCAAATTCGGTCCTGGAGGGCCGGTGTCTTGCAGATTTTAGCTCCAACTTGCCTTAACACACCTTCATGGATGTTTCTAGAAAGCCTAGTAACAGCTTGATTAGCTAGCCCAGGTGTGTCTGATTAGGGTTGGAACCAAACTTTGCAGTACACTGGCCTTTCAGTACACTGGCCTTAGGCAACCCTGGGTTAAATGTTTAGACAAGCAAGATGTTACAATCAATTGTAACATCTTTCTTGTCTGAATATGTAACCCAAACCAAATCCTTACACTCCCCTGCTGAAAAATCCAGCTTAAACCAGCCTAAGATGGTTGGCTGGTTTTAGCTGGTCAACCAGCCTGGTTTTAGAGGGGTTTTGGCCATTTCCAGGCTGGTTTCCACCCATTTTCAGCCTGGTCTTAGCTGGTCAGGCTGGAAAATGACCAGCTTAAACCAGCTAAAACTAGCTTGACCAGCCTGGTTTAAGCTGGACATAGCTGGTTTGGCTGGTCAAGCTGGTTTTAGCTAGTAATTTACCAGCCTGACCAGCTAAGACCAGGCTGGAAATGGCTGGAAACCAGCCTGGAAATGGCCAAAACCCCTCTGAAACCAGGCTGGTCGACCAGCTAAAACCAGCCAACCATCTTAGGCTGGTTTAAGCTGGATTTTTCAGCTGGGTCCAAACTGTAACTGTAAGATATTCTTAAAATCTGATAAAAATAAATGCTAAATAATGATGTAAAAGCACGTCATTGTAAGCTGAAACCTGACAACAAATGTAAACCTATTCCTCAAACCTCTGATTGGATCATTAGATTGTTGTTCCAGGATCTACAATGAAGTTGATCCAGAGATATGTCAAACTTGGTAAAATCAAGTTCTGCTGATGTGGCCACACACTATTCACATCTCCCTAATCACCACAAACTATAAACAGCCCATTCACAAATAACCAAAGTCCCGACTGTGAACATCTTGACATCTCCTAAAATCTCTGCCGGTCAAACATGACTTTGCAATATATAGATTTCAATTTTTAGGAAACAGAAGAACCAAGAAGGTAGCAAATAATTCTGGCCCAGATTTGGCATAAAGCTGGCACAGCAGGCATTCATCCGGCACTGGCATCCAGCATCTGGGCCAAACATGGCCTGGGTTTGACAGATGTGGTATCATCTTTAAGGTAACACACAAGACTTGGGCCAGATATCAAATGTAGTATTTGGCCTAGATGTTAAAAATGTACATGTGGGCTGCGTAAGTTTGGCATTGACCCACTTTTAAAATACATTTCAATTATTTTTTATTCAAGAGTTCACACTTAGCTCATGATTTATCACATAGCTTGTTTGGCATGCTGTCCCAGGAGAGAGCCCTGAGCTCAAGGGATCCTCGGGCCCAGGGCTCCCCCCTTTCACATGGCGAGGGGAAATTGAGCTCAGGTCGATCTCAAACTCCCCCGCTGCTGAGGCCAAGGTGAACTTCTTGAGAGTAAGACATTAGAAAAAGATTTAGGCTTATTATAGAGCATATTTGGCCGGTGGGAGGAAACCGGGGAACCCGGGGGAAACCCACGCGGACACGGGGAGAATATGCAAACTCCGCACAGAAAATACCAGATGACCCAGCAAGGACCTGACGCCATTGGTATTCTTGCTGTGAGGCAACAGTGCTAGTCACTGAGCCACCGTGCCGCCCATTCTGGATAAAGGTGGAAGAAGGGGAGGAGGGGGGTTTCTTCCAAATGAAGATAGATGTAGAGAGGAAATAAGGATATATATATAGTGACTTGGGGTGCTTTGATTGGAAGATCATGATTAGCTAATGTGGGCCAGCTGGGTCAATCATGAGCACATGCTTCTCTCGAAATTAGTTTAAAATTAAACTTCATGTAAAAAAACATGTCTACCAATCAGGTTGCTTCGAGAAAACGTGCGGCCATAAAGCAAAATGCTTCATGGGTTTTTTTAATTCATTGCAGTCATGAAACACCAACATATCTGACCCAGTTATCGGTTGTTAACTTGGCTGAGAGACTTGGCCCAAATATGGTTCCCAATTCCCAATTTTCACGTAAGCATATCAAAGCTTATGTTTTTCAATCAATCAATCAATCAATCAATCAATCAATCAATCAATCAATCAATCAATCAATCAATCAATCAATCAATCAATCAATCAATCAATCAATCAATCAATCAACAAAGCAACCAACTAATCAATTAATCAAATTAACCAACCAGTCAGTCAGTCAGTTAATTAAGCAATCAATCAGTCAATCAATCAATCAATCAATCAATCAATCAATCAATCAATCAATCAATCAATCAATCAACCAACCAACCAACCAACCAACCAACTAATCAATTAATCAAATTAACCAACCAGTCAGTCAGTCAGTCACTCAATCAAATTTGGGTTTTACCTATGATCGTCAAAAGGGAGAATCTGGCCCAAAATCAGCCTGCTTGTCTCACAGTGTTTTCCAAAAGAGATTCTACATTAATTTGCATAAGACCTAATCTCTCTTTAGGCCGCACTCTCCAGTGTTGTCACTTTGCATCTGTCACGTACGCAACAGAAAGCTTGACCTTACTGTGCATTGAAATGCTTAATCTTGTGAGACAGAGGCTGAGTGGTTGAATCCAAGCTTATGTGTAAAGGTCAAACAGATAGTTAATCTACTGCAGCTTTTTTAGTGGACCTTGAAAGAAACACTTGTGAAATCATTTTAACCAAGATGGATTTGGACATGCACATCTTAAAATGTAAGAATGCTCAAAATTAACTTCTATTTGATGAGACTTTTTTTGTATTGACTGGTGGTGGCTCAGTCTTTTTTTTTCAATCTCAAAATGTCTAACATGTAGTGGAATTCAAATAGTTTTCTTCTGAAAAGTGTGTGTCAACAACACCTGAACATAATATACACATATCACAGAACGACATTTAGTTACTCTCTGGAAGTAGGGAATTGTCTAATATCAACATTTTTGTGTCTATATATGAGGATGTGTTTTTGTGTGTTTGTGTAATTGTGTGCATGTTTGTGTGTGTTCTGTATTCCAGCAAATCTTTGTTTCACACTCAGTGGCTGCGTCCGAAACCGCATACTTCCATACTATACAGTACGCTAAAATCAGTATGCGAGCCGAGTAGTATGTCCGAATTCATAGAATTCGAAAATCAGTATGCGAGAAGTACCCGGATGACTTGCTACTTCCGGCGAGATTCTGAAGTGTGCATCCCATGCACGCTGCGCTATCCCATGATGCTCCGCGATAGAATTCATGAATGGAAGTAAATCAATGCAACAGACGCAGGTAGGTCACGCAACCATGACAAAATGGCGAATGTAGTACGTCCGAATTCCATTCATACTTCTTACATTCATACTGTATAGAACGTACTTTTCTAATGGCCGAGTAGTACGTTTAAATTCAAATGCAGTACCTACTGAGTAGTAGGTGGTTTCGGACGCAGCCAGTGTCTCTGCAGTTTATGGAGGTCACCTGTTGGATAGGTTGATGTCACCCCAGCAGGCACACAACATCATAAGACTTCAATATTTGTATAGATTTAGGTTCCCTGTGTCTAAGGACAACGTTATTTTGGCATCCAATAAAGACGTCAAATGACGATGATATTTGACTGATTTTAGGTTGTGTTGAAAAGTGACCAAAATCCAATGTTGAGCCAACATCTGAATATTGACATCAAATTGTGACATTTATTCATCAGGTATGGTAACCAAAATCCAACGTCTGATAGACGTCATCGTGGTAACATCCACACAACGTCAAGCTGTAACATTATATGTTGATATTTGGTTGTTTTTAGGTTGTGTTGAAAAGTAACCAAAATGCAATGTCTGTCAGACATTGAACATTGACGTCAGTCTGACATCAACCTGATTTTTATTTTCAAACAAAATGCAACGTCCCACGACGTTGGGGTACAACGTCAAGCTGACATCCTGTTGACGTCCTGTGCCTGCTGGGACTTGGAGCTTCAGTTTCCCACATTTTTTTTTTTGTATGTAAACATACTTATTTTCAGTTATATTATATAAAAAAAGAGTGTAACTGAAAATTTTGTATTTGATTTTCTTCTTTCCCAGAGATGGGTTGCGGCTGGAAGGGCATCCGCTGCGTAAAATCGTGCTGGATAAGTTGGCGGTTCATTCCGCTGTGGCGACCCCGCAAGGGACAAAGCCGACAAGAAAATGAATGAATGAATGATTTTCTTCTGTAAAATTACCAAAACAAAACTGGTCCCCTGTTGGTCAGTATAGGGTGACAGTCCCCTCTTAGTAACATAGACGTGTTTATGTGTGTGTATGTCTCTGTGTGTTTGTGCGGCAGTAATCATAACACTGTAAATTAATCTGTTTTTATCTTCAGGATTCAGTTATCATTGGTTTTCACTTATTAAACTAAGCTGTCAAAATTTCATCTTAAGCAGATTTTAAATTTAGTATTTTACAAAAATTGCACTTTAAAATATTCAAATATTAACGTGAATATATCAATATTTTGTTTACATTCTGTAAAAGTTTAACCAATAGTTTATTTTATTTTCATTTATTCATTTATTTTCTTTTCGGCTTAGTCCCTTTATTAATCTGGGGTCGCCACAGCGGAATGAACCGCCAACTTATCCAGCACATGTTTTATGCAGCGGATGCCCTTCCAGCTGCAACCCATCTCTGGGAAACATCCATACACACTCATTCACACTCATGCGCTATGGACAATTTAACCTACCCAATTCACCTGTACCGCATGTCTTTGGACTGTGGGGGAAACCGCAGCACCTGGAGGAAACCCACGCAAACACGGGGAGAACATGCAAACTCCACACAGAAACGCCAACTGACCCAGCCAGACTCGAACCAGCAACCTTCTTGCTGTGAGGCGACAGCACTACCTACTGCGCCACATTTTATTTTATTCAGGTAAGATCTAAATTAGCAAATATATTAATGTGTTTCAATAATAATAAATTGACTGATGCATCTTCACTATATACTACACATTTAGGTACTAAATATCTAAATATAATACAATTATTAAAAAAAAATGTTTTTCAGGGAAGTATCTTTTCACATTTTACTTTAAAAAACAGGCTCATAAATGTGAGATCATGTCATTATATAACCAAGTGTATGTCCAAGTCCACTGTACATGCAATGGCAAAAACGGTCTTCATTTTGTGACAAAAACAGTACTTTTGTCTAGTTCTATTAAAATAAGTGCCAAACCCAATTTAATTTGATCTAGCTATTACATTTGAGCAATTAAACAGTGGCCTAAATACCCAAAAACATTTTTAAAAATATCTGTAACTATCTACAGTTAGGGCTGGGCGATATGGCAAAAACCCCACAGAAACCTGTTACATATCTATCTATATTTAAATGTCTATCTTATATTTAACTGAATCATATAACAGCCTATAGCTGAAATGTTGGAAATTGCTCAATTTATTTTTATAAAACATTTGTCAAAACGTATTGATATTTTTTTGGAGTAAAAACAATACCGACATTTAAGAATCCATATTTATTGTATTTATTCATTCATTTTACTTGTTTATTGGTGCATATATGGATTATGATTTAATTCATAGCTACAGTACCTTGGACAGCCACTGTGCCACTCCATAAAGCTTTCAAGCAAAAGTCCAAATTAAAGAAAGATTTGACTTTTTGCGGTGACAGCGGACATTCACAACACGCCGTAACCGCCCTTCAGGTGGTGCGCAGGTATAAAATACAAAACCAGACGTCTGGGCTTTGAATTAGGTGCAATTATTTCCTCGTTGTTCAAAGAGTCTGCAAGTTTGTGTTCCATGGATATTTGTTGTTGTTGATTCGATGCGCAGCAGGTAAAAAAGCCTTTCAGCAGTGCATGTAGTCACTGTTAAAGTTCTGACCCAGATCAGAGCGATCTGTGCTACCGAATACAGCGCAGCATGCAATAAACTCACGCTCAGTCAGACGAAGTAAAGGTCTCATTGCCTATATGTCAATCAAATTAATTAAGCTCTAGCCATGAATAAAACTTTTAGCCTATTTTATTATTTTGTGTGATCTATATAGTGTAATCAGGGCCGGAGCAAGCTGAACTGGCGCTCTAGGCGAATGCCCTCAACCCGAAAGTGAAATAGAAACTTAACGGTTCGCGGATGTAAGAGGACCGCGAGGGAGTAGGTGTCGCGGATAAAAGTGAGAACCGGGGGGTTCTCGCTCACTATTCTGCCTAGGTCGCCCTGTTTGGACGCGCCAGCTGAGTGTTAAGCTGGATTTATACTTTCTACTGGAGCCGCATCGCGCCCCTCCGCTGACTGCGCGCGCACCTCGCGACAATGGGCTAGCGCGCTTGCGCTGAGCCAGCTGTTGTAGCTTATCAACAGAGCCGCGATGTCAACACACAGAATCTGTCAGCACAATTCAGCACGGTTGTCTAACAGTTTAGAACGGTTTGGCTTGATAGTGGAAAAGCTGCTTTAATATTTTTATTTTAAAAAATTGCGATACCTCGATTTTATAAAAAATTAAATCGTCTTAAAACGTAAACTCGATTAATCGAAAAAAATCGCCCAGCCCTATCTACAGTACATGCAGTGCTCAGCATATGTGTGTACGCCCCTCACAAATCTCTCTTGTAAATTCATTTTTTAATAGGAAGCTATACAATATTATATTTGTACATATACATTAGATTAGTCAGTACTGAAGCCAAATCTGGAGCTTATCCAACAAAATAACTTACGAAAATGGTCCAAAAACTAGTACACCCACATTTATGTTATAGAAAAATAATAAATACATAATTAAAATTTGTAAATTTTTTAGGTTGTACTTTATTTTTGCAATATTTAGCTTGAATTCATTTGTATTATCTTTCAATTTCTAAATATGTTTGGTGACTAAAATATTATTGTAATAAATATATTTGTTTAATAAATCTGGTTATTTAAATGCACCAAAATACATTGCCTATATTCACTGAGAAATGGATCAAAATATTAATTTTTAAAATGGGGTGTACTCAATTGTGCAGAGCACTGTACGTGCTCTATGCCTTTAAAATGTATCAGTATTAGCAATTTATCATACAAATAAGAAAAAAGCCATGGTTCTTAAACGTATAAAAAATGTGTGAGGATTAAAGTGGGCCAGGTTTTTGCAGTGTCAAAACTGTATTTTTTTCTTACAAAGCTATTTCCTAGGCTTAGCTGTGAAGTAAGCTAGCTTTAACAGGCTTTACATAGCAGGGTTTGGAAACAGCTGGAAGTCCACCCTACAGACTTATTCTTATTCTGATTGAACCCAGGACTGTGGAGCGAATTCCAGCTGCTTCTAAACTTTAAGCTTTCGGGCATTAGCGAAGGACTGGACTTTTCAGAAAAACATACCACGAAGATTCATGACAGACAGGCTGCTCTCGTGGGTTCACAGACAACACAACACCAAGATGAAAAATAACACGTCTTAGAACCCGAAAACTCGCTCCATGATAATCACTTTCCTTTTTCTGCTGTTTTTGTTATGTCTAGATACATCTAGAACAACATTGAGGTAAGTAAATCATGACAGAAGTATATTTAATGAGTAAATTATCCATCTAATGACTTTAAAACCCTTATGTTTTGAGTACATGCAAATATACATGTTCTTTCTTTCTCTTTCTTTCTTTCTTTCTTTCTTTCTTAATAATATAGTACAGGTCAAAATGGTTTTATTAATGTTATAAAATATACAATATAAAAGAAAATTAAATGAAAATTATTGTTTATTTGTTTGTTTGTGTACAGCTTGCTGAATTTAACACTGCAAAATTTGCAAACATGAATATAGTTTAATATAGACATTACTTGTACTATATATAAATAACAGCTTTAGTGTGATAGTCGCATGAAATATATGGTTCAAGACAGAGATACACAGAATTTTAACTGGCTGTATATACAATATAAGGCAAAAAATGCTCATATTTGTGGATATTGTTCGTGTATACACATATACTTGTCTATGCATGAGCTACAAATGCTCAATGGAAAAGTGAGTGTTTATTTAATTGACTTGTGTTTATTGAAATATGTGTCATTTAAGTTATTGTGTTAAATATTAATAAAAAAGACTTACAAAATACTTTATATTTAATCACATAATAAATAATCATTCCAAAGCATTTTCTGTTCTGCCCTTGATCTTTCATTTCAGTGGATCCCAAGATGAAATGTTTCATATTGTTATGACAAATATGAACAAACAGATACATACAGAAAATCCAGAGTCGTGGTCAAAGAACAGGCGATTGGTCAGAACTGGTGGCAAACAACGTAAACAAACAGACAAAGCAAAGGCAAGGCAAGGGAAGCGAGTCGTAATGTTCACAAAACAGAATAACAATACTCAGCCCAGATATGTGTGTGTGCTGTTTATATAATCAATCCATGAATAGCTTCAGCTCTGTGTGTTTGCAATCAGTGGGAAACAGGAACCGGTGTGTGTGAGGTGCATGCTGGGAGTTGCAGTTCTTTAGTGTCGTGTTTGTGAAGTTGTGTGTAGATCGCTGGAGATTGAGACAGATATAATAAAGCTGGCTAAAACACTGCTTTATTTATTTATTTATTTATTTATTTATGCATGTACTTTTATTTTAGTTTTCTTTTATTTCCTTTTTTTAATTTCCAAAATGAATCCTCAACCACTCAAATTTACAATAATAATAAAGCATGTTAACAATTTTTTTTTATTGATTTTTTAATGAATTAGAATGCTTTGTTTCATTATTTCATCTTCATGTACAAGTAGCAGCTACTGTATATTTCAGTCTGTTTGCTCAAACTGCTATTACACCTAAACACGTTTTCATAATCCCTTTGTCCTGCGGCGGCCCCACATGCAGCGGTAGTGGTCATTTTTAACTGTCACTCACTTTATATATAATGTCATACATATATTAAAAAGTCAACACGCAACATTTACCAACAACAGTGACAGTTAACCCTAAGGGGTCGGTGACCGCGTTTACGCAGTTTGACATGTAAACTGTGGTTAGAAAAAACACCAGAATCTCCATTAATATGTAAGAGATCTATATGAAAGACATACCTACATAAAGCTTGGAAGGTGCACTTTCCAATTCATTTTGAAAACAAATGTTGTCTCGCTAGGTAATCCATAGAATTCTTATGGCAAAGCCTGCATCACGCCGGCTCTTCTCGTATCTGCCATTAACACAAATGATGACGATAACTGCCTGAACTCATGCATGCCTACAAACAAACACAGGGCACTGGCCAGAAAGGTCATTTTATTTTCATTCTCAGTAATAAATTGCAATTATGACCAGGGCTTTATTTGTTCCAGAACACGCTGGATCCGGCACCTCTGAAATCCGGCACCTCATTTTACCAATTTCGTCCGTGACAGCCACATACCATTATTTTATTTTTTTATATATTGTACTGTAGTTGATACAGTAAAAGTTTGGAAAGAGTTAACTGAGGCTGCAATTTTTTGGGCAAAATATATATAAAAGATCCTAAAATAGTATTTTGATTTAAAGTAATTGTTTTTCATGTTTAAAATATAATTTATTTTTGTGTTTAAAGATTTTGTCGTTACGCTACTTCAGTGTCTCAGTCATCCAGAAATTATTATTAAATGCTGGGTTGATGCACAACGAAGCTATTATTACAACAGTTTTGCTAACACGTTTTTTACCATTTCAAATATATATCTTTGTGCATACTGTATAAATGCACATACATTGTTTACCCATAGTGTTCATAATATGGTCATACCCATAGTGTTCATAATACATGGTCATAATACAGCAAGTAATACAACAAGAATTTAGCTTGCTTTTGCAGCTGGACATTGCTTTACAATGTCTTTGGGTGAACATTAGCCAGTGGGGGAGTGTCTTTTGTCTCTCCAGGTGTGAATTATTCATGACCATTGTCACTCCCACGCATACAGTATTCTGACAGACAGCAGTCTAAACAGACTTTGCAAAATCTAAAACATTGTAATGTTTTCTTTGATTGAGAAAACATAATAGTTTTCACATAATTGTAAAGTAAATATTCTAGCCTACAAGACTAGTTACTCAAAAGTCTTGTTCAGGCCCATTGTTTTTTTTTTGTGGACCTTATTATAACTACATTTTTTTTTCTCCAAAACCTACTAACCACGCATAAAATTGTAGCACAGTTTGTGCTGAATACAAAAAAATACATGTTGGCCAATACTTTGTAATAAGTGGCTGAAATAAGCACAAATGTCAGGGCATGTCAAAACATCTTAGGGGACCCAAAATCTCTCCAGATCCCAAAGGGTTAAGAGACTTATCAAGGTAGTTTACCATTTAAATTGCTGATGGACACTGGTAAAAATAACTACTTGTAACGGTTACTTTTACATAAAGAAATGCTGTATCATTTCCCAGATGGCAGTACTTCATTCATTGGAAATAAAACATGATTTTATGTCGGCACCAATAGCTTAGTGCATGGGTGTCCAAACTCGGTCCTGGAGGGCCAGTGTCCTGAAGAGTTTAGCTCCAACCCTTATCAAACACACCTGAACCAGCTAATCAATCTCTTTAGTTATACTAGAAATTTCCTTTCAGTTGTGTTGAAACAAGTTGGAGCTAAAATCAGAAGGACACTGGATCTCCAGGATCGAGTTTGGACATCCCTGGCTAAAGGCTGATTTATACTTCTGCGTCAAGCGCACGCGTATGCTACGGCGCAGCCTACGCATGGACGCATAGCCCCTCGCCGTGGCCGTCGGCGACGTTGACGCGCACCTCTCAAAAAATGTAACGCGCACACGTAGCGCAAGCTCTGTGATTGGTCTGCTTGGTAGCGCTGACAAATGTGGGTGGAGGTGAGAGCCCCGCGCCCGATGCAGCGAGTGTTTACAAGTGTGGAGTCCCATGAAGGAGCTCTAAATGGAAACTGTTGTTTTGTGTTTACCTTATGATTAAAGTTGTTGCACGTCCACCGGTCCGCGCCTCAAAATGAGCAAGTTTGAGCCACTTGTACATTAAGGAAGTGTTCAGAAAAAACAAAACACCAGCGAAGAAACTCGACACAGAGAAACATAAACACCTACTGCCAGCTAGAGTTTCTGAAGTGTATTGCAGAGAAACAGAAACTGCGCGCACAAGTATAAATGCACGGCTACGCGCAAGGCTTGCGCCGTGGTTCACGCCGATCACTTGATGCAGAAGTATAAACCAGGCTTTAGTGGTAGTGTTCGCTGAGCACCGGCGTGCTCACGGTGCTCAGTTCGATTCCCGGCTCGAGGTTCTTTGCCGATCCTTCCCAATGCTTTCCTGACTGAAATCTCTACTGTTCTGTCATAATAAAGGTGAAAAAAGCCCTTAAAAATTATTAGTAAAAACATGATTTTATGAATTGCCTAATTTGAGTACTTTGAATGACCTAATTTGTGTAATTTGTCCACCACTGACAAAAGCAATGATAGCAGTGCACACATTAAGATTTTCACAGTTTTCCTTGTGCATAATACTAAGAGATTAGCTTCAAAAGGAACTGCTAATATAGTTTCTTCATGCATTATACACCTCCTTGATTTGCTCCTGCCAGTCAGCTTCAGTTTCATCACTTTTATTGCCAGAAAATGTCTATATACCCTTCAATAAAAAAAAATCATTTTGTCAACCAAGAGAAGTACACAAGCCTACAGATAACTTCATAGCTAATAAACACAGACTTAATCTCAAATCGATTTTGATTTCATAGGCTCGTTAAGAACAAATAACAACAATGCACTTTTGGTTTTATTTAGACAGGCTCCACTTTTAAAGTAGCATAGACTGGCATGTGTGAGTGAGATGAGGTAGTGTAGTTTCAGCTTTTTTCTTCCCCTCTATTTCTCTGGTGGCCTCATTAGGCATCTTTCCACCGCCTCAGCAGTGCTTCAGCTCCAGTCTGGCCTGATGCTGACAGTCATTGCTCCGTTCCAGTCCCGTGCAGATCAAAACCGGTCTCATTCCCTCAAAACTCTCTCTCCCACGGGCCTGTCCGGGGAGTGTCAAACAAAACCACGCCGTCCCAGATAGGGAAGTGACTAAAACTTTACCATTAGGCTCATCAAGCTGCTGTTCAACAAACCAGAGGCATCTTAAAAATTGTTTGCTTGGTGTTGACGGGATCTTAGCGGTTTAATAAGTCCCATAGACACGTCAACTATTTGCTTGTGAAATTCATCCGGGATTTTTTAAGTCAACACTGAGTCTGTAGAGCACGAGCATAGCCAGAAAGAAGAGTCTGGGTGTGCATCAGAAAAACTTGGTTTGACACATACTTTAAGTCTTCTTGTTTGTTTGTTTGTTTGTTTGTTTGTTTGTTTGTTTGTTTGTTTGTGTAAAATAGCCTGTGTATGCTAAAAGTCAGCATCAAGATGCATTAGACATTCTCTTCACTTTGACTGTGAAGTTGTAAAAAAAGGAGTGCCTGGAGAATGTTGCTTTGCTTTATACATAAATGTGTATGTGAGTACAAAGTTAGCAGTTTTGTGAATGATTTAGCCGAAGGCATTCAGAATATGTGTGCTACCCAAATAATAAGTCTTTGAGAACGGGTTTCTCAAGCCGGGTGTCGCATTAGACCAGGGGCTCATCTCCTGTTTACAAAATGCATCACAAACTGCTTGAGAAACTGTTCTACTATGATAATTGGTGATGAAAATAAATGATGTTCAATGAGTTTCCGAACTGTTTATTCAGTTAAACATGAATTTTGAACTGTAGACCTACATAGGCTCGAAACAGCGATTTTTGATTACCTTAATTCGACTAATGCCATAATTAAACTAAACAGAAATTAAATTAAGACATGTGGAGTATGCATATATTAGTGGCATTATTGAAGTAAACACTGCGGTCTTTAGCGGCTCTCAGTAAATTCCATAACACTCTCACCAATCCTTACTCCTTATTTGCGTCTAATACCCCAGTTTGTCATGAGGGCATGAATGAATTTTTCTTGAGTTAAAGTGAAACTGCCGAATTGCAGTTAGAGTCAGGCATCCTGCTGATTTGATTCAGAAGGGCACTCTTTTGTCAGACGGCTCACCGGTCAGGTATACATCCGCGCTAATATATCAAGGTTAAAGTTATCATAGCTTGCATAAAATAGACCCAGCTCCCACCCCAACTTTGAGATTAGATTAACGGCGATATTTTTTTTATCGCGCGATAAGAGTCTCGCGTTAACGCACTAATATATATATATATATATATATATATATATATATATATATATATATATATATATATATATATATATATATATATATATATATATATATATTATTTGGGAAATATTTAAAAGAGAAAAAATCAAAGGGGGGCTGACTTTAACTGTGTATGTATATATTTATTTATATATATATATATATACTGTATGTATATATATATATATATATATATATATATATATATATATATATATATATATATATATATATATATATATATATATATATATATAAACACAGTTAAAGTCAACCCCCCTTTGATTTTTTTTCTCTTTTAAATATTTCCCAAATTATGTTTAACAGAGCAAGGAAATGTGCACAGTATGTCTGATAATATGTTTTCTTCTGGAGAAAGTCTTATTTGTATTATTTTGGCTAGAATAAAAGTTTTTAATTTTTTAAAAAAACATATTAAGGTCAAAATTATTCGCCCCTTTAAGCTATATTTTTTTCAATAGTCTACAAAACAAACCATCGTACAATAACTTGCCTAATTACCCTAACCTGCCTTGTTAACCTAATTAACCTAGTTAAGCCTTTAAATGTCACTTTAAGCTGTAGAAGTGTCTTAAAAAATATCTAGTAAAATATTTACTGTCATCATGGCAAAAATAAAATAAATCAGTTATCAGAAATGAGTTAATAAAACTACTATGTTTAGAAATGTGTTGAAAAAAATCATCTCTCCGTTAAATTGGGGAAATAATAAACAGGGGGGCTAATAATTCTGACTTCAATTCATTTTCTTTTTTGACTTATTCCCTTTAATAATCTGGGGTCGCCACAGCGGTATGAACCACCAACTTATCCAACATATGTTTTACGCAGCGGATGCCCTTCCAGCTGCAACCCAACTCTGGGAAACATTCATACACACTCATACACTGTGGACAATTTAGCCTACCCAATTCATCTGTAAAGCATGTCTTTGGACTTCGGGGGAAACCGGAGCACCCGGAGGAAACCCACGCGAACGCAGGGAGAACATGCAAACTCCACACAGAAACGTCAACTGACCCAGCCGAGGCTCGAACCAGCGACCTTCTTGCTGTGAGGCGATAGCACTACCTACTGCACCACTGCGTCGCCCGTGTATATATACATTATATATATATATTATAGGGGTGTAATGGACCACGGTTGATCCGTGATTTGTACGAATCACAACCTATGGTTCGTAACACGTGGATTAATATATATATTTTTTTTTTACTTTGCTAAATTTGTAACGATTGCAGAGAGAATCAAATCACGTTTATGAAAGCATGTAGGCTTTTCTATTTCTAAAATATAATGATGACAGAAGTTGTGGTAGGTTATTCGGGATGTGGTTGGTTTCTTAAGTTATTAAAGATGTTTTCAGTCACTACTTGTTTAGCCTGCATTAATGCATTCAGTGTAAGCGGCACGATTAATCATTAAAAGATTGGGATCTCAACAATCATTTATTCATTCATTCATTTTCTTTTCGGCTTAATCCCTTTGGTAATCAGGAGTCGCCACAGCGAAATGAACCGCCAACTTATCCAGCACATGTTCAACGCAGCGGATGCCCTTCCAGCTGCAACCCATCATTGGGAAATGCCCATATGCACTCATTCACACACATACGCTTCAGACAATTTAGCCTACCCAATTCACCTGTACCACATGTCTTTGAATTGTGATGGAAACCAGAGCACCCGGAGGCAGAGGTGTAAAGAGTACCTGAAAACCATACTTGAGTAAAAGAACAGATACCTTACTGTAAAAATTACTCCATTACAAGTTACAAGTCACTAATTCCTATAAGACTTGAGTAAAAGTATTAAAGTATCCGATTTTAAAAGAACTTGAGTATTTTACTCATACTGAATGTAGGCTCAAAGAACACCAAGAAAGGTTTAATTTTCCTAATATACAAATTAAATTTAACACCTCAATGTTTCAAAATGGCAGAACAAAATAGATAAAAAAAATAGAACAAAAAGTCTCAGTCAAACTCAAATGTTCAAAAAAGGCACAAACAATATTTAAAAAAAAAAAATTACAAAAAATAAAAAGTAGTAAAACGTAGTAAAAAAAAATCAGATTTAACTCTCAGTCTCAGAGGGGGGCAATATTTTTATTTTGAGTAGTTTTTCAATTGATTAGGATGTTTTCTCTGTATTAAAATTAAACAAAGAGGAGCACTGTTATTTTTCAACTTAGTAAACTACATATAAATTCAATGAAAAATACATCACAAACTCACAGCTAAATGCACCTGATGCAAAATGTATAATTTCAGTGATACATTGATTCATGTTGCACAAAAAGTCGCAGTGGTTTTTGCCATATCAGTAACTGTATTAACTTTTGGTAACATTATGCTTACAATACTATTGTAAAGTCAGACATAATTTTACTAAATTCACATTAAATTAACATTAAATAGACTCTACCCAGGGCTTAATTTGTGCCGGAACACGCCGGATCTGGATACAGCACCTCATTTTACCGATTCCTCGTCCACTGTTCACTTTCAGTTTTTTCTGCGATACCCCTCCACCATCCACTGCACCAACACCTCCCACCCCCCGCTCCTCACTTTCGTGTGCGACGTTCACATGATTTAGCTCATAAATAGCATACAGTACCTTCAGCACCCTGCAGATGGCGATATCGCCTCGTTCGCCCAACAAATTAGCCGTGGTAGATAAAGATGCCGACTTGTCGCGCACAATCACAATGTAATGATTAATGGTAAGCATCCGTTCAAATGTAGTGGAGTAAAAAGTACATATATTCAATCTAAAATGTAGTCAAGTAGAGAGTAAAAGTTGCTTATATTTTTGATACTTAGTACAAGTACAAAGTAGCCAAAAAAATACTTAAGTAAAGTAACGAAGTCCATTTACTCAAGTACTCTACACCACTGCCCGGAGGAAACCCACGCCAACACTGGGAAAACATGCAAACTCCACACAGAAATGCTAACTGGCCCAGCAGAGGCTCGAACTAGTGACATTCTTGCTGTGAGGCGACAGCGCTACCCACTCCACCACCTGCGTATGTTTATTAACCTGCATATGTTTATTAATCCCTCAAATCGCTGCATTCAAATTTGTGTTTGAAAAAAGCAAAAATCAGGAGATTCAGTCTTTAGGTTACTAACAGTCAAATAACACAGAAGTACTGGGATAACAGTTTATAGATTAGATAAAACCACTGATGTTTATGGTAGCTAAAGATTAAAATCACCATCATTTGCATTTAACTTGAAGTTTAAAAATGAAAGTTGTAGGCCGAAATTACATTATTTTGAAAATAGGAGGTAACAACCAGCCATCAAAAATATGCCACTGAATAATTCTCCAAGAATGACACATCTAGCTATGAAACATTAAGTTTTATGAGTAAATAACTGAATCATTTATTGATAATAAGACTAAAAAATAAATATGGGTTGTACAAATTATAATGTTAGATTTATACATTTAGTGTTATCAGCAACAGTAGTAGTAACAGTGGATTTTTCACAGTACTAAGTATTTTACAATTTATTTTTATTCATTTGATTGTATTTATTTATAGTCATATTCATTGATTTTATGACAGAAAAACACATACCGTAATAAATACTACACAATACAAATGAACTAAATGAAACATTAAAGCTCCTGATTTGAATCAACATGCAAATCAGCCAGCAGAGTATCAGTAACGTACTTTTATTGGTA
Organism: Danio kyathit; assembly: GCA_903798195.1. Lineage (NCBI taxonomy): Eukaryota > Metazoa > Chordata > Actinopteri > Cypriniformes > Danionidae > Danio > Danio kyathit. The sequence goes on from LR812539.1 coordinate 47,977,489, forward strand.
ATTTTTGGAAACTGCATGACTTTCATACCTGTTAAGGTTCATGCCAGTAATATTGCTTGCTCTATAATGCAATAGTGATGTATAGCGTGTGATGTGTGTTGAAGAGCCCGTACAGTTTAACAGCTGACAGGTTGGGAACACTGACGCTATATTTCAAAAACTCATCTGACGGCAGACACTAAATTAGGAGAACGTTTTTCTCTCACGCTTGAACCACATCTGACAAAAGCATACCGAATTTAGCTCACATCTTTCAAAATAAGAGTTGTGCATCACAAAAACACTCCACACGCCACTCAAAATGATATTGACACTTTTGGATCGCAAATTATCAGTTGAGAACTGGTTGAGAAACGCTGTAGATGGAAGTTCTAAGCATCCTACATGAAGACGCTGGTCGATATGAAGCCCTCCATGCAGCAACAACAAAAAAGGTCTATAGGAAGGGACTAAAACTTCCCCATTAGGCTCAGCAAACTGCAGTTAAACACCTTTGAAGCATCTTAAAATTGTTTGCTTGGTCCTGACGGCATCTTGGTGGTTTAAAGAGTCCTGCTGATACGTCAACTATTTGTTTGAAAAATTCACCTGGGATTTTTAAGTCAACACTGAGTCTAGAAGAGCTTTCCTTCGCTTAATCTTTTAGAAAACCACATCACAGTCAGAAACTAGCTACATTATTTATTTGATAATTTTTTTTTCGTCTCAAAGCCATTGGAAGCAAACGCCATTAAATGCGGTGCATTGTATGTAAGCCTGTGTTTCCTAATGACTCATGCGAGATGAGAAAAGTACGCCTGTCTCGAGGTTTTCCCTCTGGAGAAACAAAGAGAATATCGACTCCTTGTGTGCCCTAAATGGTGAGAGAAGATCCTTAAACCAAAAAAAAAACATCACAATAAGTCTAGGCTTTGATGAACAACACCGTCTAGAGTCTTTCAAGTCTTTTATTTCCAGATAATTGTGGCATCTCCATTTAGCTGTCCAATTGAGATGAGTATTATTCTCAGTTCAGACAGAACTGAATCACTGCAGCAAGGGGTTTGAAATATAATATGGAAGCAATATAAATACTGAGTGTACTCTATAACATGTTCTTTATAATATGTGTTACTAATATTTTGAGGAAGAGGTGCAACTAGAATCTAGATGAATTCAATGCAATCCATCTTTATTTCTATAGCGCTTCTACAATGTAGATTGTGTCAAAGCAACTTAACATAGAAGATCTAGTAAATTGAATCAGTCCAATTTTCAGAGCTGATGTTGAGTTTAGTTCAGTTCTGTGTGGTTTAATTTTCACTGCTGAAAGTCCAAACATTGAAGAGCAAGTCCATCAATGCGCAGCTCCACAAATCCCAAACCAAGCAAGCCAGTGGCGACAGTGGCGTGGAACGAAGCTGCACCAATTGACGAAAGTGAAGGAATAAAACGTCGAGATTAACACTAGAACCGCCACAGGGTAAATTTTACCCGTGGGTAAATTTCAAATGTACATACCAGGTTTTTAATAAAACATTCAAGTCTCCCAGTCATTGACTTTTACTAAAATTGTACGATTTACAATCCCCTAGTGTTGAAAACTGTTTAGCTAAAACCCGATCAAAAACAAAACGGGCATTTATATCTTTAAGCGCCAGTGCGGGTCAAATTTACCCACTATATAATAGCTGTATTTTCCGCTGTCATTTTCGTTTTTAAAACATTGCACGTAAATAGGCAAGGTCTTTCACTCACTGGATACCATCATCAGTCTCAATCATAATCACAATGAATAAAAGAAGGCGATTCATAGGTGCCGAAGAGGTATTACAAGCGCTAAATAGTGAGATAAGTGATGCGTCCTGGGTCGGCTCAGCTGATGACTCCTCTGACGGCGATCCAGAGCCTACAGTGTAGGGTTAGCATCTGACCACTTTGCTTTGTACCCACATTTTCATTGATTTGTTGTTTTTTTTCATTCATGACGGAAATGGTCCGTCGTGATGTGCCACTGGACAGTGCAGATCAGCCGAGGAGAATGATGTGCATGGTGAAGGCACAATGCAAACAGAATAAAATGTTTATCAAGTGTCTGAAGTGTCGGAATGCTAAAAAATTACTAGAACTAGGCGCCTGTAAGTAGTCACACAACACATTCATATTTAGATGACATAGTCTAACCATGAATGTTCAAACTTTGGATTAATTATTTATTATTATTATTATTTATTTATTTATTTATTCAATTTTAATTGAATTGTTTTGCCATTTTTGTCGTTTATTGGTCGCTACCGTGTGGCTTTTTATTCTAGTCTGCCATTTCCAGAAAAGAAAAATAATACCTAAAGTGTCTTGGTGTTGTTCTCTTATTCAAACTATAAATGATAGAACTAAGCAAATTAATAATTAATTAGTTAACTGCTGCACTTGAATTTGTTACATACATGTACTGTGGCAAATTATAGGCTATTGCTCGATGTCTATAGGCTATTGTAGTAATTTAAATAGCATAGTTGTATTAAAATATTGATTCATGACATTAAACCATAACATTAGCCCACCCAATATATATATATATATACTTCCTTTTAATTCTAGTTGTCAGTGCAGGCTTGTTCATCTTATATTGGACAATTTGAAAAAAAAAAAAATATATATATATATATATATATATATATATATATATATATATTATATATATATATATATATATATATATATAAATGCTCATTAGCCATATTAAAACACTATTTATGTGTGTGGGTAAAATTTACCCGCATGGCGGTTTTAGGTATAGAGCGACCCCTATCGGTTCTAGTGTTAATAATTTGTCAAGACCTAAATTGAGGTTAACTTGTGATGCCTGGAAGTTTGTTGTAGCTTTAAAAGCATAGCATTAGCAATCAATTAACAGATAGAGGATAACACTTGAAGCAGGATAAATAAGTTTACATTTATAAGATATTTTTTATGGCCAGAATTTCAAAGCGCAGCCTTGGACTGGAGGGGGTCCGGTTCGGGGACCACAGGATTTCATCTCTGTTATTCGCAGACAATGTTGTTCTGTTGGCTTCATCAACCTTCATGGACCTTCAGCATGCACTGGGGCGGTTTGCTGCCGAGTGTGATGCGGCTGGGATGAGAATCAGCACCTCCAAGTCCGAAGCCATAATCCTCCACCAGAAAAAGGTGGTTTGCTATCTCCAGGTTGGAGGAAAGTCCTTACCCCAGGTGGAGGAGTTCAGATATCTTAAGGTTTAGTTCATGAGTGAGGGAAGGATGGAACGTGAGATTGACAGGCGGATTGGTGCAGCGGCAGCAGTAATGCGGTCAATGTACCGGTCCGTTTTGGTAAAGAAGGAGCTGAGCCGAAAGGCAAAGCTCTCGGTTTACCGGTCAGTCTATGTTCCTACTCTCACCTATGGTCATGAGCTTTGGGTCATTGCTACGTGGTTTCTATGGTATTCCAGGTGGTATTAGGCAGTTGATAGGGACATCTAAGGGGTTGCTAGGCTGTTGCTTTGTTTTTGGTAGGGTATGGGTGGATGATAGAAATTTCAGTCATCTTCAGAAGCTGCAACAATGGAATATATATTATGCAAAGAAGACGAATATATGGATGTAGTCTGTAATATGTTTCATGAGGTTGCAGTTATTCTGGGTAACTAATATTCTGAGGAACGTAACTTGAAATTGTAATGTTTTGGAAAGTTTTGATGAAAACGCAGGGTTCTGCCTGTCGTTGAGTTATAACTGCTGTTGACTCATCATTTTTGCTCCTCATATGCGACAGTCGTAAAGTCACCCAGGCAGAAAAAGCTGACAGTGTAAGAAAAAAGGCAGTGTTTGGCTTTTTTTCTGTAATCATTATGTTGCATATCAATACAGGTATTCTGCATAGTCTGAAATGTTAAACATTATTCACTTTGGCTTTTATTAAAAGTGGTTTTAGAGACCACTTACTGAATAATTCTATTGTCAAATCCACAAACAGTATATTTCATGAAAAATAGACAACAAGTGTTTGTAAGAAGGATTTACTGCATTGAAATGAATAAGAAAACAATGACACCATGTGATTTTAATGGAAGGCAATGGCTATTTTAAGTTGATTTGAGTGCCGCAAGTGTTTGTGTACGTGTTTTTGTGACATATCAGGACACAAATCTGTATAATGACATAGGTATGACACGGGTATTACAAAAAGGAGGTTAAATATGAGGACATTGGTGACGTCCTCACTTATCAAAATGCTTATAAATCACACAGGATGAGTTTCTTCAGAGAGTAAAGCTGTACATTGTCTCCTGTGATGGTTGGGTTTAGGGGTAGGGAGGGGTGAGGGCAATAAAATATACGCTTTGATCTGTATAAAATGAATGGAAGCCTATGTAATGTACCCACTTTTCACAAAAACAAACATGTGTGTGTATTAACTTTTTTTTTTTTTTTTTTTTTTTTTGCTTTAAAGGCACAGTTCAACCAAAAAAATGAACATTTTCTCACTGTTTACTCACATTCTAATGGTTTCCCTTTTCTGTTAAACACAAAAAAGGTTATGTTGACTTTAAAGACATTTCAGGAGAGCACGATCAGTTTTGACGGGGCTAATTCATCATTGACAATAATTATATTATCCAATCAGCTCCAGACCAAACCCCTAAATAGTCAAACACGTCATACCTCGGTTTTCTCTCGACTTCAACATCCCTCCATCACTCCAACTCCACTCTATTAAACCCAATACCTACTTAAATCTGAGGGGGGAGCGTTCTGGAGCTGGGCTAGACACTGTGCTTGTACCCTATCTCGCTCTCTCTCTATCCTGGTAAGGGGAATAACATGAGTAAGGGTGTCTTTCCAAGCTCAGAGCCCTCTCCCCGGACAAAATATGCATATTCTATTCAGTTAAATACTGTGAGTGTGAACTTACTTAAATGAGTTAAGTAACTATTCAATTTCACTCCATATACAAAAGAATGTTAACCATTCATGATCATAAAGTTTCCATTCTTAAAAAGAAAACAAAACTTTATAAAATAAAATATATAATGCTATTTTTATCACAAAATAACACCATTATTTGTATGCTAACCTTAAATTATTCTAACAAAGACAAAGCTCTTCTTCTACAACTTTACGAAGGACCTACACTTCCTACAAATATACTTAAACTACTTAATTAAAATAAGCTGAAACAACACAATTCTTGATAATTCATTTGGACAACTTATTTTTTTATGTTCAATCCATATAAATTTGTTAAAAGTGTTAAGTTAACTTAATCAATTTCTGTTGGGGCAACATGAATGAATTGTGTGGCATTTTTTACAGTGTAATTTAAACATAATCATAACCTGATTCAAACATTAAAAGATCATGCTTTAGTTTATTATAATAAAAATCAATAAAAACACTGGATTTTACATGTTTTGTGAAAACTAGTAACAAATCAAATTACCGTCTTACCACACAGCAAATATTCCAGTGTTAGATATACAGTGTGATTTTTTTTGTTGGTGTTGTTTAGTGTTAAACCCGGAGTACATTGTAATCCACGAGTGTGAAAGAGCGTATATTTAAGAGTTTTTCTTTCAGTGTTAAACTTTTAACCCAATATGCAGTGTATTTCCCACTAGTGAGGGGAAGTCTAGTTTTTTTTTTTATTCAAACAGGTTCTTTCAGACAAACAGTGATCAAACCAGTATGTTTTACTTAAACTTGAAACATGTCTTGTTGCATTTTAAAATGCAAAGAGTTGAATGTATTGAAATTATTTCTAAAAAGATTAATGACCATTTCATAAATAAAAACTATTTTTAAGATATTTGATCACTGTTATCTGTCACACACACCAATTGATAATATAGGAAAAAAAGTAATATATTAACACTTTGAAGAGTAACACACTTCAGTTTGATGTAAGAATAAACTCTTACTGTGTTAAAATAAACTCTGAGAGTAATGTACAAATTTCACACTTTAGAAAGTGTTATTTTAACTTCAAAATGGAGGGAGTCATATGTACACCCAAGGAGTGTTAAGTTAAACTCAAATTGAGTTAAATGTACACTGATTTTTTTTTGCTGTGCAAGCTAATGATAAATAGGCCCTCACATCCGTAGATTTTTGCAGATTTTTAGCCCATCAAGTCTATTTATTTACTTGTGTAAATGTGTGTACATTGATATTTCTTCAGTTTTTTTAATTAATTTCAGTAATATTATTGACTAATAGGAAAATGTTCATATGATTTATTTACAATACAGTTTGTTAAGTAATATTTTTAGTTTTTTAGTAGATATATTATATGAGAGACTTGCTTTGTTTACCAAATAAGTGGATCTAACTGGATTTGCATTGTAAACATTAAACATTAAAGTTAAAAAAAATATTATTTTTCATTTAATAAATTACATTTTATAACTTTATGTAGTTTAGAGTATAGTTTAATACTTCCAAAATCATTCCGCATAAATCTGCAGATTTTTTACAAAATTCTAAGCAGAAATTTGTTGAATTCTGCCCTTCATTCTGGCCTTAGTAATAACATAGTAACAAAACACAAGTCGTCTAGAGTAATTGTACATACCTGTAACACATATTAACTGCACCATTTTCGCTCAGATAGACATACAGTTGAAGTGAGAATTATTAGCCCCCTTTGAATTTTTAAAAAAAAATATATATTTCCCAAATTATGTTTAGCAGAGCAAAGAAATTTTCACAGTATGTCTGAAAATATTTTTTCTTCTGGAGAAAGTCTTATTTGTTTTATTTCGGCTAGAATAAAAGCAGTTTTAAATTTTTTAAAAGCCATTTTAAGGACAAAATTATTAGCCCCTTTAAGCTATATATTTTTCGACCTCCAAGTCTACAGAACAAACCATCATTATACATTAACTTGCCTAATTACCCTAACCTGCCTAGTTAACCTAATTAACCAAGTTATGCCTTTAAATGTCATTTTAAGCTGTATAGAAGTGTCTTGAAAAACATAATAAATATTATTTATTTATTAGTAAAATATTATTTACTGTCATCATGGCAAAGATAAAATAAATCAGTTATTGGAAATGAGTTATTAAAACTATTATATTTAGAAATGTGTTGAAAGAATCTTCTCTCCGTTAAACAGATATTGGGGAAAAAAATAAACATGGTGGCTAATAATTCAGGGGGGGCTAATAGTTCTGACTTCAACTGTATATTAAACTACTGTATGGTTATTTAAATTAATAAAATATTAGCTCTGATTATCTGGCTTTTCCATGTTGAGATTCTATTAAAAAAATCTAAATTTGCAGCCCAGTTTAACACATTGTGGCAATATAAGACTACTAGAATTGTTTTCCTTAGAGACATGTCCCATTTGCTCTCCATTTTATCTTGTCCATTTCTAGATGTGATAGGATTTTCCATCCCTGGGAGTTTTCTCTTGCATTTCACCACACAACTGTAAGTATAAGACAAGGATGGCTTGAGTTGGAGGCTAAGAGTGGCCCTCACAGGTTTTATGTAATGGGCTTCTCTAACTCTCAAAAAGCCCCTTTTTTTCCTCTCTCTCTCTCCGTCTCTGCCTGCTCACGTTGCGCGGTGGCTGGATGCATGAGAAATAAAAAATGTAATACTTTACCTCTTTTAATGGAGCTCTCGGCCTTCATACCTCACTCTTTTCATAGGTCACCCACCCCTTAATTAAGGCATGTGGAAAGCTCTCAAAGCATTGTGAGAGGTTGAGCTCTCCACGGGACATGCCTAGCTGCTCAGATAGGACTAAATTCAGCTCTGATACAGCTGATGGGAAGTCATTAGGAAGGACCGCATTGAAAGAAAGCAGCAGAGTGGAGGAAGGAAAGCCAGACAATGAGCAAAAAAGCACCGGGTAAATGTGAACCATGGGTAGTCGAGCTAACCAAAATGCCGGAGACAATGGGCGTCAGGTGGACCTGCTGTTCTGTCTCATTTGCTGCACTGGCCTTTTGTTGGATGCAGTAAAACAGTGACCAAACAATCAATTCGGTCCCCGATTGCTTCTAATTCACCTTCTGAATAGCTGTGTTTCCATCCAAAGTGTGAATTAGACATGTGCGCAAAACTGGATTATCATATAAATCATTTGCAAATAAAGCACCGAGTCAAAGAGACTAAAATCGTCACTTACTGATGAAGTGATGTTTTATAAACAAATTTCGGGAGGAGCACGCGCAGACGTTTTAGAATTTCATTACGTCATTGACAATCATTCTATTATCCAATCAGTATTTGATCAAACCCCTATAAATACCAAAATTGTCCTACCTGCATCATCTCACGACTTTAGCATCCCTCCACCACCCCAACACCTCACTTCTTAAACTTTATTTACCCGGGGGGAGCGTTCTGGGGCCGGGCTAGACACTTCGCTCGAACCCCAACTCCTCTCTGTTCCCTGATACGGGGAATAACACGAGTTGGGGGCGTCTTCCCCGAGCTCAGAGCCCTCTCCCTGGACAGCACGCCAAATATGCTTTAATTCTTAAACTTCTGTAAGTGCGAACTCGTGAACTGGTGGCAAACATCTAAAAGAAAAAAGTGAATTTAGCTGGTTAGAACAAGCTACAGTGCCTTTTTTTCTTCTATACTAAATTACTTGCATCTTGGAATATGAATTTGGAATGCAATTAATTTGCAGTCCTGTGGGAATGTTGAAAGTCTGGGTTGTTACCTTGTAGAGTTATCATAAAGTCTATAGAATATAGAAAGTCAACATGGCCACTCTAGTGAAGGGAGACCCACCTTCAACTAACTAACTAACTAACTAGCTAGATAATTTATTCACTAATTAACTAAGTAATTTATTAACTAACTAATAAAATGAGATAGATAGATAGATAGATAGATAGATAGATAGATAGATAGATAGATAGATAGATAGATAGATAGATAGATAGATAGATAGATAGATAGATAGATAGATAGATAGATAGATAGATAGATAGATAGATTCTGCTGTATGGCACTGCAAAAGAGGTGGGATTAAAAAAAGATGATTAATGATTAAACATTTAAAAAACCGAGCGATTGGTCCATATTTTAAATTTCTGTCCAGAGAGGTCATGTTTTGAACTTTGATTGGTTTTCGTAGGTCAGAGTTCACAAAGCTCGAACTTTGCAACGCAGCGAACTGCAAAACTTGTAGCACGAGCTTGCGCATTGTCTGACGCATTGGCGTGCATGAATGGAAGTTTATGGGCCGAAAAGTCCAGTGTGACTGCGACTTAACTCTTCTTGCCAGCATTTTGATATTAAGAAAAGGAGCCAATCATTGAACGCTATAGACCAGGGGTGTCCAAACTCGGTCCTGGAGAGCCGGTGTCCTGCAGATTTTAGCTCCAACTTGCCTCAACACACCTGCACATATGTTTCTAGAAAGCCTAGTAAGAGCTTGATTAGTTAGCCCAGGTGTGTCGGATTGGGGTTGGAACTAAAGTCGCAGTCACACTAGAGTTTGAGCTTGCAAAATTCTGTTGTACGGCGCTGCGAAAAGGGGCGGGATTAAACAAGATGATTAGACATTAAAAAAAGCGAGCGATTGCTCCATGTTTTAAATTTCAGTTCAGAGAGGTCATGTTTTGATCTTGGATTGGTCTCACGCAGTCAAGTGATGCGATTTCGCAGGTCAGAGTTCACCAAGTTTGAACTTTGCACCGCAACAAACCTGCGAAATCTGACGCATGACCCTGCATTTCCGGTCTGACGCATTCGCGTGCGTATGAATGGAAGTCTATAGAGGGAAAAGTCCAGTGTGACCGCGGCTTAAACTTTGCAGGACACCAGCCCTCCAGGACCGAGTTTGGACACCCCTGCTATAGACTAATGATTATCTGTGGGAGGGGCTTGGTCCAGATGTATCTTTTTACAACTGTTGTTCATTGTTATGAACCCTCTGAGATTGGCAAACACACTGGAATCTCAGCAAATGGAAAATATATCTACATAAATCTTGAAATATCTACATTTAAACAAACCAATACGTGAGAACAAATGTTCTCTGGTTTTGTAATCTATATGAAATGAACGTGAGGTACAGTCTGTCCTGTCTGACCAAATGTATTCCCGCTTTCGACATTTGTCAAGTCAAATGACAGCAACCCCATGAATGCCCACAAACTTGTAAAAAAAAATCAGGTCATTGTCATTTGGGGAGGACATTTGCCATCCGAAATAAGTTGGAAATTCTGTCAGAACACCAGCGCAATTATTCTGTCATGCGTTAGTTAGTGATTTTTATGGTAGTTATAAAGCTTATACACAGGATGACCTCTTAGGGGCCATTTACATATTGCATATTTTGCGACCGCAAGTTCATTCATCCCAATGGACGTGACACAATCACGTTTTCCAGGCGCATTCATTGGAATACATCTCAACTTTTCAGAACGCCGCAAGCGCACGGTGAGTCACATGACAAGAACTGATCAATCACCTTCATACTTTGTATGAAAAATATACATATTCTTCATAAATAAAACGTGTATCAGAGCTGCAGCAATGTTGTAATGTGAATGGGACGCTGACAAGGGAGGCGCGGATCCAAACGCAGGGTTTATTATGCAGAGAATGGTCAGGCAAGCAATGGTCACAATCAGGAGCAAACAGATGTATGATGTATGCAAATCCAGAGTCAAAAACATGGGTCAGTACAGGCAGGCAGCACACAACATAAACAAACAAACAAGGCGCGGGTCAAAAACACGACAAAGCAAGGCAAGGAAAACGCATCGTAATGTCACAAAACTGTAAAGCAAGACTCAGCAACAATGTGTGTGTGTGTGTGTGTGTGTGTGTGTGTGTTTGCATGTGCTGTCTTAATAGTTCTTGTAATCAGTCTTTGACAATCCTCCGGCTGTGTGTGTGTGTGTGTGCAATCAGTCAGGGTCAGGAACCGCTGTGCGTGTGTGTGTGGTGCATGACTGGATCTTGTAGTCCATGAAATGGTGGATTTGTAGTCTGTTAGCGATCTGTGTGTATACCAGCGATCTACACAGGCTGGATCGCTAATGATCATGACAAATGTTTTGTTAGTTTTTCATCCCCTGAGAAAATGATTGATGGTCGCCTAGCAATGACACACGACAAAAGAAATGTAAACTCAAAGTGCGATTTGTGAACGGCCCCTTATTGTGTTATTGTGTTTAGAAACAGCCATAAAGGAGGTTGGTGTCATGATCTCATGTGCATGTGCATTAGCTTGGGCAACCTGAAAAATGTAGTTTTTTGTCATTGTTCTAAAGTTTAGAAACAAAATTTAATAAACAGTTGTTAATAGATTTTACTGGTGCTTCCAAATATGAAATTGCAAGCTTGGTAAAAGTTTTTATATAAGACCTGCAGATGAACTTTGGTAATCAGAATGGTTGCAAGACAGTTGCTAGGGTTTTGAGTGTTTGCTAGGGATGTTAAGGTGGTAGCTCCGCTGTTGGTAGGGCAATCTGTACAGTAGTTAGGATGTCAGTTGGTCATTGGTAGGGTGGCTACTATGCTTTTACTAGAACTTGTTGTTCTGTCTCATTCCCTGTACTGGCCTTTTGATAAATTCACTAATATAAATTCAGATCCTTGATAGCCTATAATTCATCTTTTTCAAAGGATGGACATTTTGGATTTGATTGAGCTGCATTTGGGATGTAGAGTTGTATATACTTTAGAAGAAAAGGAAATAGATATGGATCTGACAACTCCAAAAAAATAATGGTGCAAGTTATAGTGATTCACTCAGGGAAAGAATATTGATTGGCTTGATAGGAAATAAAAGCACCGCAGCTTTCACAATGTCTTCTATCACATGTCCATTTTGCAAATCTCATTTGGCAGAAATGCAAATTAAATGAAAGTTAATCACCCTTTCCAAGCATGCTTTTTTCTCATTCCTTGTACTTCCCCTGTGATTGATTGAAAACGCAAGTAACAGAAGCTGGCTTTAACCTCTGAAACATAATTTTTCATCCTCAGTATTAAAGCCAACATGAAATCAAAGATGATCGTTTTAAACTGTCCTAATAAATGTCCATGCCAGCAAAATGTATGAACATCAGCAAAAATTTGACATCAGTGTATTTAATGTATAATGTTTCCCTATAGTGAAAGCTATAACTAACTATTAAGATAGATAGATAGATAGATAGATAGATAGATAGATAGATAGATAGATAGATAGATAGATAGATAGATAGATAGATAGATAGATAGATAGATAGATAGATAGATAGATAGAGTACGGAAAGTATTCAGAACCTGTTAAATTTGTCACTTTGTTATATTGCAGCCATTTGCTAAAATCATTTAAGATAATTTTTTCCTCGTTAATGTACACACAGCATCCCATATTGACAGAAAACACACAGAATTGTTGACATTTTTGCAGATTTATTAAAAAAGAAAAACTGAAATATCAGTGGTCATAAGTATTTAGACCCTTTGCTGTGACACTCACATATTTAACTCAGGTGCTGTCCATTTCTTCTAATCATCCTTAAGATGTAATGTAATGTGTATTTCTATAGCGTATTTATTGTGTATGGCCATACACCCAAAGCGCTTCATGAGGGGGGTCTCTCCACACCACCACCAGTGTGTAGCATCCACTTGGATGATGCGACGGCAGCCACAGGACAACGGCGCCAGTGCGCTCACCACACACCAGCTATAGGTGGAGTGAAGAGACAGTGATAGAGCCAATTCGGTGGATGGGGATGATTGGGATGATTGGGATGATTGAGAGACTTTGGCCAGGACACCGGGGTTACACCCCTACTCTTTTACGAGAAGTGTCATGGGATTTTTAATGACCACAGAGAGTCAGGACCTCGGTTTAACATCTCATCCGAAAGACGGCGCCCACTGACAGTGTAGTGTCCCCTTCACTTTTACTGGAGCATTAGGACTCACACAGACCACAGGTTGAGCACCCCCTGCTGGCCTCTCTTACACCACTTCCAACAGCAACCTAGTTTTCCCATGTGGTCTCCAATCCAGGTACTGACCAGGCTCAGCCCTGCTTAGCTTCAGTGAGTAACCGGTCTTGGGCTGCAGGGTGATATGGCTGTGGCCGTACAGCTATACCTTCTCACAGGTGATGGTTCTACACCTTCAATTGAGTCCAGCTGT